>CM069297.1:24112500-24597500 GCA_035609425.1 Epinephelus awoara
CTTCTGGTAAAAACCTCCTGAACATCTGGATCTTAAGTTATCAGAGAACAAAAGTGAGCAAACATTAGCTGATGCTGGGCTAGCGACCCATCTCTGATGTGCCGAACAGAGTCAGAGAAGTGATTTGTAACCTACTCTGCTTTATTTAGTGTTTCTACCGGTTTTAATCACCTGCTCCATTTGTTTTGGAGAGGAAGAAACCTCTGTGGATAATTCTGCTCCTGGTAAGAACCTCCCGATCAATGAACACTGTAGGAATTCTAACCGGAAAAACTTTCAGCTGGATGTAATCCGCACTCCTCACCACTAGCTGCCACTAAATCCCCCTAAATCTTACACACTGCTCATCTAAGTGACACTTGAAACAAATGATGAAATAAATGAGAACACTGCATAAAAACAAAATAATGTAATGACGTATTAACACTTGACCTGCCTAAACATACAACTAACAAGGATGAAACAGCACAATGCAAGTACAAAGTGTTCACACAAGCTGTGCACAAATACAGTAATGATATATTAAAAGGAGTGCTCTGCAAAAGTATTATAAAAGTGTTTCTGCCTCTATTCTTTACTAAAATAAATGACATCAATCATGACTGTATAATAAAGATGGACATGTCAGTTTCCCACAAGTATAGTGCGCCCTGGTGACTGGCTGCAGTTTATATTATAAACTCCGCCCCCTCCATATTCGCAGATGGAACATGGGCCAAACTAAAAGATTGACGTACACGTCAAATTTTTCCCAAATATGGTTCCTGTCATTTTTGGTAGTTCTTATATCACCGCTGTTTGTTAAAGTGATTATTTTCCTGATAAGTTTGGCTTTAATTACTTTTGAACAGGTCATTTTTCACGAAACAACATGAACCTGGCCAAACTCTCCTTTAAAGAAAAACAAGTTTAAAAGTTTTGATCAAATGAATGTTTTTATAAACTTATTTGTAACAAAATGTCTCGACAGTTGTGTGCCATTTCACTAATTAAACTCATTTTCCATTTGCCATGCTTTATATCTGATTTGTCCTTGAGCTATATCGTTATTTTCTTTTCAGGCACAGTATGCTGAGATGAATTCACAATATTTTCCATGAGTCAATTCACTGGTTCACTGGATTTTAAGATAAGCATAACTCACTTTGCAATATTACTTAAAATACTGCCTGATCTAACACAAACTTACACAGACACGCACATAAAGTACACAAGCTGGATCTACAGGCATTCAGGTCACCTCAACCCAAACAACTTCCTCCCTGTGTGCCAAACTGCAGCCATCCATCTCATCCCATATGCATTATCGTAATATCTCTAATCTAATATATGTGTCCAGAGAGCCCTTTAGAAATCTGCCTCTCAATAGAAGGGAAAAATGGGTCACATAATTCGACTCCGCCACCACCCTCGTCTTTTCTGTTGATATCCTCCGTCATTCAGGAAAACAAAGTACTCACACAGGCGTGATAGCAAACTGCTGCACTTCTTAGGCCTGCTCGAGCCTGTCATATCCACTGTTCGCTATCTGTAGCCGCACAAGCCCGAGGAGCTGGATACCACAGATGTTTGCTGTAAAACAATGGTATTGTGGCACAGATGAAGAGCTACAGCCAGATAAATTGTCCTAGGGGAGATAGACCACCGTATATCCTCTCTCTCAAATGCCCTCTTCCAGTTTAGAGTGGGGTAGTGAGGTGTCTCTTAAGATCTGTGTGTTTCTGTGTGTTTCTGTGTGTGTGTGTGTGTGTGTGTGTGTGTGTGTGTGTGTGTGTGTGTGTGTGTGTGTGTGTGTGTGTGTGTTTGCTGTGACTAGGGGGGGTAGGGGGTGTAAGGGAGTGTAAAGAAGTGCTGAGCTCAGCTTGGCTAGAGGCCAGGGGAAGACGCTGTGCCCCGAGCCAGAGAAGTTTCTTCTCAGACAATGATACTTAATTAATCCCTTTTCCTGGATTGTGTCAACAATGCCTGGATTAGCCATATCTCTTTAATTCTCTCCGCACTGGGAGAAAATAGGGTGTCGGCTAAGGCACATCAATGGAGACATAAAGACACTATCAGATGTCATTTAGGCTGTAATTTCTACAGATCCTCTACATCAATGGATATCATTAGTAACTCGCTGTAAAATGAGAGACAGGAGCCCAATGGCTGTCTTTTTCAAGCTCTTAATACACGGAAAGAGCATGAATGAGTGGTTGATACAAAAGACCATTTTCATATCTGTTCTGTCCAGTATAAATAACACCATGCGATGACATAATGACATTAATAACATGAGATGAATGGGATGAATCACATGAGAGAAGGCTCAAAAGTAAAATGCAGGGATTAGGGATAAAACCCAAACTGACATACGGTGATTTTCACCCTCTCCTCCATTGTCTGTTGTGTGACACTTCATGCATCTGTCTGCATCCCTCTATCTTATCTTTTCAAGTTACTCATCTTTTCTTTGCGTTTCCCAATCTGCCATCATTCCCCCCCAGCCCCCCCACCCCCACCCCTCCAAGACTCTTTCTCTCGTCTTTTCCTGCCACACTAGAGACAGGCAATGTTGTGTGATTGGAATTTGTATGCCAGACGCAGAGAGTTAAACCCACATAATCTCCTTTCACATTTAACACACACACAGTCTATCCACTCTGTAATCGCACTGCTGTGGGAGGCCGGTGTCCGACTTCCCTGGTTCTCATGGTTGTGTGGGTGTGCAGAGGAAGGAGGGATCGGGGAGCCGGCGCAATATTGTAGACAGGACACGGGTGACTGGTCTGGGGGAAAGGTGCTCAGGTGCAAAGGTGTTTGGATGCAACCGCGTGAGCAAGCGCGTATGTGAGTGCGTCTGTGAGGTCAAATGGATAGAGAGGTTAATGTTAAATGACTGCCTCAGTTCTTGATGTCAAACTCCACCAACAGCAGAGGCTGAAGTGTGCAGGAGAGAGATGCGATCGCTGCTCGAGGCTCGGCGGAGATGCCGAGGAGGTAGAGAGCCATTGTTCTCCTGCCTACCAGCTAAAATTGGAGCAGATCCTTTGCGTTCAAAAATCAGAATTCAGGTCAAGTTCAATCCATCCTACCGTTTGTATCCATGTCAATCACTCTCACAGGCTGCTAGGCTGACTGATCTGCAATTTCAGCACCACGGAGAGCACCAGCATGTACCGCTGGGTGAGGAACACACGGAAGTGTTTCCATAGCAAGCAAATAAGGAGGAAGCTATTAGCAGACGGTACCAGTGACAGTGACCTGCTTCCCTCTGATGACAAATGCTATTTATAGAAGCAGAATATTTTCATGACAAAAACAATTTACTCTAGCTTTAAAAGCCCCCTTGAAAGAAACTACTACTGTATAAGAATCTGTGTTCACACTTTCACATCCCAAAATAATGCTGTGCTTTAGACAAGTGGTTCCCAGTCTTGTTTTTGTCCGATGCACCCCCAAAAGCCTCTACCGCATAGACTCAATTACCCTTTTCATTACACACCTTGGACAAACTGGATGGCCTTCATAAAACTGTTGACTCTGAAGCTGTCCATGTCAAGGATTTGTCTTGTTTTGGTCACATTTTCATCCATATAGTCATACTACTTCCATGCAGCTGGATGTGTCCGCCATTCATTATCTATGTTCACTTTCATGCTCATTGCAAACTATTTTCATGCAAAACCTGGCTTTGGGAGGTGCAGTCAGATCATTTTAGTTTGACATTTACTGAGTAAAGATCAGATCACAAGTGGATATCTCTTAACTTTATTTATTTAATGAAATTGTCACTATTTTATTGTTTTTCTTTGTGTTCCACTGCGTTACTCCACAATCTTTCTAGGTACACGATGGTAACTGCAAAAGTAACCTATAGACTAATTCACCATGAAATTGTGCTAACAACAATTATCACTTATCAATTATCACACAAGGTAGACTACTGAGAATTGATTTAAAATGTGGAGATCTGTGAAACTGGCAAGCTTGTTAATTTCTGTTGTCATTTTCAGCCGTAACTATAACGTTAAAAGATACGTAGTTTAACATTTGATGGCTTTGCTGCGCTTATTTTATGTACTTGATAAACCCAATCTGGCATTGAAGCTGAGTAATGAACTGTTGTGGATGGAGGCCTCAGCAAAATGTTGACTGACCGAGGCAGTGGGAGACCAGTATCTCCAGTGTTCTGCAAAGTAAAAGTACTGTTTTTGTCAATGGAGCCTGGTGGCTTTGAGATAACGTCGGAAAAAGCTGCTTGACAGTAAGGTAAAGCTGTGAGTATCTTCTAAATATAGCCTACACTTAAACTGGTTTATTTTTTAGTCTGACCTTTTTTTAAGGTGTTTTAAGGTGGCTTTAAACTAACCGATCGAGGCAGTATTTGCTCACTGCCATTTTATTTTATGTGCGTGATGCAGGGGTTTTCTAAGCAGGAGTTACTGTACACAAACATTGTGATTCGGTCTGTAGGGTAAAGGAATCTCTGGTGGGGTATCAGTGCTTTTAACAAGAGGTTTCCAAACTTTTGGCACTTACCCCGTTATAGGATAACTTCGGTATTTTTCAACCTGGACCCTATTTCCCCATGTGTATGTGTGCGTATGATTCATAGGTACCACTCGTTCTAAAATTGGTTCAGTATTGAGGGAGGAGGATGCAACCGGGATCCGCGAAACAAGCTAAAACTGTAATGAGGGCAAATGCGTCCCGTATAAGTTTGTGCATTAAAAGTGCTTTTACGCCACTGACTGGTTCAGATCACCAGTGTTATCTCTGTAAATAGTATACTAAGCGTTTCCCTTACCCTTCACTTGCTCTGGGCTGTGATGTCATCTCGCAAGAGTTTTGCTTATTGCCGGAAGAAAACAGAGGAGCCATGCTGAGCGCTGCTCCGAGTGGCGCTGGTTGTCCCAGAGTACAGTTGAGAGTTTTACTGCATCGATTGGAAACAAAGGTTCGTGTTTGTGCTTATCCGAATTGCAAGAACAGGATGTCGCACAACACCCCGTACAGCTTTCATAGGCTGCCTTTGTCGGACGGCGAGATGCTGAAGTTGTGGCTAGTTGTGCTACAAATGGATGCTAACACTCCTGTCCAGACACTGCACCTTGCAGACCATCACTTCTCCCAAGGTGTCTACTGCCAGCCGAAGAAGAGAAGACATCCAATCCCGAAACACCTCTTCCTCAAGAAAACGGCTGTCCCACGAGTAGAGAGAGCTACAGACACAGTAGAGCAAAGCTTGTGACATCACACAGCCCAGGTAAGGGAAACATTTACTATGCTATTTACAGAGATAGCACTGGCGATCTGAACCGGTCAGTGGCGAAAAAAAGCACTTTTAATGCGCAAACTTATACGGGACGCATTTGCCCTGACAAATTCAACTTTCCCATAATACAAAGATTAAATGGAATTTTGAATAAAATCATCTTTTGTAGCAGAAAAATATCTTTTGTCCATTCCTAGCCTGTTAATTATCTCCAAACTCTGCTGTAATCCCATGTAAGGGTCCCGATCCCCAGGTTGGAAACCACTGCTTACTGCCAATATGCTCTAAATAATCTCTTCAAAATTAAACGAACCTCAAACCATCATGTGATATCATCAAAAACAGCCTCAGATGATTGAAACCAGCTTGGATGCAACAACTCAAACTCAGAAGGAAAAACCTCTAAAAAGCAGCAGCTTTATGATGCGCTGGCTAATCGCTTTGTCCTGTGGTATGAATTCAGGTCACCGAGTTCACAAACACACTCTCATGCACACAAAGACACATGTGTGCAACCACACAGAGGCGAGCAACGGTCTACTCCGCACAGATTACAGCCTCCTGTGGAAAAGACGTCATGACGATGAGGACCACGTGTCACGTGAAGAGACAGGTGTAGAGTTTGAAGTCAAAACATCAAAATGGAGTGAGGAAGGATGGAAGCTGACGCATCTGCCTAAAAACTATCCCCATTTTGTCACTGGGCATAAGGGGTGCCCAGGCTGCAGCAGATGAGCTGTTGGTCATCCATGACATGATAAAGACAGGTCACAGCTGTAATTTGTTATTGGACAATAGTGGAATTCTTTTTCTGTCTTCCCTGGAGTCTTGGCCTCTTTATCTGACAGTTGAGGTGTACAAATCTGACCGCAATCAGAGGGATTACTTGAAAAAATGAGTGAGCTGCATCAAGTAAAATGTACAGATCACCACAGGGAAACTAAAAAAAATATATCATAATCAACTGAACACATCTTATGTAAACAACATGAAGCACAATAACCCAGTTTTTCTTCTTTATCTGGGCAACATCTAACCTCAGATGCTTATCAGAGTCCTTTCATAGCCCCAGGCTTCCTTTTCACCCATTCCCCAGTGGAGAAAGAAGGAGCAAAGAAGCAGCATTCATCCGATCATGAACTGTATTTTGATTCCTTTCTTCAAGCCTTGATGCCTTGATTATTATAAAGAAGGTCACAGTGTTATGGGGTGAGACCCCCAGAAACATCTGTCCTGTCAGCTGAACGCCTCACAATTTTTTTTGTCTATATTTGTTTTTTATTTTACTGTTTTTTAACCTTCACTTTCTTTTTTGCCTGTGTTTCCTTTTGACTCAAATCTTTCTTTGCTGTACACTCAAATACATTTGCACTTTTTCTTCCTGTTTTTGCAGTGGATATGAAAATGGAGTATGAATATGTATGCTGGAGAGGCAAGGATATTGCCTATGGTGAACCGCTATGCATAATGCAGCTTTTTCTGTCTCATCTACATTCATTCAGACACACACACACACACACACACACACTGAGATTCATACCATCACGTGCATAGAAAAACAGGGCTATAAATCCCTCTCCTTCTCCCCCCTGCTCTCACTCTTTCTCTCCTTCAAACACACACACACAAAGTCACATAAATACATTTCAGATTGCATATATACGTTCATAATGGCAAGTAGATTTTCTATGTGGTGAACCATGTAGCACTACAGATAACAGCACACAAAACACATTCAGGCCAAATAGCAGCTGAAGCACTGAAGTCGGTGGCAATACAGTCTTTGCAGTGATGCTACAGAAAAATGGCAAAACATAAAAGGCAAAAGATATGATCATATCTGATAGAGGGTGCTGCTCATTTACTATACAATGACTCCAGATTGAGATATGCATTAGGGGTTGCATGACAATGTGTCTCCCTGCTTTTGTGTGCAGTCAGAAAGGAAATCATTTCTAACATGGTGTCATTTCACTGGGAGAAACACTGTAGTCAAGAAAGACAAACTGCATGGCATGATATTAGTGATGCGAATACACATACGCATGCACACACGCATACAGTCTCTATATATGCGTGCAACCCTGCGAGAGGGGGAGTGTGTGTGTGTGTGTGGGGGGGGGGGGTCTAAACAACCCCTATACACAGTTTATGCAGTGTCAGTAAAATATTAGGCAGCCATTTCAGCATTTGGAAATTCGCATCTCCCACTTCAAAAGGATGATTTCCGTTGTTGAAGTGAGTGTCAGATTTGTAGAGATGTGTTTTTTTTCCCCTATTCTCCCTCAGAGACAGGGCCATAAATTGTTTGATAGTAAGCAGAACGGAAGAGAGGGAGAAAGAGAGTGAAAGACAGAATCGATTGTGAGATGCTAAAGTGAGATTGTTGAATTCTTTTTGTCATTCAACACAAGACCGTCAATCTTTCTCCGTGCGTAATGGAGAGGGGACCGGGCTACCGGACACTACTGTTGTGCGTAAAACCTGTTGAGTGAGCGGTGCAAATCCACTTCTCTGTGTGACAGCTTAGAGCAATAGCGATGTTGTTGCTATATGAGCTATGAGATCTACAGCTGTGTGATGATAAACAGACATTTGGGAATTGTTTTTTGAGAGTGGTGCGTGACAACTGGATAGGCTAAAAGCAAGATTATCCCTCTTATCAAGTCCTTTGGTGCACTATGGTTCGCTCATAAAATCTTATTTTCCTTAACCAAAAATTGTTGAAATTCCCTGTTTTGGTAAAAGTGTTAAAATGTGCCTTCAAGACAGTACCACAACTGGAATGATCACCTCACACCAACTGGCAGACGTTTAAGACAAACAAAATGTTCAGGCTGAATATGAGACCGAGTGACGTGTTGAGATGAGCGTGTTTGCGCTGCACGGGTCAACTGCCAAACACAGCGCCAACACTTAACAATGAAAACAGGCTTTGCTCGTCGGAGCACAACGAGGGAGGCGAGTTAACCTGAGAGTGACATGTAGCTATTATACTGTGGAGCTGTATCTCTCCAAGAAAACTGACAGGTGGTGCAGGCACAGCGGGGCTCGGAGCCGGAGAAATAAGACATATACAGGGGGGGCCCTTTTTATGTTTTGACCTAATGCGACTGTTTAGAAATCATCATGCACTGCTGGACATGTGCGCCATGGATGCATTGCAGGTGAATTCCATCCAAATTATTAATCTCAGGTCGGTATGACTGTGTGAAGTCATTACAAACACATCTTTATACGTATGTTGGCACAATTCTGTCGTGAAATTACGCAGGGCGCTTTATTGAATACGTAAAGTAGAAAAACAACCCAAACTCCCACGCACATACCCTCCCCCTTCCAATTTTTGCACATTCATCTGTACAAATCACTTTTCCTTCCCATCAAAATGGTGAACTACATGCCACACAGCACACCTCACAGTCCCCCAAACTACTCGGATATTACACCGTGGTGTTTAAAGATAGAGACAGATAAAGAGGGAGAAGAGGTAAAAAAAAAAAAAAAAACTCCTAAGTTGTTGTCACACCACTTCCATCAGCCACTAAAGCCTCAGTTGTCCAATCCAGACGCAACATCTCTGAGTGCATCGTGCGGGTGTAGCCTAGTAGCCACCAGAGTCTGACTCATACCGCAATTACTGGGCTCCCCCTTCAAGCACTTCTCCTCTAGTCGGCGTCTACTTTTATTCCAAATTTACACACAGCCGGTGATCTGCAACGCCGCAGATCAGCGGCTCAGGCCGGTCTCAAGAATACACAGGGGTGCCTCGTAAAGGAAAGAGAAAATAGAGGTGATATTACAGCAGATCAGATGCCCAAACTACCCTTCCTATGTGGGATGAAATGGTCATTCAGGAAAAAATGTACAGACATTAAATGGCATAAGTGACATTTCATCTTGCACACACACATACTCTATGGATCTAAATATTTTTTTTTAAAAAAAAGGAGGAAACATAATGTTTACGCAATCAAATGCAAAAAAAGTGCAGGCACAATACAGATGCCAAAGTGTTTTATATCTTTGCAGAAACACTGTAACGCAGACAGCGTTCAGTTTAATATGGAGTGTGTGTTGCAGGAGGCCTGTCGACCGAAACTGGATAAAACCGGAATCACATTAATTGATGAAATAATTATAGCAAGAGCTCTCACTCCATCTCGATCACTCCATGGCATTTTTTCCTTGAAATCTGCACAATCACTGATCGTATCTCTTCAAATTCCACTACCACAGCGACTGACGTTTTTTTCTGACTCATTCTGAAATGTATTAATTGTAATAATTATTTAAGCCTTTTCCAATTTCTCAGGCCCTCTCCTGGCCTGTGAGGCCTGAGAGTGGATTCCCACACAGCCCTCAGCTGAGTTTGTCTCAATTTTATTTCCATAAAATGACAAGCAACCTCCCAAATCATGACAAAGAAGAATGAGTGCACCCCCCCCCCCCCTCCTCTCCCTCTATCTATCCATCTATCCATCCCTCTCCCTCTCCCCCTCCTCTCCGCACTCATGGGTGCAGGTGTGTTGATATGCAGCCAAACCAAAGCAACAAACGGTCAGTAATAACCAAAATGAATGTCAAATTAATGACAGGAAAAAAAAGATGAGTAAAAAGACAAAATTCACTTAAAATTATGCAGTGGTGTGATCTGAAATATATTTCCATACTGATGTGTTAAAATAAGCAGAGACTTGTGTGCCATTCTAGGAGGCGCGGCCGAGCCAGGAAAATACGCAGTACTAATGCATATGCATGTATGATAATAGATCTACCTTTCCCCCCTTAAAATAAAGTTGATTAAAAATTATACACATCTAAAATACACAACAGCCACACGAGACAATAAATCACAGTCGAATCGTGCAAAATGAGCGGAACATGGCGTTGAAAAACAACGGAAAATGGAAGTTTGTTTTCCACTGCGTTATCTACATCTCTCCCATCTCAAGCACTCTTTCCGCTCCAGTGGCTGTTTGCAGCCCCCAACCCTCCTCCCCTCACCACACACACACACACACACACACACACACACACACACACACACACACACACACACACACACACACACACACACACACACACACAGGCACACACACACAGAGTACATCTCGTTCAGTCACGGGACAGGGCGATGTACAGTGTGTATAATCGAAATAGACCCTGTAATCCAATTACATACAACAAAAACAGCACAGAAGTCCTCGCCGCAGCTGCAGCCTGGCAGAGGGCACTGCCAAGGCCAATGATGGAGACCAGGACCATGAAACACGCGTACTGCCCACAGTTACAAACAACTGCTTAAAGATTGTTTACATTTTCATTAATAATAAGGTTTATAATCAGTCATCTGCAGCTACAGACCCGTGCGTAAAGAAAAACGCATGAAAATCAAGTGAAAAATAAAATCCTTTTTCACACTGTGTGGTTGTTACGAAGTGATAGAAATTCGCATATAACAAAAGAACGGATCACTTTATATTTAAAAAAGGCAAAGTGAATCATTCTCTTCCATCTGCAGTATTTAGAGCGAAGCCAATCAGTAGAATCTGGTGCCACAGAAAATGGTGGATGAATAATTAGACCAGGGATGATAACAACTGAGTGTGCACACACTGACACTCCTACATTTTATCAAAGGAAACAAACTGTAATATATGGCCTCGTCTTTTAAATATCCAACTGGGGCACATTATCTCCAAATTACAGGCCAGCGCTCAATACCCCCAGCATCAGTTCACACGTCTCTCATAAAATGTATTGACCCTTGTAGCCACACAGCCGCACACACACACACACACACACACACTTCAGCACACACGCACACACACACAAACTGGTGTTTATGCACTATTTTAGTGCTCCTTCCAAAAAAAATTAGCTGATAAAAAAGGATGCTCTAACCCCTAAGGTCCCCCCTTCTTCTCCCTCCCTCCCTGCGCGCACGCACACACAACACACACATGCACTGACATCTTATTTGTGTTGGGACGGGGCAGAAAAAGTCAGCAAATACATTAAACTCCTCTGCCCACTTGGACTTCTGCGAGTAAACAGCCTACAGCTGTGGCCAGCATCAGCGCTCGAGGTCGCCCGTCTGCCCGTGCGCGCGCCTGCAGATCCTTATCAGCCTCTCCTCCTATTCAACAGCCTCCATATTCACGACACCTCCACATATTCATCATGCAAAATGCAAATGCCGTTGTCTTTTTCATCTTAGCGGACGCAGTGTGCACTTTTGATCTCCGTGTGGTTTTTCCTCATTGCTCGTCCTAATTAAGTGCATATTGATTTTATGCTCATAAGATTTTTTTGATCGTTTTTAATCGTATTATCAGCTGATCATTATGAGACACTGGGAACGCAGGAGGAATCCGAGCACTCGTTCAGGAGGAAAATAAACGCAGATCAGGAAAACATCATTTCAAAAACATTAAGAAAAAGTTGCCACTCTTCCTCCAAAGGTGATTTAGAGTTTGATTTGACACCTCTGACCCTCCTTTGTGAATGCAATCAATTCACTCCAACAGCATTCATCAGCCTGATAAGCTAATAAACACGCACAGCCAACTTCAGCATTGCACTGGAGAGGAGACAGCATGCAGATAAGCAACACTTGAGGAGACACATTTCCAACCTACCTTCTTGCAAAGAATACAGCAGAAGTAAAGTTACAAGCCACATGCCATTAAAAGCAGTTATATTTCACAGGAATGTTGTGCAGTCCCCCAAGAAGAGTGCACGGCGCAGCGGTCGGCCAGGCGAGGCTCCGTGCTGGACTGGTTCTGCTAATGCTCCCCGGCGGTCTCTCCAGCCCTGGTCCCACACTCTCCAGCGCCGAGAAACGAGCCGCGGAGAAAGTACCGCCTCTGCTCCCTGTTCTCTCCTCCCCTTACCGGGACAGGCTGCTGTCGCCCCACCCCCGGTATCCTAATGATGCGCCGTGATGGAGAGGTGAGCTATACGCACTAACGGGGGACCAAACGGAAACCACTTTATTACGCGCACTGGATAGCTTTTATCCGGCAGCTTGATGAAGCTCCAGCTACAAAAGTTCAAAATATCCTCTCATACTTATCACTTAAATCGTGTTTCTTAGTGTTGAAGTTAAAAACAAAGCAGCCGTTGAGGGGGAAATGCCTGAACGTATTTCCAATGCAAATCAACTCGAGAATTTCCATAAATCAGTTGTCATTGTCTTAGCAGTGGTGCGCACAGGGAGTGAAAGCCACTGAATGTGGCATTGTGAAGTCAGAGAAGAACACGGGCATTGAGGAGTTCGAAGTCCAGGTGAGGAGGAGCAGGAGCGCAGAGGAGCTTCAGCCTCCGTTTCATTCAAGGGGAAAGTGGGAACGTGCGCTGCGCTGCGCAGCTGCGCGTCACTACGAACACTCGTAGCGCTCAAATGACTTCTCTTCATAACAGACTGAATGGGTTTGAGATTAAAACAAAACACTGTACGGGATTATCTAAGATCAGCTTAATTTAAAGAGTGTGTACTGATCGATATGGTCAATAAAATCATTATCTAATCTCGCCCTTTGACACTCTGACACACACACAAACACACACACACACACACACACACGGAGAAAGGCTGATGCCCTCACAGACGCACTGATCAGTCATCTTTTTTGGTTACCAGCTCCAGAATCATGTCTGAACAAAACTTACTTCACTTTCATCTGTATCTTAACCATTAAGTTAAATTAAAAATACAGTAACAAATATGGTCTAAACAACAGCAACACAATCTCTGAGGAATAGTGTGAGTTAAACAGGCTGCAAATTGCTTCAACAAGACTATGAAAGAAGGGATTTTTCCAGACAACATGCAAGTTCTGCAATCAAACAAGCCTGTTTTGCATTTTAGCACCTGACCAAGACACAATCTAAACATCTGACTTCAACCTCTGACCAGGGTTTATCTCATTAGATCATCATAATCTGGATCAATACATAATAGCATCAGCAGCCCAGTGGGAGCAGATGCTCCAACTAATGTAGTGTCAGTGCCACTGTACTGACTGATCTACTGCCTTTCTATGAGATCATTTTCATCCCAAACAAGTTTTGGGCCATTATATTTCACTCTAAATCAATTATTAGGGAAAATCAATCAACTGAACCACACGGCCTCAGCACTGCACGGGTTTAAAGCTGTCTCATTCAATCCTCTCCTCTTTACTGCCATTCAGTCCAACTCCTGAATAATCAACACACAATAAAATAAATACCAAAACACGGCTGATTGTTGTTCATCCAATTCAGACCAACCGCCAGAAACTCTACTCGTTGTCCACTCAGTCGCACTACTTATCTGACATCAAACACCTTCTACTTGACATAACCTCCACCGTCACTCTCTCTGTTTCTCTCTCAGTAATATAATGTGGCGTTTGGAGTGTCGTAACCGAAAGTAGTCCTGGTTGTGGAATGGAGCTGAGGCAAGCTGTGGCCTCTCTCACTCCCACTGAAGAGCCGCTGTAGTGTGGCAGGCAAGGCAGCACACTCTGCCTCCACTCTCTTATTATGTAACAGGTGGAAAGACACACACCCACGCACCCTCCATGTCTCTCTCTCTTTCGAAACAGACCCACGAACGTGCATGCACAAACACCACGGGACGACAGGGACACATGAAGAGTGTGCCCAGAAGTACTGCCATGACACATTCTGTGCATCCAGATGTGCGGTCTAAATTCTTTTTTTATAGATAAACACATATTCAGGTTTATGCACCGCCCCCAGCCACTAACTAAAGGACAGGTATAAAAGTGCAGCCAGTAGTGTGCGGTGAGTAAAACTCTTGTTTAGAAGCACTCAGGGAATATTATCCATCTCAGCATCAAGTATTTCTCCTCTCCCAATGACAAACTGGCCGTATAACAGCACCCAGCACCTTGACACCCAAACCCAGCTCCTCATCCACGAGGCTCCACCCTGCAGCCCGGCAACACATGAAGGACTCCGTCAGGACTTCAAAAGGCAGTGTGGCAAGCTGGTTAAGGGGCTGATGTGAGTCGGCCTGACAGCACCAAGCAGGTTGTACTGTATGTCAGCCAGTGATCATCATGGGGGCTGACAGGCTGAGCTGGGCCAGCCAGGCCGGAGAAAAGGCAAGCAGCTCCCAGACAGCTCGAGTGACTGTCACTGAGGACAGGACCCAGGACAGGCTGCCACCACACTACTAAAAAAACCACGGCACCATGTGACTCATCTCCATCACTCTCCCCGTCACTCTGCTGCTCCGTCGTTGCCTGGAGATAGGGAAGGAGATAGGAAATGAGGGAGTTTGTTGACTGAGGAAGAAAACGGGTGAGCCGGGCAGCGGAGAGACAGACAGCAGAGGGAGAGGTGACGGGCAAACAGAGAGAGTGATGAGGCGGATGAGTTAATGTGGATGTTAATGTTAATGCTCAGACAATCAAAGCTCCCCCTCAGGCCCTGACTACATGCTAGGATCATATTAACACTAATGTATCCAGTATTAATGCACAGCCCTGCAGCCCAGTCAAACCTCGGCAAGGTCAGAATTAGGAGAGGAAGAGGGCACAAGGTAGGACTGCTTAGCTGTGTGCAAGGTCACAGGGATCGAAATGAAAACGGGGAGAGCTGCAGGAACGGGGCTGACGGTGGTTAGAGGAGCTGGAAAAGGCAAATCACTCGATGATGGATCAAATGGAGGAGTTATGCACCTTTAAAACCAAATCATGGCAGTGAAGACCGACTTTAAAAACAGAAAGACTGCAGTTTGTGTTAAGTGTCACTCTTTAACAGTCAAAGCCCTGAGCACTGTGCTGCAGAACTCCTTCACCTCAGTGGGGCCGCCTAGCTAGCTCTGCATGCCGCTGTGTATGAACGAGCCCCTGCATTAGGCTAATATGAATCACACACCACCGTGCCGCAGTACATTAGCAGGAAGGCGCCGACCAATGGAGTGTGTTTGCCTTTAAACCAAGCATGCGTGATTGTTGTGGCAGATGTGTGAGAGTGTATCAGCACATCAGAGGATGTGTGCGTGTGTGAGCATGTGTCTACATGGCAGCAAAGCGAAGGACATATATTCCTGGCTGCTCTCCTACCCTACAGTCGGGTGTGCATGCACATGTATTTGGGCGTGCGCGTTTGCTTGAGTGTGTGTACGTGCTTGCGTATGTGTGCTTTTTGCATGAGAGTACGTGCGCGTGCACATGAGACATCAAGGGGTGTTAATTTATTCAAATGAGCTGGGGAGGATAACGAGAGGATGGGGCGAGGGGCGGAGGTGGTGTGTGTAGGGGGGCACCTTCTTCGACTGGAGGTTCATCCCTCCATTTCTCTCTTTTTTTCCCCTCCCCACTTGTTTTTTCACATTTGCAAATGAGACTATTTGCATGGCTGAGAAGGAGGGAGGCAAGGGAGAAGGGGGAGAAAGACGATGAGATTGAAAAAGAGAAAAAAAAACTGAAGATGGGGAAACGGTGCGATTCTGAGGCAGACAGAACGCCCGCAGACAAAAACATACCGTGCCAGGGCGATACCACCACTTCCAAGATGGCTGCCGCTGGAGGCGTCCTCTGTGGGACCAACCTAGAGACCCGTTGCTCTCGCTCCTTAGTGGGTGACACACAAACACACTTTCTGACTTCGGCTGTGTTCTTCAAGCATAACGAGGAGAATGAAATTTGAACAGCTCAGTAAAGGATTAACATTTATCATCTGAATTTGAATATATTAAAGACGGAGTCAGATGAACATGGTTGTGGCTTGTACAGAGATATTGATCAGAGATATCTAGTGACACCCAGTGGTCACAATTAAAGATGTTATCATTAGGAGATCATACACTGCTGAATTTCCCACAAAGGCTGATCTTTGCTATGATTTCAGTGGGGAAAACTGGTCGGTGACTCCAAGCCAAGGTGTTGGTCCATAGATCAATGCTGCCAAAAGTCTGACTTGTTGATCAGTTCTTTGTCTCATTAAAGTAATTTGGTTTTCCAGAGAGACTGAAACACTGAATTTTTATTAAATGAAACCAAAATTATGTTGCCAGGCATGCTTTAAAGCCACAGTTGGTAACTTTTAACACAATAAATTTATGCTGAAACTGTCATTATATTCTGAGAGAAGCGTATGAGAAAGATAATCACTGAAAAAATCATGTCCCTCCTCCCCTTCCTGCTGCTTCTAATGGCATTCGCTAGAATCTACCATAGCACACCAAAACAACCAATCAGAGCAGAGGAGTCTCTAACGCAGGTGTCAATCATGTCAGTCAGTGCTCATGAACTGCAGTCAAACTGTAAAACTAGGCAGTGCTGAATCAAGAGTCTGTTACTGCATTGCCTATTTTTCATCATCAAACACCGCACAGGAGGGCTTCCCCACCCCAAGTTCGAACCCCCGACCCCGGGTTTGAACCAGGAACCCTCTTGCTGTGAAGCAACAGTGCACCACCACATCGCCCTGCATTGTCTCTTTCCCTCCTCAATGTTTTCAGAGACATATCTAGTGTACTGTTTAGCTGGAAAATGAGAAAGTTTGTGACCCGGCCACCACGTTGGATACAGTTAAAATGAGTACCAAGCACCGCTCACTGGGTAAACCAACTTTCTCATTTAACAGCTGAACAGTACACTAAAATATGTTGCTGAAAACACATGAGGAGAGAAACAGGCAATCCAGTAACGGAAGCTTTTTCATATTTGAACAGCGATGCTTAGTTTGACCACAGTTCACAAGAATCACTGACATAAATGACAGCTGCATCAGAGACTCCTTGGCTCTGATTGGTTGTTTCCCTTCACATGCAGTAAGGCCTTTAGAAGTGCTATAAGGCAATAGAGTAGGCAGAGGAGTATGGTTTCAGCAAATATGAAAAAAGTTATTTTTATAAACAACACCAACTAGTTTTGTTCTTGACATGACTGGTTTACCAAGCAAACAAATTGGACGACTATCCCGAGGCCCCAAAAATCCTTTGCTCGCTGCTTTTCAGTTGGTTCTGGTAAATGCCTTACTCCAGTTATTACATTAGTTGGGTTATTCTTGTCAACCCAATTACCAGACCTGTTCATGCAACCTTAATGTATCACAGCATTGTCAGGTGTCAATACACACACCAGAAAGGCAACAATAAAGTGATTTACTGAGTTACTTACTAAGTTTTTGCCTCATTATTCAAAGTAACTTAGCAATACTGTGCACGTAAACTGTCATACTTCAAACTGTAGCAACCTCCAAGGCATTTAGAGGAGCAACGTGTATAAATAAGGGATGAACAAACAGAAATAAACTACTGTTTACACTCAAATCTTTACAGTTCTGGTCTGTTACATCACATCAAATCAACAATAAACCGTTGCGCGAGAGAGGGAAACAAAGAGAGAGCTGGCAGGTGTGAGAGGACGGTGTAGAGCTTAGCTGAAGGCAGACTTTCCATCTTGACCCTCTGTGATTTGATCTTATCACTTTCCCACGCTTTAACACTCCTGCACCTCTGTTACTGCTTAGCCTGTTCCACACACAGACATACATAAGCCCACGCACACACACACACACACACACACACACACACACACACACACACACAAAAACGCACTCAACAATGACCAACAAACTTAATGGACGTAAATGTGAAAATTATGTTGTGGTTGCTGAACAGCCGAGGAACGCTTATTTAAGCCTCATATTCTTCATTTCTACGACTCCAAAAATATCCTGCCGAACTTAAAAGACACATAATCATTTTTAGAAACTGTGTGATTTGATTTTCTGGTGACTATGACAACTGATTCGTTCAGCCATACAATGACCAAGGCCAGTGTGGAGGGGGCCACACTAACATTCCTTTTAAGGACAATCCTGCTCATAGTCTACATCTGTCTTATTCATAACAAATCTCATTAAAGGATAAAAATCAACAATGAACTAACATGAGCTACCTGATAAAAAAAAACACATCAAGTAAGCCACAGTGTTGTACTTGCTGTGTTCCTTCATTTCCATGAACATAAACACTGCAGTTTATTTGGAGATGCCTTGTAGGAGTCAAGTCAATTCAGGTGAGTCCTTGGCTGAAGACAGTCAACAACAAACACGAACTCCTGTTTGAGAGCTGTCTTATTGAACTACTGTGTCCAGACTATTATATAAAAAAAACCTATACATTCCTGACCTGTTTCTAAAGATTCAAGACTACAGGAGGAGCCAGTAAGCTCTGGTCTGAAAGTCAGAGACAGTTTCGGGCAGCTGAAAAGCAGCAAGAGAGGAAATAAAGCTCAGTTGGTGTCGATGTGGTTGAAGATTTTCAGATTTTGTTAAAAACAAAAGTTGTTTCAAAAACAGAAACATAGATATAAATACAGAAATATAGAAAATATATCATTTACAGTGGAGGTATAGGATATTGCCAGCCTTATCCTTTGCAGGAACAGTTTGATTTTGGGGCGATTTTTTAGCAGTGACTAGCGGTGAGGGTTTCAGATTGCAACCAGCTGAAACTCCTCCCAGCTAGAATTCCTTCCTTATTGTTCAGGAGGTTTTTACCATGAGGCTTATTATCTGCATAGATCTCCTCCCCTCCAAACAAACGGACCAGGGGTCTCATTTATAGACATTGCGTACTCACAAAACGAGCCCTGAAAGCGGTGTACGCCCCTTCCCATGCAAAAGTTGTGATCTATAAAAACTTTGACCCATGCTCACAAACATCGCAGATGGGGAGTTGGAGGCCTGATTGTAGATATTGTCAAAATATTTTTTGGCGCATGGCATTTTTGGCTTTTGTCCATAAGTACAGTTTTAGTATGGATCCTACACATGGTGTTATAAATGAGACCCCAGGTGATTAAAGCAGGTAAAAACACTGAAAGAAGCAGTTTCACGTTAAAAAAAAACAGTGATTTTCTGAGGCACTCCTTGCTGATGTGCTCCTAACTACGGTGGCCAAACGGAAAACACAACTGGCCTTGTCTTGAGCCAGTGTTTGGTTTGTCCGTTCTGGGCTACTATAGAAACATAGCGGTGCAACATGGCAATCTCCACGGACGAGGACCCGCTCCATATGTAGATATAAATGGCTCATTCTAAGGTAATGAAAACACACCAATTCTTATTTTCAGATGATTATACACTAAAAAATGTATGATATTAGTTTCCATTTCTGCCAATATATCCCCCCAAATCCTACACATTGAACCTATTCGTAAAGCTTACAGTAAAACCTCAGGGATAAAGCAGTTGGTCATTGTCACCTATGACACAGGTCACCTGCACTTTGACAGCATCTTTAGGTGACCAAGAGAATTGCAAATAAGACTGCAAAATGATTTAATTTGTGAAGGATCAAGTATGTTAAAACTTAACATGGTTACACTGCACAAACTAGAAGAGCAGCAGAGAAACAGCATGTAGCTTCATGTCATTAGGTGTGCAGGTGACTGTCAACATCTATCCCTTCAAAAATGGTCCCTCCATGCAAAGTAAAACACATCTCACCCAGCCTGCACCTGTTTGTTTCCCTCAGTCTCAGCAGTTACTGTATCAGGAGCCATCTTAAATGCTTATGGGAACAGTAACTGATCAGCCCTCTCACACCTGTCCAGCATAGTGTGCATTTGTTTCAGGAGCTGTGATGTTATCAGCTCCAGTGAACTGTGTGATAAATGGCTTCTCATGCTTACCTCAACTGAAGCCCTTATGGAAAGCAGCTGACCTGAGCCCTGTGGGATCCAACCGGTAAAACCGCCTGCTCCAGCGCTCGGCAGTAAGCTGTGTTAACTTTTACAGCTCGGTCCTTCATTTTTCCTCCACAAATTCAGGAGGCTGAGTGGAAAGAGAGAGCAGAGAGGGAGAGAGCGAGCAGGGGGTCCTTGGGACTCACCCGGCTGACAGCTCCTGTCTCTGCCTGTAACGACTTATTTATTCAGGGATAATTAATCAGGCGCAGTTTTCTGGCGGTATGATTAATGCGCTTTGTCATCTGTGCTGCAGCGATGAAAATACAGCAGCTTATGATGCCACTGCTCGGCTGTAGCTGGCTCTGATGTAACGGCAAAACGGGATGTCCTGTTTAAAGTAGTGGCGAGCAGTCGATGTAACTTTGATTGGGCCCTTTCTGCAACCAAAACACTGAAGACAAACGCAACTTTTACTTTTTCATGGAGGGGCCACTCAGGAGGGACCATTGTTCTGCCCATCTGATACGCTTCAGAAACTGGCCTGTTTTTTCTGCGGTAACTCATAACGCCCCTGTTTATGTTTTTATTTTATCTCTGATGTAATCTGCAGCATCAACATTTCTCAGACAGTTGTCTTATTTATGACTCGTGATATTCATCAAAAGGTTTTATTATCAGAGCTATTTTTTCACCTACTTGTTCTTTCCCACAGTACTTCAGGTCACTGGATTTTCCTGTCTTCAGTCAGCGGCTTTCACCTCCTCTCGGCCTGTCGAGGGACGTTGTGGTTCCTCTTGCTTTGGTCATCCTGGTCTTATGGCGCCACCTTGTGATCATTTTGGTAACCACAACTCTGAGAAGCCACATTAACAATAATATCCTTTTTCATAGGTTTTGGGGAAGCATGAAAACATTATTATCATTATAGTTGTTATTATCTTAAAGCATGAATACATTTGCATCATATCAAATGCATGGAAGAATTACCCCCAAGCCCACCAAATACCTACCTGCATAATGTCACTCAAAGAGAAAAGGGCTGACCAGCAAGAGACTCAGAAATAACCACAAAGGAACAAAACGTCTACAAATAGACTCAAACAGCTACAAAGAGATGCAAAACAGCTGCAAAGAAACACAAGAGACATGACTACAGAGGCAAAGCAACCAGAAAGAGGTACGAAATGACACAAACAGCACCAAAGAGACACAAAACAACCATAAAAAGAAACAAAATGACTACAAAGGGAGACCAAAACATAACAGAAAGTCCCAAAACAACCACAAAGAGACAAAACAAATGTACAGAAACAACAAAACAACTCCAAATATACAATGACTACAAAGAGACACAAAACAACCACAAAGACATAAAATGACTACGAAGAGACACCACATTATAACAACACACAACACAAACACAAAGAGACAAAAAATGACTACAAAAAATAACCTCAGAGATACAAAATGACTACAAAGAGATACCTAGTTATAAGACACGCAAAACAACCACAAAGAAACACAAAACCACTCCAAATACACGTATATAGGCAATGACTACAAAGAGACACAAAACAAC
This sequence comes from Epinephelus awoara, assembly GCA_035609425.1. Lineage (NCBI taxonomy): Eukaryota > Metazoa > Chordata > Actinopteri > Perciformes > Serranidae > Epinephelus > Epinephelus awoara. The sequence goes on from CM069297.1 coordinate 24,134,006, forward strand.
CACAGAGACACAAAATGACTACAAGGGAACACAAAACAAGCTCAAAGACACACAAGATGACTACAAAGAGACGCCAAGTTAAAACAAAGAAACACAAAACAACTGCAAATATACAGAGAATGACTACAAAAAGAGGTAAAACAGCTGTTGGCAAAAATTTAACTACCTTAACGGTTACAAAGTGACTCAAAACAAGTAGAAAGACACACAAAGTGAGGACAGAGACATAAAATCTGATGTAACGACTTCACAGAGATGCAAAACGACAGAATGAGGCTGAACAACTGTAAAATCCGTCTTGCTCCTGTGTAGGAATGGTGCTGAGGCCTTCTGCATGACTGTGCCCACTATCTCATAATACATCTAAAACGGTGTTTTTACTTTATTACTTTACTACACCCTCAATATAATCTGCAGTAGGCTAGTTTAAGTGTGGGTGAGAGACTAATGATTCCGAGCTTGCAGAGTAGAGCTCTTTTATTTTCTTTGATATGTGAGCTTACACTTTGATACTCTTCTGTGCTTGAAGCTCCGCAAGGAAACAAACAACGTAGTGCAAATCAAATATTATGTATTATTATATCTAAAACTGTTTGCAAACATGGGAAGGTCCACTTACAGGACGCACAAAGCGCGTTGCAAAGTTCAAAAGCAGAAACAGGAAGGACGAGAAATCATAAACTTTCATTAAGGCGGAGCGACTTTACCTGCGGGGGGCGGGTCCTTTCTCAGAGAGGAGCGCTTGTTTTGTTTCTTTGCTGTCAGAGGTATGTCACGTGGTTCTTTTGAATGGGTGTCTGTGATATTCATTCATTATTGTGATATTTGAACCCAAAAGTATTTTCTTATTTTAATTAAGTGGATCTATCTCTTGTTAAATGTGTTGAGAACATTATATTTTGTTTGCCTACCTTTGCTTCTTGTTCTATCTTACACAGGCGGAGCCCTCTACTGAACCCTGCTGGTAACCTCCAATCACGTCCATGATGTCCTATAAAGAACATCCACCTCGACATTGTCCCTTTTTGTTTAAAGAAGCACATTTAAAGAATGCTCACCCATTAACAAAACAGATGACAAACAGCCTGTGATGTCTTATATGTCTCAGCTTTTCCACATCCAATCAGTCCACGACTCACAGTCATTACATGTGCATTTTTCTATACATTTCCACTCCTGTGCGGTAATCCTGACAGCACCACATCAAACTAAAGTGAAAGAAAATAACTGTATTCTGGACAGGATAGAAAAGCCTCCGAGGCAGCATTTCACATGAAGAAAGCTACTCATTTTTAACTAGCTCATGAAACCGTGTACTTCTTAACCTTTACAAGTGCATCACTACTAGTTGTACAAAGTCATCCAGCGGGCCAGATTGGACCCTATGGCAGCCTTGATAACTATGATTATTCTCTCATTTTCTCGTACAGGGTAAATGAGAGGCGCAGGTCAAATAAAATGGCCCTTTTCAGTCTTTAGGAGCAAAAGTCACCATATGAGTGGTGCATTAGAACAATCCTGAAAATGTTGGTTAAAAGTTTCTAACTAGGAGTTATGTTTAATTATTGTTGTATAACATTACAACTACATCAGCTGCTGATGCTATTGAGATTAGCTAACACTAGAACCTGTGTGTAAAAAAGATGGGATTGGATTTAGATAGTTGTTGTGAGGCCATTTTAGTTATCCAAGATGCAACTGTGCAGGATAGACTTGCGAGTATTGAAAATAGCAGCCCTCAGGTTTGACATGATTTAGCTAGGGCTGAAATTATCCAAATCTTGTTGCGATGTGTTGCAAGGCTATTTCATTTACATTAATTGTTTGCCTATGTTTGACCTTGAAGATTGCCTAGTAGCCTACAACCTGCTATCAATTTGGGCTATTTAGCTATTCTTCCAGCAAGCATTTCCTGTCCTGATCCACCCAATAATACTGTTACTGACGTATTCCTGGTTTTCATATCAACCCTCAATCTAACTGATCTAGACTAGTGCAGGTAGCGTAAAATATATATGTACATATACGTGTGTGTTGATTTGCAATATGATAAAAGATCGAGCAGTTCCACAGCAGCGATGGCACACAAACACAAACACAGCATGGTTACACTCACTTTATTAGTACAAAAGCCTCATATTCTTACACACATAACACTGTAGCACATTGTATCACTCTCCTCGGCTCCAGGCTACTTCTGTTCACTTTAGTCCTCTTCAGTATGTCTTGGCTGTGGACAGTAGACAATAACAACGCATTTGTCACTGTTATCTGGGGGTTATGTCGACTGATAAAAGTTTCATTTCATCAGTTTATATCAGCTTTATATAATTTTCAGTCTCATTTGACCTGAACTGAACATAAACACAAGTTGAAACTTTGACCTTTAAAATGTCTTAATTATTTGTATGACCAGCAGATGTCACTATAACGTCGTATAATATTTTAGTCCCTTACCTTGGATTTGCCACAGCTGATGAGCTTGTTGCCTTTAAAAAAGAATAGACTGAGTGATTAGTTCTTCCCAAACAAAGCTACGCTGATAACAACCCTGATGAAAACTGAGCTGTAGGGTGGCAACAAGAGACATATATTTCATCCCCCGTTACCCCCATGTTTTGTCTTCTGTGTCTGTTTTCACCCCCTTTATCAGACCCAAATTCACACAGAAGAACACACACACACACACACACACACACACACACACACAGGATATAGCTGTTGACCTACCTGCCAACAGGATGACGGAAAGGAACACAATGATCCCGGCGAAGACCAGACCTCCAACACGTAGTGTATGGTAGTCTACAAATTCACACAGAACAACATCACCACACCATCTCTGCCACCGGTATGGCAGCTATTACTGAACTCCCCATTTCTTTTTGATTTTACCCTGTCTTGGTCATTTTCTTTCACACCTTTTTAACCTCTGTCTCTTGTTTTCTTCTTTTCCATTTTCCATTTTCTGCCCCACAATCCAGCTCCTATTTTTTCCTCTATCTCTCACTTTATTTGCCCATCTAAGATTTGCATTTGCTGCGACAAACTCCCTTTATCCTGTGCATGCTTTTTCCACGTTTCTCTTATGCAGCACTGGCAGAAGTTAAATATTTAAACTATTTCATCCGAGCAGGTACGTTTTCAAATACTTACCGTATACAAAGTCTGCATCATAGTCGATGTCTGTACCTGAGGATAGACAGAGAATGGGTAGCAACCCATCAGAATCATACAGTAATCCTACAGAAACATAGCTGCTGCAGTTTTTTACACTTTATAAATCACATATCATTGATCCCATTCACTGGTAAAATTCAAGTACTGATTCAGACACTATCCTGACAGAATGACTCACTGTCTAACTCTGTGAGAGTGAAGAAAATAGGTTATAATCAGCATTGGTTCATTCCCTGAAGGTGTGTCTCTCACAGACAGCATGCTATTTTGAGGTAGTTTGAAACAGGCTGGAAATCAGATTTAGAAATACAAATGTTCCCACAAATAATGACAAAGTTGCCTGTTATCATCACTGTAACTTGTTCGTCCTTTATTCATTTTCTTCCAAATTCTGGGTAGTCTTCCAAGTTAACATGTCGCCGTGTCACGCAACAGCCACATATTCAGCACCACTAGCACTAGCAGTACACGTTCTGTGAACATGATAAGCTGCGGCAGAATATTGAAATTAGAAGGTGAGTCTGAACTGTGAGGCTGCAGGACTCTGCTTATTTAACAGGGGATACTTTTAAGTGTTGTTCATCATTGGCCAGCATGTTTATGTTACTCTAAATAAGCAGTTAATAAGTGAACCTCGCTTTACTCAGGTACTGATTTACACACTGCTGTTGGTATGGCTACCCTACAAATGCTAACCACAGTCACTATGCCAACACTGAAACTGAGAAAAATGGCTCAAGAAATAGGTTTTCATAAAGTAGGCCTAATTTATATGCCAAAAACATGATCAATGATTTGACCTATGATCCCAAAAACGTATGAGGAAAACTACTTTAATTTCTTACTACATTCAATTTGTCTTTGTAAATGTCTGTTTTAACATCACATTCTCAATCTGACCTTGTCACATATTGATGTTTTGGTCATGGACTTCCCACGCTCACATACAACATGCCAGGTACCCTGGGTGCATTGGCTGTTGACGATCTGGGACACCGTGTCAAGTTCTGCCTGTTACATACATAGTCTTCTTTCAAAACACACTTCCGTTTGACCTAATCTTGACTGATCTTACTATGGACATTTTCACATGAGCAGTTATTTCGTTTTTGCCATTATCCTAATTCATAATACACTTACTGCAGTTTTCCTTGGCCAGATTGAATCCCAAATCTCCAGGAACCCAAAATAAAGCCCAGTAACTACATTTACTACTTGCCTTGGATTTTGTTTGGATTTTGTTGTTACTGAAATGTTTACACCTTCTTTTCTCAAGAACACAAGATTAAACCAGGAAATTTTGTCGCTAGATAAAACAGATATCCAAAGGTGTTATTTCAGTCATAACTCCATTTTGACCAAACTTGTAGTTACTGTGGTTAGTCTTTGCAGGACAGAGTGGTTCTGACTCAGAATCAGAAAGCACGAATGGCTATGACCTTGCAAATATTATTGTGGTGTCATGTTAAAGTGGCTCTCTCATACACTCCTGTTCCATGATAATCAGCAGTTCAGGTGCTGTGTAACTTACCTTTAGATGACATGATGCCTCGTCTGTTTGTGTGTTCAGTCGACAAAACTGCAGGGACACAATGAAAACAGTTAACAAAAGGCCGGCGATAACAGCAGCTGGCAGCTGATGATCCATCTGCATCTGCAGTTTGTAATAATTTAACCACAAACATCTTGTTTTCAGAAGCAAAAAAACAATAGAAGTATTCACCAACAAGGCTGTTATATGAAAACTGTTGTTTGCAGGGAGGGAGATTTATGTGGATTTAGTTTCAATGGTCTCTCCATTTTAATTAGATTAGAGACTTGTAGAGGCTTGTTTAAATGGGCTTATTCACTTTAGATGAGAGGTAGTTGAAAGCTTGGAAACTCTATATGTCCTGAAAAATTGCCTCACTGCGTTCCCCCACTAAAGACTTAGAAGCAAGGTGATTGTCTTTATCTTTACTGAGAACTTTAAGAGGCTAATGGCCATATTGATCCTCTTTCCCCCACCCCTTTCTCTCACTACACACAAACACACTCACACACATACACAAGCTTCTCATTTGATCGACATCTAGTGACCTATAATCATTAACTTACACAGATTAACAGACTAAAAATTTCCCTTGCTTTCTCCATTTTGTTGGAGCACGCCACTGTGAATTGTGGACTTTGGTGCTTTCATTTATTATGTGTCCTGGCCTTTTCACCGCACCACTGAGCATACCGGGACAGTTACTCATTAATATATTACAGCTCCGATATTCATTAACCTTGAACCTTGCACAGCTCGATAGAGGTTATAGATGGAGCAAGGAGCTGTGGCGATGCCTGCCTAATAACGCAGAATTGATACCCAATGATTTCGGCAGATAACCACACCACCCCTAAAGTGCAGCAATGCATCACTGCTATTAGATTTCTTCAGCTGGGGGCAATTAACAAGGACACTGACAACACAGTACCGTCTGTCCTCTAAACCCACTTTTACAACACATATTAATTGGAACCTGCGTGCTTTTATGGTTTGCCTCATTGAATAATGGAGCAACTTGGCTGAATGCCTGTAAGCTCTATTTTGCACAGAAATACACATTCCAGACATCAACTAACACCCTTAAAACATGGCTTAACTCTGTACTCATAGTCGTACAGTAACAGTTTATACCAGTTTATAGACATCTGAAGTGCACACAACAGATTTTTTTTTACGACCTGCTTATTTGATTTAAAATGTGTTAATAAAAGCAAGTTATTACTCACCTGAGCTGCTGAAGGCTCTGTAGTACCTCTCTCCAGGTGTCTGAGTGTGTGCGTGTGTGTGTGTGCCAGGGGTGGGTGCAGCAGACCAAACTCCCGCCTCAGAGATCCACCCCTCTAACACACACACACACACACACACACACACACACACACACACACACACACATCTCTTCATGTCCACAGCCATATTTCAGCGCAGTCTCATAAAGTTTGTACTCTGACGCCAATAAAGAGTATATCTGCCAACCTTTGGAATCATAGCAGAATCAGAAGCACAACACATTTTCTGATAAAGTTTTTCAGCACCAAGTAGCACCTTATCACACTAATTAATTTGAGACCTAACATTCCTGCCGCTAACATTCCTGTTTTTAAGAGGCTGTAGTGGGCTGAGTTTTAAAGCTAGAGTAATGATACTGGTATCATAAGAAACTAGAGGACCAATGACATTGACATTGATATTAATTGTCAGGTACCCAGCTTTCAGATGTTGTGTACCACTTACAGCTGACTGCTATCTTCCTCCTCAAGATGCCCCCTCCCCCCAACTTTCAGATTGATGGACAGATTTTGTCCAGTGTTCAATATTCAAACAAGCAACTTTGAGAGGTATTCTGGAAAAAAACAAAAAACAAAAGCTACACTAAAATCTGGTTTTCATCTAAACAAAACCCACATTATAACATGTGTTCAGACATACTTTTATTAATTTATGCCAAAAGCACAACAGGTGGCAACACAACAGGGCCTCATGCTTAAAATGAACAGAGCATTTACTTGTACAGTGGCCGTCTTCAGAACACTCAGACACCTGACAGGAGATTCACAACAAAGACTGTTCATTTGTTCTCTCGCTATGATTTGGCTTACAGTAGGCTACTATTAATGTAGTCTTGCACATAAATAATGTCAATCTTAAATATCACTAATCTGAAAATCAGCACCCAAACTTGGTCTCTCTTTATTCAGGAATGTAATATATGACCAGTCAAAGCATCATGGCATTAGAGACTGAGCAAGCAGTTAAAGTAACAAACAAGAAAGAGAAAAGAAAGCGACCCAGGCGTCGTAGGTGTGCGGCACTAGTGTGTGTATGGGTAAACTAATCATAGTCTACTGGAGACAACCTAATCCTGGCGGAGCCAGTGACGGAGAAGTGGAGAGTATTTGTGGAGAAAAAGGCAGTGGGACAGCTGATGCAGGAGCTCCCTCCACTATAGATGGTAAAAACACTGCGGTGGCGGAGCTCGGGCAGATACCTGCAAACCATTGCTGTGCTCAGTCAGAGAGCTGTGGCAGTTGAGATTGTCTTATATAAGGCTCATCACATTTACATGTAGAGATACACATGCACTTGTGATATATGCATCATGAATAAACAGGATATGCACCCGAACACACCCAACCATTCAAACATAGACCTAAATGAAGGATATTTAACGGTTTATCTTATCTGTAAACTATATCTGAATTTATATATGTACTTATATATGCATATATGCTATAATCCAAAAGTGACAAACGTTATTCAGGACATTTTTACAAACGAAACAACAAACTGACAGATCCTGAAACTTAAAGGCAATAGATAGAAGTACAAAACAAAGAACAGTGGACCACACAACAGCTTCAAAGACAATCTTGTGTCAGAGGGTTTACCGGCTAAGACAAAGAACTGAGTCACAGAAAGGCACGGGAAGAGACAAGAGCACTGAGGGACTGGCATGGTCACAATGGAGGACAACAGGCTAAAGGTTTGTCTTATGGGCACAAGATTTATGTACATATTACACCTCTACACATAGATCTCCCCTCTTACCCTGTCATATAATCAGTTATAATAATCATCCATTTCTTCAGTGTTATAGTGGTTTAATATCAAATAAAACTGATCATCATCTGAGAAGGCAGCTCGGTCCGGTAGAGATGCCTCAGTTCTCTGCTGGAGTCTCTTTGGCAGCCTTTGCAGCTGAAAGGAGTAAAGGACAAGGGATTTAGTTGAAGGACAAGTGCAAAACAATAAATTTACCAAGAGATTTCTTACAAAATATTTCAGTCTTTCTCCTATACTCAGTTTACTTACCTTTGAATCACTGTATGGTGACAGTTCTGCACCTCACGAAGAGTTAGTGAGTACTTACCTTTTTCTAAAGGATGCTTCTAGCTTTGTTTCTTACCGTCTGACAGTAAATTCATTTACACAAATACAAGACTTCCTCTTGTAGTCAAGTATATTTTTTACTGTGCTATTGCTACTTTTATGCAAGCCAAGGATCTGAAAACTTTCTGTCTTCCACCTCTGAAATCTCAAACTTTAAAAATTAATTAAAGGTCCAGTGTGTAGGATTTAAGAGGCTATACTGACAGAAATGGAATATAATATAATAAGTATGTTTTCTTTTCTGTATAATCATCTGAAAAATAATAATGATCACGTTTATGTTACTTGGATTGTTTATCTAAATAAGGAGCAGGTCCTCGTCCACCGAGTCCGCTGTGTTGCACCGCCATGTTTCTACAGTAGCCCAGAACGGACAAACCAAACACTGGCTCCAGATAGGAAAATTTAATTTGCATTTTCACATTTTCGCGTCAGCCAGCGTAGTTAGCAGCCCTTCTGCGACGAGCTGAACAGCATAGAAAAAACTGCTTTATTTGTTTTGGAGAGGAAGAGACCTCTGCAGATAATCTGGCTCTCCTGAACGTCTGGATCTTAAGTTATCAGAAAAAAATGGTGATCACGCTGAGCTATGAGCCCAATGCTATGAGAAACACTGATTTGTAATGTCAAACTGTTGTGTTCAGTGTTTTTACCATTTTAAATTCACAAATTTGATTTGCAGAGGAAAAGACCTCCCCAACATCTAAATATTAAGTTATCAAAAAAAAAATTGAACATGCATTAATGCTAGGTGCTGGGCAATGTGCTGAACACCTTTGGAGAAATACTGATTTGTAAGGTGAAACTTCTTTAATCTATGTTTTTAGCAGTTTTAATCACCTAGTGCGTTTGTTTTGGAGAGGAAGAGACCTCTGGTGAGAAACTGGCCCCCAGTAAAAACCTCCAAAACAAAGAACACTGAAGGAATTCCAACTGGGAGTTCACGCTTGGCACACGGGAGAGGTTTCAGCTGGGTGCAATCTGCAATCTCCATCGATAGACACCACTAAATCCTACACAATGTTCCTTTAAATTATGCAAATTCTGATGACTTCGAGGCTTTAATCCCCTCACTCCATTCTACTCTGTTGTAACAGTTTGTTAAATGAGCTCCGTGCTTCACATAACACTTGACATACAGATAATAGCTGAGACATCAGAGAATGTGCAAAATGCCTGAACTACACTTTTTAGCGACAACATGTTTGGTTGCTTTCCATTAAAAACTCAGGAATCAATAGCAGGGAAATGGATGCTGTCAAAATGATCATGTATTTAATTGTTTCTTTTATTATAAAGGATGGTCACTGTGAAATCTCAGTTATTAGAGCATCCTGAAATGTAACCACATGGAGGGATTTTAAAACAGCCCATGCATGAAACTACAGTAAATGTTATGGCAAAAACTGAACCAGACACAGCTCGACGTGTGTAATCAAACTTTTGGTAGACGAGAAAAAAGATTAGCAGTTTTTTTAATATTCGTATTACTTGTATGTACTTGCTGTACACACATACAGTACAGTTCATCATGTGTAAACACATGCACAGACAGCGAGTCGCCCCCCCCTCCTCCCCTCTGCTATGGGCACTCCCAAAGGGAAACTCAATTATGGATTTGTGTCGTGGGTTGAGCCAGAGGTGAAAGGAGCTGACAGAGAGTTAAAATGTGCATCTTACCCATGGAGACAATCAGGTTCTCTTCTTGTGCCTCCTCGTCTCCGGGGGCCCTGAAGAGAGGATCCACAGGTTGTCATGGTAACCAAATCATGTAATATGACAATGAAAAGCACTTACAAAACCAAATCTTTTTTTTTTCCATCAGAGAGGAACACTGACATACCTGGGCTTCTGGTTGATACTGCAGCGGCATCTTCGACCTAGAAAGATCATACATCTTTACCTACACATTGTGTGTCATCACTGTTTACATTGGTTCATTGTTACTTGTTAATAAAGATATAATTAATAAAAAAGACAAGATGGTGTAGTAACACAGTGTGGAAACGCAATAATCATTCATTCATTTACTGTTAATTATTCCTAAGTTGACTGTAACACTTGATAACACTGAGTGCATGTACACATAATAAAAGGGCATGCATGCACGCACACACACACACGTGCAGAGATTAACTTACTAAGGATGAGAAGAATGCCCAGTGTGAACAGCACCACGGCAAATGCCAATCCTCCAATCCTCAGGCTCTCGTAGTCTACACAAGCAGATAATGCCAGAATGACAGACACAGGAGCGGAAGAAGGAAATGTAATCAGTGCACCATTCATTGCATAAAGGTTTACACTATCTCTGTTGCATACAGAAAACTTTTCTAAGCTTACCATAAACAAATGGGTTGTCATCTGTCTCTTTGCCATCTGTAAAAATGTAATAGAAAGCATTTAGTACCGAGGTGTTCAGATTTATCAATGTTGTTCAAACACATTTAAAGATAAATGGAAAATACATTTTACAAGTTCTACAAACTGTATCCTGTATCTCTGTCTGAAGTATTCTGTATTTCATTTTACGTACAATATCTTTCCCTTTTTGAGTGTTTTATAACAAAGTCCCTTGCTCCTCTTTCTGTAAAACATTAAATTATTTTTGATAACTCATCTTGAACTTGGAGGCAGTTACACAAATACACCCAATTAAATGTGATTTCGAGTGATTAGCTAACCCCATCCATCCAGCCCAGGGCACCAACGCTTTGCCATGCTCATCGGTGGGTGATATAAAAACCAAAGGCACCCTTTAGCAACTTCATGAAATGCACTGGGTTTTCAGCTAACTTCAGTGTATAGCCATTCAGGGCAATACTTCAATGCTGAGAACAGCTGATATAGAGTGAGAAATGTTGCATAGGGTTGCAGGGAAGAGATCTGGATGGGTCAAACCAGACCAAACGTACACCCAAGAGATCAAAGTTTGTGTCCAATGTGAAACCAAAAGTCAGTGTTGTTTTAACAATGTATCATGAAATTCACGTACAGTCATCGCACACTGACATCACTCACGTGATGCATTTATGTCACATTACGTTATATAACAAACGTACTTAATTTAACCCAAAACACGTAATAAAGGTATGAATGGTCAAATATTCATATTGAACAGCCAAATCCAATCTGACTGACATAATTCTGCGTTGGGTACTGCGTCACATACCGCCCCTTTGTCAGTGGCCTTTCACATCTACATATTACGCGCTAGGTGTCCTCCTGCATCTGTTGTTGACATTCCAGGAAGCCACTACCAATGCCGGGATGTCAACAAAAGCACATGGTTAGATTTCAGCGATAAAAGCATATAGTTCGGTAAGGAAACAAACATCATCATTTGGCTCAACATTCATAGGGGAAGTGAACAGCAGGCTCCTAGGTGAAAGTCCGGGTGTTTGTTGGACTGATCCACTACATATATAGGGACTTTCCAGCTCCTCCTCACTACTAGCAGCGTATCATACCGCCATGACAGTTTCCATCTGGCTGCGTTATTATCTGACGCCGCCCATCTGCATATCATACTTCAGCGACAAGTGCCATTCACCGGTCGGCAGCTTATCATAACACTGCAAAAGGCTATGTCAGGCCACGATACAAACTGACACTGCCCAGCTGCGTATTATACTGCCATGAAAGGTGGCTTTGGTGTCAGGTGTCTGATGCCAAATTCACTGACAAAGCATCAATATTCAATGACTTCGGAATGAGAATGGGCTGTGAGTACAGAACTTTGACACCAGAATCCCAAGTTCGTTTCCAGACTTTTGTCCGTGGTTAGGTTAAGGCAACAAAGGCTCTTTGGTTAAGATTAGGGAAAGATCATGATTTAACTTAAACGTTAATTAAACAGCTAATAATAATAATAACAATGATGAAAATGCTAAAGTAACAACAAGTGAATAATGTAATTTTGGTGAGAAACAAATAAAATACATTTATTTTGCTGATACGTTCAGTATGAACATTTTTGGGACCTGCCAGGTACCTTAATTAACAACATTTTCCTTCTTATGCTAATAGAAAACATATTTGCTTGTTCAAATTAACCATATACAAATGTAATTTCTATGAGACATGGCTGCAAATGACATTTTAGTTTGGATAGGGTTTGAAAAAGTAATGGTATTGTCAACACTTAATGCATTAGAATTTCATATGTTGTTATTCATAAATATTCATTATCACCACTTTTCTTTCAAAGAACCACTCTCGTGGCTTCAGCATTGATTTCACTGTAAAGATCTCTTTCTAATCAGCACACTGTTGGGTCTGGTCATTCTTGGGCTTAATCTATTCATCTGCCACTGTTTGCTGTGGTGGGGTAATCCATAAGGGTTTGATTCAATGCAGAAACCAATAGACCTTCCTCTGTGGCTGTTAGGACCGAAGATGACCCCATTAGAGATTGCATCAAGTGTACTCACCCTGTGCACTGGGGTCTGCCACAGCTGAGAGGCAGCAAAGAGGGGAAGTGGTTTGAGTCAGAGGGTGAAAGGAAAAAGAAGGACAGGAAATTAGATTTGAGACCATGAGTGAAAAATACTTCAACACTATCCATCTCTCTATCGACTAATCTCTCTATGTTTTTCTTAACACCAGCTCTAAGTGTCACAAAAAGCAGTAACACGTCATCTATTTATAGTGTGTGACCGTGTGAGCATGTGTTTACGTGTCTTACATCTAATCACACACTATAAACAGACCTCACACACGCAGTCAGTGACACAGCCCGTCTGTGAAACCCACAAACAAAGCCCTGAAGCAATAATTGATGTTTTGCTATGAGCCCACACCCAGTGAGCGCCTTTTCATGTGACATCACTCCTCCCCTGACACTGCCTCCCTATGGACGATTAGTGTGTACACGCATGTATGCATGGATGTGAGTATAGGGGAGGAACTTACCAGACACACACACCAGAAGCGAAGAGAGGAAGAGCAAAATAGTTTCCATGGCAACTGTTGACATAGAGTAATAAAGAGGGAGGGTGAGAGAGAATGAAAGAAAGACAAAAAATACAGTGAGAGAGGTCTGTGTTAAAACACAAGCAGACATGCAGCAGAGTAAAGGGTGTGTAAAAGGGGAATCACATCACGCAACGCTGGCTCCGTCCAAACCCCTGGAGTTTAACTGATTTAAAAAGCCTACGGATATAGTTTTTATCTTGCATAACAATCCATGTTGAGAGCCTGCATACATGTTCTCTTTTCCTGGCAGATTACTCCTTCCTCCCTGTGGATATCACACAACCTTGGCCCATTTTCATAGAGGCTATTCAATGCACACATGCCAATTGTGTCTCCTACAAAACATGTTCATGTTCAGCTAATTTATATTGCTAAACACATAGCAACTAGCTGCATGGCTCTGGGGGTATCTCAATGATTTCTGCATAGATTGTCATGAAACTTTGTTCAGACATTCGTGTTCCTCAGAGGATGAATCCTAAAGACTTTGGTGATTCATGATATTTTTGGGTTTTGGTAACATGAATTGACAACTTTTGGATGGATTTCCACATAATTCTTTATATATCTATGACTCTTAAGGCTCATTTACGCTCCCATACAAAAATAGACATATTCATTTTAAATATTGTGACTGTCACTTCTACACTTCCTGTATGACAGAGTAGACATACCCACTAGATGGCACTGGAGGGCAAAGTCAAAGGGTCAGGAAATACATGGAAACATTTGGACGGAATATTAATTCCAATGTCATTGTTACCAATTCCTTAAATTCTGCCATTTTTAAAATGCCTTTGTCATCTCCTGTGGTCACATCTTGTTTGTACAACACCACACTGACCCCACATTTTTTAGTAGTACTGCTCCAATTTGTCTGTACCTGTAAGCTTTCAGAGAACATGCACAAATACAGACAAAATGACCACAGAGTATGGACAGAAGGCTCCGTCTGTGTCTGTATACGTTTTTAATGTTGAGCATAAGTGAGCCACTTGATTATGATGGGCATCATACTTACTTTGGTTTAATGACTAAATATCTGCAAAACTAATGACATCACTCATCAACCTCAGCTGTACTTTGTGTTTACTGTTAATTGAGAATTGTTAACATGCTACACTGTACCGACTCACTCAATATGGCGATGAACCATTATCTAACCTATGTATGAAGTGTTCATAGCCAACACAAATCCCCTACATTAACCTTTGAAATACCTGCTCTGGGAACTATGTGACTGAGGGCATCTGGTGGGCAGGTAGGGAACAACAACAAATAGTCTTTGAGGAAGAAGGGATGGGGATGAAGAGGAGAGACTAATAGCCTTTTTACATACACATGTGCTTAGTTTGGCTTGACTCAGTGGGTCAGTCTAGCACTGCAGGGATTTGCATCTCCATACAATAAGGCTAAAGTTGTGTCTTTAACTGATGACTAGCTTGTGCTTGGGAACCAATTAAATGTTTTTGTGTCTGTCCTACTGGTGTTTTGGTAAATGGTTTTCTTATACTGTTGACAAGAGTTTTTTAATTGTCTCTTGGCACTGCACAAACGTATGCTGGAAGCCCATCTCCACCAGTTTGCTCACAATGTCTTGGGAATCATAGTCTGCCAGAGTGCAGTGTAACGACGCTACACTGCTTTTTATCACTAAGTGAGGAAATGTAATACTTGCAGTTTGCGTCATCCGGTTAAAATGCATTTAAAGATCCACTCACCACTAAAGCATATGTCCTGCAGGAGAGCCAATAAAAACAAATGAAATTATTAAAGATGTCATAACATTTGAAGGAAAAAGTCTGTATCTTTTAACCTGGACCTTTTCCAGTGTTTTTGTGTCAAACTAATAGAGACAACAGTTTTGGAAACTTGTCCCGTACTGAGAAACACTGCTCAAGCCGCAGCAGCAAAGCAAGCTGCAATGAAATCCCCATGGGCAATTGTGAAGCATTAATTTACGTCCAGTATGAGAGCTTGTTTTTGCAACTGACTGGTTCAGATCATTATTATCAGAGTCTGACATAACATAACAGAAAGGACACCACAGAGAAATGAAATGGGTTTTTTTTTTTTTTTAGATTTTGCTGGTCTGTTTGTTATTGTGACCAGGTCTCGCTCAAGGAGAAGTCTTGATCTGAATCTCGTGAGAGGTGACTTGATGAAGGAAGTGAGACTTGGTTAGACACAGTAACAAACAGATCAGCGATGGGTAAAGAATAACATTTAATTTCTCTTTAGGGTCTTTTCCATAATGTTGTCAGACACTTCTAACAACAATCTGAGCCTGTCAGTGGCAAAAACAAGCACTGCTAATGGACGTAAATTGACAGTGCACAATTGCCCATAGAGAGTATGGCATCTTGTTTCAAATTGCTGTCTCCATATAGTTACAAGTTAAAAGATGGAAAAACAGGATCCAGGTGTGTTGATTGATTTACGACGTCCACTCATGCACTGAATAACATGTAAGAAAACCTTCCACTTTAAAAGTTGCAGATAGCTAGGTCTTTGCTTGCCACAGTCAATACAAGTATTTGCATGCATATAAAATGGGCCCATACATTATTCTTCTGATGGTTTCTTTATTTGCATTATTAAAAATGCAACACATTCTCATCCCAAGTCGTCATATATCACCGCTTTGTCAGTGGCTTTTTATGTCTACATATTACACGCTAGGTATCCTCTTGTGTCTACTATGGATGTTCAAGGACATGCTGCCAACGCTTGGATGTCAACGCTTGGTTAGGTTAAGAAAAAAACAATCTTGGTTTGGCATTCAGGAAGCAAACACCAGGCTCCTGCGTGAAAGTCCGGGGTTTGTTGGACCCACCCACCACCCATCAAACCCTACAGGGACTTTCCTGCTCCTTATATTGCGCTGTTACCAGCAGTGTTTCAACCTGACACCATCCAGCAGCACATCATAATGCCGTGACAGGTGCTGTCCTGGCCTATTGGCGGAGTATCGTTATGATGCAAAAAGCTGCGTTACATAGTGATGCCACCCGACCAACTTGTACTGGCGGTGTACTATAACTCATAACTCAGCGCCAGGTGTCTGATGCCGAAATCATCAACAAAGTGGAGGTATGTGATGACTTCAGAATGAGAGCGGGCTAAATAATGATGTTAAAAACGCCCACATGACATCGCAACAACCCGCTTGGGGTAGGTCTGGAGAGCCTTGACTCAACTCCGGAGATGTCCATCTCGGGGGACTCAACTCAACCTGGTGCATTTTAAGTGGTAATGGAAATGCAAATCATTGCAGCATGATTTGACTCGGCGCCAGAAATGCCAAGGGAAAAGCCCTCAAAGGAACAAAGTGTAACAAATACAGATGAGCGGCAAGATTTGACAGCAATGCATTTGATGGGGAATATCAAAGTTCCACAGTAAAATAAAGCAAGAGGCAAGTCTGCAGTGCAACAAGTGTTCCCTGTTCACAAGCTATAGAAGTATCTATTCAAGCCTTCAAGAGTCCAGAAGTTTTGTTCAACTAAGGCTTTACCATCCATCTGTCTCTGTGCATGGCTTCATTTCCTTCCATCCATCTGACTGACTGTCTCTCTGACTGACTGTGTCCATTTATGTTCATCCACCCATCTGGCTGTTTGTCTCTACTCAGCTGTATCAGTGGTGGAGGACATAGTGCACTTAAATGAGCAGAATCCATTATAGTCATTAGCAGAGCATTTCTGCCCAGTTTGTTTGTTGGTGCTTCGTATAATTGATTTGTTAGTCCTTGTACAGATCTGTGCAACACACTGGTAACACAGACATTTATGAGATAATGAGACACAAGATGACAACAGAGGAACATGACATCCATTAGACTAATGGTACCTGTCCTTAAAATGAAAATCAACCCTTGTGACCCCAGACAAAATAGTTAACTGGAATTTTTTATTTTTGTTTTTATGTTTGTTTGGATGTTGTCATGCATACTTGAGTTTATTGACGCCAACTGAATTTTTATGACAAGGTCTCATGTTTCTTGCTTTACAATACCATTCTTTATGAGTGTACATACACAAAAAATACTAAAGTTATTTAACATTACGAATGCTAGTGACAAAAAAAGAGAATTTCTTCTTCTAATGAGGATTTTCCATTTCATGTCTGACTGCACATTCAAATAAAAACCTTTGAAGTTTGTCTTAAGGTCTTTTTCCGCGTCACAGCGTACGTGTTTTCGAAAATATGGATGTATTCAGAGTGGCACTTTACAGTCTAGTTAAAACCAAATACAGATATGAATCATCAGATATGACAATATAGTCTTTGAAGGCATGTCTGTCACATCCACACATCTTTCTTTCACATCAGAGGTGATGACTGATGGTTGGCCCCAAACTGTACATCACTTCAGGCACATTTATAAACACCGATCCAGCTCTAGTGCAGCAGTTGGGAAATTTATTTCTCACTAAGGCAGGTGTGCCCTCCATACGGCAGGGTATGCCACCACCTTTACAGAGATGTTGCTCTAATTATGTCGACAAACTTTCTTTGTTGTTACAAGATCCTTTTACGTTATACAAAGTAATTTTCATGCTGTGATATTTCCTCGATATTACAAATGACGAACATTTATTTTATTTTATTTTATTTATTTATTTTTTTCATTTTATTACGAAAAAAGTTTGTTTTAATGAGATATGCTGATTTGGTGAAATTTTATGATGCAAGATTAATTAATACATTGTTCTGACATGAAACGTATCCTGTAAAATGGAATCCTTTGATATTTACTGATAAAATATGTCATAATAACGATAAAAATTTGTCATTGGGACATGAAAAGAATACTGTAAAACAAGAACTTCTCGTTAAAGCAAGACCTTTTTTGTCATATCCCTTTTCTTCACCACTTGACATCCTCCTCTACGACCTGGTTTGAAGTTGAAATCATCGCACACACTGCGATTTGATTTTGTCAGAGCATTTAGAACAGTTACAGCAGAACAAACACTCAATAAGCAGGTCATCTCTGTTTACCATTTCAAACAGCACACATAATTGAATTAACATAGTTGACTTCACAAGCATGTGTACTGTTTTATCGTGCTGCAAGACGAATTTTTCACTGACTGACTGATTCCCTCATTTTTCAATCATCACTTCAGCTCAACTGATGTGAAAACCTCTACCTATCTGCCTAAATGGACAGATGAAAATACAGTCTATGTGAAAGATCCGGCCTCCTCGGATAAGCTCTCCATCGGCTAACTATCACACTCTCCCTTCTGTTATGATTTCAATGAGGAACATTAAGCGTTCCTCAAAAAGTAAAAAGCTTCACACTGACAATGGAAAACTTCATTCGGAAACATAAAGTGTGCACGAGGCAGCTACTCATCCATTTGCAAAATGTTCCTAAATAGCATCCCCCAATCCCCCTGGCTCTTTATTTAGCAAGAGAAATTATGGAATAATGTGTGTTCAGCCGGATGCTCTCTTGCTCTGGCAGTTATAAAGATAGGTCTGTCAATGTGAGACTAATGGAAAGGCAGAATATCTGATGCACTGCTGTGTCTCTTCCAAGTAAGACACTTGTTAATAGCACAGATTTGACAGTAAGGGTTCAGGGTTAAGTGGTCACGGGAAAATCTCTGCTGATCCTGGAGGAACCAAAGATGGTCTGGGGTTTAAGGCTAAGTAATCAGTCAGACTCAAAACACTGGATGTCCATTCACACCACATTCAACACCTGTTACAGTTCTGCTTTGGTTATGGACAGTAGTTAGCTGAAGGCAGGTTTCATTTTAGAAGTTATCAGATAATTTAATCCTTCTTGACAACAAAATACCGTGTCATGTGTTCTCAGGTTGTTTGAGTTATCAGTTATCAGGGTTTTCTAGTTGTTGCTGAATGCTTTAGACATATCTTAAGCAACTCTGTACTCCAATTTCTTCCTACGCCGATGACAGTAAACCTGATTTTTCAGTCTGGCTCAATTTTATGTGAAATTTGTTGATGTAGAATAGCTACCGCTCCGCTCAGCTCGGTCTTGGCAAGGTGCTGGAAACATCAGTAAGTCCAGATTGGTAGAAAAAGATTTCCGCACAATTGCATCTGTGCAGTGTGTCACTTTATTGGTGAGCTTTCAGTCTATTTGACCTTCATCAGAGCATACATGAGGCAACAACGGACAGGCTGGTTAAAGTAATCTCAGTCCAATCACTGGCTGTATGCAAGACACCTGTGTGAAACCCTGGTGGTAGGAGCTCCACCTCCTGGGAGTTGTAGTTTTTTTGAATACTGTGAATAATGTAAAATTTGTTGGCCCACACTTGAGGTAAATGATGACATCCCAGTAAACAATATAACTCTTGTTAGGGTGCTACATGAATCTCTTTAGAGTAGGTTAGTGGGTCAGTGTCACATCTGTGTCCCTTGAGAATCCCTTAAGGTGTTTGCAGCATGGCACTGCCAAATATAATATATCAAGCAGCAATTCAGCGCCAGCCTTTCCCTCCTCAAGTATCAAACATGGCACCTGAGCAGTTGCCTCTCCATCTTCCCTTAACCTGCCTTATCTGCACTATTGTTAAGCAATATCAAATTCCAGAGCCAGACTTCCCTTTGTCTGGGAGGAGAGGACAAGAAAGGGCCAGGAAGGGACTGTATCTGTTTTGGGGAGAACAAGGAAATAGCAGGCAGGGAGGCTGTTTTCTGTAATGTGGGGACAAGGAAAGGGCAGGCTGAAAGACAGCGAGAATGGGAGACGAGCAGACAGGGACAGACATTGTGTAGCAGGAGAGTGCAAGCGAAGGGCATGCAGAGGAGACACTGTCTGAATAGAAAGGGCAAGGGAAGGGCAGTCTGTTGTACGATGGTGGCATTTCCAGTACAACATACACAGAGAAGTAAAAAGGGAAAGGTCAGGGAATGTGGTGAGAGAGAGGGAGAAACAGGAGGGGGATCAATGAGACGACATACCTAAAAGCAACGGAAGCAGTGAGACGAAGTGGACAAGGGCAGTAGAGTGCTCAACAGTCACTCAGACATAAAAAATATTGATCTGACCTTTGACATGAGACTGTTTGGCAAATGTGTGAGTCTCAGACAAGCTTAAGATCGAAGTGACACATATCTTTGTAACATAACATCTAAAATCATAATTTAACCAACAAGGTCATGAGAGGAAAACTATATTTAAATGAGTGTCCATTCTTATGTACACAAGACCACACCCTGCCAACCTCCTTAACTGTGTCCTTGGTGTGTTCAGGAGATTAAAGACACTCTGATCACTGTACGTCTGAGAGGTGCAACTTCACGGTATATCTGTGTTTGTCTTTAAGTGCCTTTCGTTGGATTGTGGAGTTTGTCTTTCTTCAAATGCAAGGTTTAAATGTGAGGTCATCATTGTACCATATCACCCAATTTCACTCTAGGCTTCTGTGTGTGTGTGTGTGTGTGTGTGTATGTGCAGGACTCTGAGGCTTTTGAGTATTCAAAAAATCTTAGCCTCAAACAAAAATCTATTTCCTATTTCCTAGCACGAATAAAAAACAAAGTAGGGCAGCTAAATAGGTCTCACCACAGGTCTCTATAACCTTTGTGGAAAAAAACAACTTGGCCCCCTTTTGCAGCCATCATAATGATGTTACATCACCATGACAACAATGTGCGTCGTTCCATATTGTCCAGTTATCTCCACGGTAACTGCCTCCGACTGACAAATAATCTGGACCTGAGCGATAAATGGCTCGTATGGAAACAACAAAGACAACCAGAGTTCATGCAGTGCATAGAGGAGCACGGGGTGTGGCGCGTAGCTGTAAAGTCAGACTTATTCTGTTGGACTTCACTTGGTTTCTAGGATGAATCCCCACACATTCATGTATGAATAAACGCATCAGCTGTAGGGGATGGAGACTGTAAATCCAGCGGCTTTTGTTACCTGTGTAAGTTGCGCGCCGACAACAAAGAGCGACCTCAATAACGCGCTAATAACCTCTCCGTTATGATATGAACGCACAGCCTACATGGCACCGCCGCGCTGCAAGATTTCACTCACAATAAACAACTGACACAATATGTTTCAGCATCCGACGCGTGACGTCTGCGCATTCATCCACTTGTGCGCCCCCCAACCTGTGGATCATCTGGTGGAGCGGAGAAACAAGCCATCAGGCGCCTTGTGATTTTCCCTCCCAGTGTAACCGTTTATAATACACGAGCAGTGACATCACACACGACATCTGATATTTGGGTTTCAACTTGCTCCTACAAGGCTGACGATATCATTAAGTGAATCGGTCGCGCTCCTTTATTGATCCACATTTGCAAACGGGATATGTGTATTCTTTCTGCCGCGCAACCACTGAAGGTTACAGTGATCAGTGCCAGCAGACACACCCTCATTCTGAAGCGCTGATAAACAACAAGCAGCGTTGTACTAAACGTCATCCCTGCAAGTTAATGAGAGCACGTCCAGCATTGTGTGTAACATTGCAAACACCACACATGCTGGCGTAAAATAATCTCACTTGGAAATGTGCGTTATCCACTGAAAATCCTACAAATGAAACGACTTATGTGTCCTGAAAAATACTTGTATCACAATAAATTATAACCACATTTGCACCCCCTTCCAATCCATCTTTCATGGCTATCGTGACCCCTCCTGACTCTCATTTTCCCCCGACAAACAAACAGCAATAACACCATCTAAGACATCAAATATGCGCGCTTGTCAACTTACCACTTGTTTCTCCAGCGGACCGTTTGCCAAACAAACTGATATCCACCCTGAAAAATCAATCAGCTTGTCTCACAAGGTTTTTTGTTCCAAATATTCTCATCTGTCAATATGTGCACACTGCTCACATTGCCTTGTCCTGGAAAAGTAGATGTGATGGATAACAATGTGACTCCTGGAATGACTGCTTATTCAGTGCGCTGAACCCTCTCTGTTGCTCTGTCTCTTCTCTCCCTCCCTCTCTATCTCACTCACACACACACACACACACACACACCCATCATAGACCCCCAGCATAATGCGTGATTGACAGCTTGTGATGGATCACCTCCATCATAAGGATTTGAATTGATCTTTATTTAAAGTATGCTAATGCTCAGTGATCCCACACATTAGACAAATAGAAAAAAAAATCTGTTACACAAAACGACCAATGCGCGTAAATATGAAACACAGCGAACACACACACACATTGACATTCAATGTCAGAAGAATAATTTCTAAGAAATTTCACAGTGTGAGTATAAGGAGCAGTTCAGGTGCATAGGCCAGCTCAACAGGACGCTTACACTTAGTTATTTTCCTTACAAAGTGAACACATAATCATAATATGGTAAACAATAGCGAGCATTAAAGCCTGAGATGTGTCCCTGAGGAAAACAAAACACACCTCTACAATCAATAATCATTCATAAAGGGCATCATTCCCAGTGAAGATCACAGCAGAGTGGACTGTGTCATTGGCACAGAACACATGAGAAGGGCCAGCCGTCTTTAAAGCTTGCTTGACATGTAGGTGAACATGAGTATACTGTATGACCGAGACACCAAGAGGCAGAAGAATAAAATCCAGAATGCAAGAATGAAGTTCAATACATCAATTGGAGTGTATCAGTAATTAGGTTCAGGTAATACACATGACAGATGTGTGACAGAGGATGAATGTGGATGATGCAGACTGTCAAGACAGAAGTCCAAGTGTTCACGGTGTGAATTGTATCATGCTGCCACTTCACCTAGCGAGCAAACATTCATGCGCCTGTCTAAAGTATCATCTCATCAGTTCATCCTTCTATGTGTAAGTCCACCTCTCTACTTCATAGTGCAGGGTTTTTTGGGAAAGGGAGGGCAGGCAGCAAAGGGACATCACGGCTTCTCTTGCTGTGGAAGGCAAAGATGTTAAGATGGTGAAAACATGTGGCCTAAATCTAAATATATCTTAAATATTTGCATGTCAAACACACCTTATTGCATTGTTAATTCAGTTTTTCTGCTGCATCCATTCTTACCTGCATATTACTGTAGATCCAGGGCAGAACACGGCTGACTTTGGTGTAAACGCCAGGCTTGTATTCTGCACCACAGCCTTCTCCCCAGCTGGTGATCCCCACCAGGTACCAAAGTTTCTCTCCCTTACACACCAGAGGTCCACCACTGTCACCCTGGAAAATATGGTTCATACAAGCAAGGTTGCTGGGTGCTGAAGGCACAGTACATATTCATCTGTGAACCTGTGCCTTGATATGGACTGCTCACCTGACAGGAGTCTCTGCCTCCTCTCAGGTCCCCGGCACAGAGCATGTTCTGAGTCACGGAGCCTCTATATCCCCGGCGGCCGTTACATGTGTTTGTGCTAATGATGTCCACAGTCACTTCCATCAGATCATTGGAGACAGTCCCTGTATTGGAGAAAACAATATGCTCATTTATTTTTCTGACAAGGCTCTAAAAGGTGTCATAAATAATGGCTGAATAACTGTAAAACTTTACACTGAACTGAAAGGTACACTATGCAGCTATTGTTTGTAAGCAAGCTTGCCAGCGAAAGTGCAAGTAAAAGCTAAACCCAGATTCAATCTTTTAGTCTCTATTTGCAGGTTTTTTGGGGGCGTGGTGCCTCTTGAATGCCTGCTGATTATAGTCTGGCACCTGGTTGCTATCTATTTATAAGCTCCAATCTCACCTGAGTGCTGCTGGGAGACACACCCATTAAATCTTGCATTTAATAAAATGGAAAAGTATGATTCAAGAAGTAAAATTCATGGAGACAGTGACAAACAAAATAGGGAATAGGGATGATGTATTTGAGAAAAGGGGGCTTATAGAAGATGGGAGACTGTAACCATACACCAATTGTGTTTAATGTATATAAATGTATTTTTATTCATTTATTTTCCCTTTAACTCTGATTGGAAATTTTCTTTGTAATGAATTGTAAACTAAAAAGCAAATAAGCTGTATATGAAAATGGGCTTGAAAAAATAAAGTATAAAAAGAATGAATAAATAAACACCCCAAACACAGAAAATAAAATGATTACACACTTCTAGTAGCTCCTGAGTGATGACTGAGAGGGATTACTTCTGTGGGAGACTATACATTGACCTTTAGGAAAATCCTGCACGCTGTACCTTTAAGAACAGGTTAAGTTGATTGACAAATGTATGCGCTGCCATGGCAACAGCTATGCTCACCCCATCTTACACTGTCTATACTTAAACAAGTTATACATGTGCATCCTTATCTGCAGAGAAAGACTCAGTTTTTGATTGTGCAGAAAAAATAAATGATGCATGTGAGCTCTGATGTGGTCTAACTTTACTAATTTATTTATTTACTTATCAATTTTTACTCATCCTTACTCTGTATGCACCTTAACATGGCCGTCTGCTTGTTTTCATGAGGCAAGCTATATTTTTAGAGTTACTTGAATCTTTTTTTCACAATTATTTGAGTACTCTGCATGGCCAGATACAAACATATATATTCCAGTTAATGTGTGAGAAAATGGGCGGCACAGTCATGTGATGGTTAGCACTGTTGTCGCACAGCAAGAGGGTTCCTGGTTTGATCCCAGGTGGGAGCCCTTCTGTGCGTCAGCCCTGTGATAGTCTGGTGATCTGTCCAGGGTGTATCCTGCCTCTCGCCCAATGTCAGCTTGGATAGGTTCCAGCCCCCCCGCGACCCTCAAGAGGATAAGCAGTTACGAAAATGGATGGATGGATGGATGTGAGAAAATGGCGGTTAGGTATCCCTGCACCCAAAACTAACCCTTAAAAACGTACAGTTATGCACAGGGCTTCTGTAGAAATGAACAGGTTATCTAACAGTCGTAGAAAATCATGAAGGACGTACACTTTTTAAGAAATAAATGCAGACCGCATGACTGAATATGCATGTCTCTTTCTGCTACAGCAGAAGCTAATGGGTAGCCGATAAAATAAACCACAACCCTAATTATATAATTTGTTACATCTCTAGTATACTCTGTGACTCCATATCCAAGCTTACCTGATCCTGCTTTGGTGGTGCCAAAACCTGAGGTCCAGCAATGGGTCCCAGGGGGAAACTGCTGGTCAAAAGCTGGCAGACAAGCTGGCTGGACTTTGTCTGGATAACACAAGAAGACATATTTGACTTTTGGAAACACACACACACACACACACACACACACACACACACACACACACACACTCTCACTCACAAACAGTGGGCTGGGCAAATCAGATTACCAGTATGACTGTGTATTCAGCACAGACTTTTAAAGCTCCGACTCAATAGGAGAAAAATGGCAGTCACTGCCCTGAGTATTGGTTTCACCCTACGACACAATGTTAGTTTTTGGTCTGTGTTTCATAAACAAATCATTTTTATTCACATGATTTATTTACGGCTTTTATTGCCTTGTTAAGGAGCAGCCAAAGAGTGATAAGAAAGGGTGAGGGAGAAGGGATGACATGCAGCAAAGGAAACACACAGGCTCTTGAACCAGCCTGCAAAAGGACTCTTATTCAAGCCATCCAGTCACCCACCAGCCCACACTACACACTGCATATGAACACATACTGAACTTCCTCTCAACATAAACAGCTCTTGTTGCATTTCCTGATTCTTCTCTTGCTGCATGAAGGTCAGATTTCCACCATGAAAGCTAACACTGTGCTGATGTAAGGACCAAATTCTGACCGCAGCCTCGGCTATGAAAGCAGGATGATCATCAACATTATTTTAAGTGAAGATGTGACTGACCGTTGAAAACAACTGGAGATGTGAGTTTGAGCAGGGCGATATCAAAGTCATTAGTCCTGCCGCTGTAGTTGTTATTGAGTATGATATTCTTAACCAGGTAGGGCTGAGGTAGGTTCTGAAGATTCACCACTCCACCATACACTCTCCAGTTCCCTGGAAAGAGACTTGAAGGTTTTTCTCTGTGACAAAAGAAAAGACTATTTAGTGACAAGCAATGGGATCACATCAAATGGAATTGGTGCTTATACTTTCAGCAGAGAAGACTTTAAAGTACAGAAAAAACATGAATCAGAAGCTGAGGAAAATACACCAAGGCAGTCAGTTACTTTGGGAAGCAGTGGGCAGCGGTCAGCACAAAATCAGGAGAGATCAGGACTCCTCCGCAGACGTGGGATCCTCTGTAGTGCAACGACAACTGCCAAGGCCACTGACCCGTCTTGGCTATGCTGCCCCCAATGATGCGGGACGTAGACTGCTGCCGACCGCAATCTAAGAACAGGAGACAACGTGTGATACAGTATAACAGGCAGGGAAGCAGCTGAAACATCCTTTACATGAGGCTGAAAGATGATTCAATATTATGGTTTGGTGAGTTTCGGTGAAACTGTGGTGATAGAATGCTGCCTTATGTTCCTGCTTTACAAAAATAACAAAACAAGTTACTAGTTTTTTACATTTGCATGCGATGTGACACATGCCAACAGTGAAATACAGTTCATTGCACTGGGCATCAATGTGTTTACTGTATTTATTTTACATATTTCAGCCTGTCAACGTACAGGGAATAGACTATTCTGCAAATATGTACAGTGCTGATATATGCTGTCTGGGCTCTGACCTCATCACGCCCCACAAAGACACACCAAGCTCAAAGCAGCAGGGAGTAGGGAGTGATGGTGATAACTTTCCCCTTACAGAAAGGTAGACTCAGAGCCTACAGGTGGATGCTGACGCTTATGAAATGTTTTAGTACATGAACCACAGCAGTTGTGGAAACTGTCAGCATAGTTTTCAGGTAAGCAAGATGCCAGTGAAAGAGTTAGGCTTAGATAAACATGACATCCTGTGTGTTGGGTGTTGCTGTGCCTGGCATGCTATGTACTGCACAGTAAGTGTAGTCGCAGCTAGAGGGCTGGAATTGACAACCAGAACTAGCTTGCATGCTACATTTTATATTTGCCATATTGTGATACACAGTGTCTCATTGTTGGTTTTCTCGTTAGTGAAATTCATCCTCGTCACCCCAATTCTTGGGCCTCTGAGTTTAATTCAACACTGATTGTAGAAATTTTCAGAATGATCCAAAACATACTACAGTAATGTCAGGTGATATTGTTCAAATACTGGTGTTTTCAAATGGCAGGATATGTAGTCGTAGGTACTGTGTGTGTGAGACAGAGACAGAGAGAGAGAGAGAGAGAGTGACGTGACACATGGCTTTAGGAACAGATGGAGGCTCCTTACCCACACACTGCAGGGAGACAGTCCTCTGGTCTGGACAGGATGGACTGTGTAATGCCACAATTAGAAAAACATGTCATGTTATCATGAGTACATGCAGTGTCCACTTTACTGCTGCTTTTTTAGAAAAAAACAAAACAAAAACAAAACACCTTGTTTTAAACTGTCCCCAGATCAGGAACACAATTATCCTGTTTGCTGAAATATCTAAATCTCAATCACCTGAAATTAAGTTTAAAAAAAATAAAACATTACAAAGCTGATTTCTTTTGAAAAGAAACCAAAAAAAGTTTCAAACCTTTACAAAGTAGCACAACACAACATGAAATCAAGGAAACTATAGATTTATAGTGTATTAAGATAGGTTCCTTCCATATAGAGTGGCACTATATATACATTTCTAAATATGCTCTACCTGTCAAATGTACTTCAGTTTCTAAATGTACTGGTAATATCGGCTTTATTATTTGAATTACTGAAGACTATTAATTTTATTTAATCTTTCTTTAAATTACTTCTAAAATACTGTCAATTTTTTTTTCTTTTTTTTGGTGATTATATATTGTTATGCCACATTCTCATGTGTGTTATGTGTGTTACTTTATTGTATTAAAGGTCTAGTGTGTAGGGTATAGTGGCATCTAGTGGCAAAGTTGAAGAAATGAAATGTGCCAAGCACGTAGGGGACCTACTATGGCTGGGGCAAAAATGTAAATGGCCCTATCACAAGCCAGTGTTTGGTTTGTCCATTCTGAGCTACTTTAGAACACATGGCGGACTCCACCATCACATCCTCACTCCATGTTTGTCACAACCTGCACTAACAAAATGTAGTTATAAATATACCATTTCTGCAAATAGATGCCCCTAAAGCCTAAATAATTAAAAAAAAAAAAAAAAGGATAAAAAGAAAAAATAAAATAAGTGGAAGTAATATCTCTTGAACTGCTTTCATAAGTATTAATAGATTTCATGTGATGAGATATGTTTTATAATAAAGGAATTTAAAGGATCATAGTTTAAACCTGAGCTGTATATGAAACAGAGACAAAAAAAAAAATAGATTGTTTACCTGACTTCCACCTGACCCTGGATAAGTGAGGACGAACTGCTGGTCACTGTTAAACCAGCTGACTGGGATGTGGGTGTAAAGTCTCCGGTGACATAGGACCTGGAGATGGAGAGAAAGGCAGTTCAGACAGCTGAAGAGATAAACTTGCGCACACAGAGATCATTCTGTTGAAACAATGCCTGATTGAGTCTGGAAACTCATTCTGCTTCTGTCACTCTGAGGCACCCAAGGGAGACCCTGTGGAGAATCAATTCAGCCCTAAACACCCAGCAGCGAGTGAGGACAAATCAGATGGCTCTCAGGGGGTAAATTACAGGATGGCGATATTAGTCCACATATTCACTAGCTACTGTTGAAATTGGATCTGGCGAAATGACTCGCTGAATCACTCCTTCGAATGAAGCCTTCGAATGATGATGCAGAACAGTGATAAATATTTTGATGCTGGAGTGCTGCCGCTGCTGCTGTTGCTGCTGCTCCGATTTATTTCATGTGCGCTGTTTAGCACACTTAAGCTTCAGGTTGGGCAATAATAACTGAGTTAAAGTGATGATCTTTACCCTCTGAATCCTAGCTGAGCACAGGTCTTGTCAGCATAGCTCTGGTCCCAGTTTTGGTAGCACACTGGTAGGAAGCGGCCATTTTGAGATGTCTTGATCTGCAGGCCGTTGTTCTTGTCAAACCTCACTGGGGGAAGACAAAAGTAAGAGGATGACTTAGATGGCATCTCTTCAGTAGATTATGCTTAACACGGCATGACAGTAATGTGGAGTCTTTGGCCTGTGTACTGCTGCTGTTGCAACTACAAACAATTACAGTAAAAGCTCAAATTAAATATGAAATGACCTGACTTGACTTGGCAAGACTTGGCAAATGTAAGCATGCTGTTGTGTGCACTTTATTTCTTGTTTTTTATACCACATTATACTTTAAGATTACATATCCAATATAAATTATGTGTTGTCTACTGGAATGCACTTATATATAAAATTACTTTTTCATCTGCTGTTAATATTGACACTTCAATACACGAGCCTGATGTATAAATCCTATGAGAACTCAACACAAGGATCCTCCAGCCTGTTTTTATTTCGAGGCTATCCTTTTGGCTGTCAAGCGTCTGCCCATCCCTCCTCACCATCTGTCCATGTGCGAGTCTGACTCTGGTGAAGTCTCCATGTGTGTTTGTGAGTGTGCATGTGTGTGTACATGGGCCTGCTCACCACAGGTTCTTTCGTCAGTGCCCAGTTGGCAGTCTCTTATCCCATCACATTGGACAGTACTGTTGGGGCAGGTATCAAGTTCTGGCAAAGAAGGAGTTTCATTGTCGGGCTCATCGGGCACATGGTAGATAAATGTCGTTGTTCCATACCTGGTGCCATAGCGAACTGTTGTTGGGGGAGTAATGAGTTTGGATTAGTAGAAGTTGAGTGTGCCATTACTGTTATACTTAATTAAAACTAAACCTGGTCATGAAATAAAAACAGCGAACTCACTTAATGGGTATCTGCAACAATTTAAAAATGTTTCAACAGCCATAACTACTTTTAACTTATTCATACATCCCATAATGATCCTATTCCCATAAATGATTTCAACAATACAATTAGCTACAGTTTATAGCTTTAGTTACAAACATTTGAAATACCGACAGAGCTCAATGGAAATTGGAAAAAACAGCTTTATCTTATTATCTTACAAGGCAAACTTTATAAAAGGGTCATTAAATTAAAAAGTTAAGGGATGGTGGAGGAGGATACTTTTTTCAGAACATTTTAAAGGTCCAGCGTGCAGGATTTATATATTGACAGAAATGGAATATCAAAAAATGACGATGTTTTCTTTAGTGTCTAATGACCTGAAAATAAGGATCATTGGGTTTTTGTTGCCTTAAAATGAGCTGTTTATATCTACATAGCGAGCAGGTCCTTGTCCACAGTGTCCACCATGTTGCATCGCCATGTTTGTACAGTAGCCCAGAGTGGACAAACCGAACACTGGCTCTAGATAGACCCATCTGCATTTTAGGATTTTTTGCAAGTTTAAGTTGGCCACCATAATTATTCGCACTTCCTGAATGAGCCTCGTCACAAAAACACTGATTTATTTTTAACATGAAATGCTTTATTCGGTGTTTTTAGCATTTTGAATCACGGGTCCGATTCTTATAGGGAGGAGGAAACTTCTGCGGATAATCTCCAAAACATCTGAATCTTAAGTTATCAGAGAAAGAAGGTGAGCACACATTTGCAGGTGCTGGGCTTGCAGCCAAACAGCGTCAGAGAAACACTGATTTCTAATGTGAAACTGCTTCATAATGCTGCTGGACAATTAACACTGAAGGAATTTGAATTTCAGCTGGTTGTAATCTGCAGCCCTCACTGCTGAATGCCACTAGATGCTACACACTGTTCCTGAGACCAAAATGTTGTTGTTTTTTAATGGCCAGCAATGAAGTCATTTTGTTTAGTCCCACAGTCCCTTTCAAAAGTCTGTCTTATTACCAAAGACAAAAACAAATGCAAAAAAAAAACCCCAATACTGTCAACAGAGCTACATGAGCACAGAATGCTGTTACAATAATCCTGAATAAATCAGGGCAACAAATAAATATTAATAATAATTTCCAGTGATCTGTATAAATAACCAATATACCTCCAAGCCAGATGGCCAGTGCCAGCAGACCGAGCACCAGTAAGACTCCCCCTGACCCTCCGTAACACTGGGCATTATTCCCGCAGCATCTCTTCCTCCTATTGCTGGGGGCTGGACACAGAGAGTACACAAACACACATTAATAATCCTCAAGGGGTCCCAGTCTCCATTTGCTTTGCTCCTAATCCTGCATCCGTTGTGTTCTCAGGAAAATATGGAAGCTGCAGGTATCACTCACGTATGCTCGACCGTGTGACTTGGGGAACAACCACAGGTGGTGGATACTGGGGGATGTAATGTGGATGGACGGGGGGTGTCAGGCCTGGACCCACACCGTATACCACCTCCTCATAGGACTTGAGGGGGGGCTGGGTGTGCAAGTCAACAGAGTAGTAAGGAGGAGGGGGCTCGTTCTGTGCGGAGAAGAGAGGAAAAGTAAATAACTTGCGAGAGGTCACGACATGGATGAATCCGTGATGCAGTCGTTGTGCCTTATTGTGTCAGTTATTACACTTGGAAACAACACACCATGCTATATTTAGTGGGTATTATAATAATATCATTACATAGACAATAGATGGCAAATAATTACCGAGGCAAATCACTTGCATGTTTTTGGTTGCCAAGACTGAGCACATAGCCCATTGTCCTCCATGCAGTCCTAACACTA
This sequence comes from Epinephelus awoara, assembly GCA_035609425.1. Taxonomy (NCBI): domain Eukaryota; kingdom Metazoa; phylum Chordata; class Actinopteri; order Perciformes; family Serranidae; genus Epinephelus; species Epinephelus awoara. The sequence goes on from CM069297.1 coordinate 24,165,690, forward strand.
TTATCAACCCCTAAGTCCACACCTGGATAACAACCATAAACACAAAGGCGCATGTGACGTATCCTGGCAACAGTGTCTAAAAAATCAGGTGGTAACAGTTCATTTCCTCATTTTTTGTTTATGCAACCTCCTCTGCCCTTTTTGACTCGCAGTTCCCAGCAGCAATATCAAGCACTTTGGATAAAGGATTTAATCAGTATTTGAGTTTTGGGGATTGGTATTTAACATCTGTTCACAAATGAGAAGCGATAGGGGAGAAGAAAAGCGCCCGAAACTGAGATTTTGTGACAACAGCGCTTTTACCCAGTTGGCTAAATCTCCATCATGACCTCACTGCGAATGACTCATGACAAAATAATTGGTAAGTCAGACTCAACGCCTGGTTTAACAATGGCCTCTAGGACTGCCAGTCTTAAAAAGGATTTATAGTTGTGCGGCAGACCCTACACCGTAGCCTATGCATGTCGCTACGCCGTTGTGAGCATTTATACCTGTGCGGTGGTGTGTCTGTGTCACTCTGCAGTGACACCGCCAAAACAGTAGTCGGTGGCGGAGGTTTCTGTGAAGTGCTGTCAGGTTTAGTTGATTCAAAACACACCCAAAACACACATTAAATATGACTTAATAGAGACAATTTCAAACACAAGTACACAAATCAGCTTCACTGTAACTCGATGCATTCACAGACAATGCGTTTGTCTTTATCTGGACACATTTTCCCCACAAACACAACATGCTACGGGTCTCTGTGTATCTCTGTCTTTCTTCTACAATGACTTGCAAAACTGTCTTTCAAAAGTTTATTCCGCATAGTATATTCCCCTCTGCCTCTTGGTTCACACAATCCTCACTTCCTTCTTCCGTGAATATGAAAGAATAGAAAGGGTCAAAGAGAGCCGGTGATTAGGTAATGAAGAATTAGCTTCCAAAGGGGAGTATATCTATATTCTCAGGGTCCTACATTGCCATGGTCCTATGTCCCTAGGGTCCTGTGTTCCCAGAGTCCTTTGTTCCTTAGTTCAGTATATTCTTTTAACACACCTTATGTGTTTGGGTCAAATTTGACCCATTTCAGGTTAATATATGTTATTATATAATCCAGTTAACCCTAACCTATGTCTTATTAAGTAAGTACAGCATTGGGGAGCATCTTTGTCAGAGCTTGAGAACATAGGATCCTTTGTCATGTTCCCATAATAAGCCTAGGGAACATAAGAATGCCCCTCTTCCGATGTGTTCCCGGGAAGTCTGGGAGTGCTTAGGGCTGTCAAAATCCACAATTCATCCAGTCCACAAAGGGCCTCAAGCGAACCTCCTGCAGACTTCCAGAGAGTCTGCTTGGGATGCAGACTTAAACAGACTTTACTGATTTTATAAATCACAATTGACTGCAATGTGACCATGATGTAGGCTAACCGGCTGCTGGCACTGGCTTCATATTTGTTTAATCCTAACCCCAACCATAACCGTAACCCTAAAAAAGTAGTACTGTTGCCCAAATCTAACTGCCAATCCTGTGTCAAGACACAATGCAAAAGGCTTATAATGATGTCAGGGGCTTCTGCCCAAGCGTCAAAATATGACAAGTGCATGCAGTGTATACACATGTACATGCATAACCTGTTTATGAGGCTTATCCCGGTTAAGGTTATACTCAGGATATGGTGCTACATGAGCACAGAGAAATCGGGTTATTCATATTCCCTGTATACCTGATAAATACTAGTATCCCTGTTACTGATTACTGGGGCATCACAGGGGCAGTGATGGCTGTTACACTTAAAATAATTTAACTGTGTCTTAAAATTAATCCACTTGGGCTTTTCCCGGGCTTAGCACTAATAAATACCAACAGAGCATTGCGGGCTTGGCTCCTCCACCTGATCGCCTCTCCACATCTATTAACACTGTTGTTATGATGGAGTTCACTGACTCTGGGTGTGAGAAAATTTCCACTACAGACTTGAATAGGTTAGCATTTTGATTCATTTTCCCACCCAAGCTACACACTATATTTATCTCTTTCTTTACAGAAACACAAAACTCGCCACCTCCATTGCTGTTGACATATAACCAAGGTAGGAACTGCACCTGTGCACATAGTCAGTGGCTCTTAATAACCGGGATAAGGTGTATACATGCCACAGTAGTTTCTTTTGGAGTACTTCACCTATTTGGGTTTCACATAAACGAGATAAGGTCTTATCCCGGTCTCTGTAAACAGGATATGGTGTTTACATGCTCAAACACATAAATAAGCTGCTCCGATAACCTGTTAAGTAGTAGGTTTTCTATGTACATGCAGACACACTGATGTAGGCTGCCTACAGTGCTGTGCTGTTTTGTGTTGTGTGGAATGCATCTTGGGCGGACTGACGCAGATATGAATGCTTCCAAATCCAGAATGCTATGTGACTCTACTCGTTTGAACAGGATGTGGCCTGAACACCTGTTTGCAGTGTCATCTGTGCGTTTACAGAAAGTGATGCAATGCAGGAGTCAATACCATCTCTTATGCTATCCTCACAATTAAAAGGAGAAATAGAAGAAGGTTATGTACAATGGGTTTGATTTTAGTTTTAGAGCTTATGGAGGAAGAGCTTTTCTTATGGATATGAGTTAATAAATTCAGATGCTCCATGGCATAGCAGAAGTCTGACATGATTGCTATCTGTTACCATGTTTTGAATACAGTCAAATTAGTTATGATTTATGCAATGCTAAGCAGCAACCTGCTATGTAGTTACCTACAACCACATACTTCACCATAGCTGTTGTAACCACTCTTTATTCATGGTCACTGTGGTCACACCTAAATAAACAGGGCAAGGAAAAAAAATCCTTTGTTGAAAAAAGAAAGGGATTAATGTATCGAGGTTGGCAATGGCTACAGATGGACGCGATACAAAAGGTGTTTCATAAGACCCTTTCTGCTGCATGCTGATCAAATTTCAACATATGCCTATAGGCAGCATACACCCCACTTAATTGAAAATGGCTAGGTTGACATAGATGGAGGAACAGGTTCATCATATTTCCCAGCAGAGTGCACTTGGGTCATCTTGCGTAGTTGCCTATCGGCCACTATCATGGAAAAACACTGAAGAAGTTACAGATTAAGGGTTCACATGACATTTAAAAGGCCAAGATTTTACTTACAATAACTATGATAATATAAAGTTACAACGCTACCTGACATGAAACTGGAAACTAAAGTTTCCCTTCATGTTAGTCTGTAGGGCCTTAAAGTTATTAAAGCAGATACAGGTCAGGCCTCTGCATTTCTGAAGAACATTAGTGACACATCTGACATATTCCTCTTCTGGTAAACCATTTACAAAGTCAGTCCACTGAAATTTTGGATTTTAACCACGTACTTGTGGCAAAGTCGGTACATTATGTGCTCATCACTAGTCACGTCCAGTATATTTATATAACCCAATCATAGGTTTGTCTCGGAGCGCTTTATAATCTGTAAAACATACAACACTCTTTATCCTTCGACTCTGAATCTGAATAATGTACATGTTGTTACATTAGGTGCGGTTAGTACAGAAAACAAAAATGTAAAAAAAATATGGAGGTACATGCAAATAACAAGGGCTTTTTTCTAGCCTTATCAGAGTTGATGTTGTGGACTGCAAAAAGACAGAATTACAATATTAGTTAAATAATCTAAAGAGACTAGAACAAAGGGTAAAGATGTTGCCCTGAAGTCACCATTCTTAAGAGTTTGTTTAGCCAAAACACATATTCAAACTCCTGCCTGGCAGTTAAGTTACACATAAATAAAACCTCTGTTGTCAGCCTGTAACCCCCGCTACGCTATGAAAAGCACTCTTACGTAGGCCAAACAGGTTAACACACAAGTAAACACACTGAAACTCAAACAGAGCAAACAGAGAGGCACATAAAGTAAAGCATTCAGAGTCACAGTGTCAAGTGATTGTTGATCAAGTAGGGAGTTTGGTCATTGATTACCAGAAGGTTGAAGTTAGAGCAAAGGACAGGAGACTCACTGTAGCAAGAAAAGGGAGTTTTAAGAGAAAGACAAGGGAAGAACTTACCGGTTCATGCTTTGCCATCGGACTCAAGTCAACAAATAGTGGAGAGTAAAGGTGAGAGCAGGTGGGTGGAGCTTTTTCACATCACCGATCAGTGGTTAGAGCATGACGGCGCCACATTTAACACCTCTATTTTCTTCTTCTTTGTCCTCTTCTCTCCTTTCTACTCTACTGTGTGTTTCTCACTGACCTTCATCCAAGCAACAACAGGTAGGTCTGCCTTCCCACCTCTTACTCTCACCTCCCACTTCTAGCATCCATCATTCTCTCAGTCTTTCATTCTTCTGCTCACAGAGACGGGTGTGCCCACTGCACCAGTTTCCCCCCTGCTAGACCGGTTTTGCTGTAGCCAGAGACTTTTAGAGCTTGTTTCACAGCACCAAACTCCATTGTGGCTCAAATGACACCAGCTGAGCTGTCAGTGCCCCTGAACCAAAATGTCTTCCTCTGACTGACTGACTTGTTTTCCTGTACAGTTAAATTCTACATAATTTCTAATGCAGGATGTCTTATCTGTGAATTTAGCAGCATAATTATGTAAAGGTATGTCAAGCTGTGTGGGACAGGTGCATTGGGGTTCTTGGGCGTGATTAGTTTGTCCAAATACCTTAGCATGACTGCTGTAGCCAGCACAGGTGACACAGCCCAATCCCCACATGATGACACCTCTTTCAAAAAACAATAACAGTGTGACATCACCTTCACATTCTCTACAAGGAAATGCTGGAGAAAAAAATAGCTTTCTCATTGAATCACAGAAATGAAGCAACTGATTATTGTGTGTGTTGTGAATGTGACACACAGGTGTGTCACATGCAGGATTGTCAGTTATTGTTGTAAAGATGCTTACCAGAGATAGTTAAAGTAAAAACCAACCCCAGATTCACTCTTGATTGCATTTTGCCTCATTGCATTTGCTTTTTTTTCCTACTGGGTGAAAGTCCGTGTTTGTTGAACCAATCAACCACCCTCCTGCCCACCCTACTCGGACTTTCATTCTCTTAACTTTCGTTCATATCCCACAGCATTTCCCCCTGATGCTGCTGAGGGCCATTATAATTATAATTGTGTATCATGCCACCATTAAAGGATAGCTTTTTCGTTAGTGTTTGACACTGCAAGTCACTGCCATGAGCCGGATTTCGACGACTACAGAGTGAGACTGGGTTGCATAAACGGGCACAGATAATTAAAAGAAAATACAGGCAGAGGGCAGAGTCTCTACATTGTTTTTTAGGAAAATCCTGCAGAGTATATAACAATATACTTTTTCAAGTGTTCTCAATTTTCCACTCACTTTCAATATGATCACTAGTTCCTCTCTCAGTCACTCATGGTTCTCCAGTTTCTGTCACTTGAGTCTCTCCACATCTATTACCACTGTTGTTTTCTGTCCCCTGCCTATTTGCATAATGTCTGGTTGACCAGTACTTGTCAGAGTCTGGAGATCCAGCAAGACTGATCCTTTGCTGTGTCCCCCATTGTAGGTGTCCCACAGCTAACAGTTGTTTTGCATATCACTGTATGCTTTTCCTACGTCCTTGTCAGGACCTATCAGGAACAATCTAGCTTGTGGATGCTGTGTGACAAGGGAGACCTCTGCCTCTGCTGACTTGGTGCTGCACTATATGAATATATATATATATATAGGACATTGTCGGGGCCTTGAGGTCTAGGATGCACACCTCATGACCAAAATGCCCCAGTTCTGAACCCTAGATGAGGACCTATGTGGTATATCACCCTCCATTTCGTCACAGCATGGTTTGCTCTTTGTCACAACTATGTACTATTGCACAAATAAATCTTCCCAAATTATAAATATGTATGTTCAACAGACAGAGCACATCATGAGTGCTGATGTCAAGAACTGGATAGCCACACATTTGATCTTTAGACAAACTCTCAAAGTCTATGTGCAGGTCTAACTGAAGCACCGCAAGACATTCAATGTAAAGATGTGTTTGTCTTGTAACACTAGAGGGTGGTATGATATACAGTCTCCTCTTGTGTGCTTGAGGACAGTGGACACTCCTCACATAACACATGACTCGTGAGAAACCCCCCCCCCCTCCCAACCAACAGCAGCTGACATTTAGGTGGTGTCCCACAGCTCAGATTTACTCAGCAGTTCTCTGTCCATCGGTAAGAAAGAAACCAAAAGGCAACACCAGCAAACAAGTTATTTTTTTTTCTCCTTTAACAGGAACTAAAACTTAAAAAGTCACGTGTGACATGAAGGTGTGAAACAAAGAGGGAAACTGGTGACAAATATGGTGATAAGGCGCTTTCTCAGAATTGAAAGTATATTTCCAAAAATATTGACTAATTAATAAGCGTTAAAACAAATGATGACTTCTCTTCCTGAACATATTGATGCATTTCTCTTTAGTGCAGTCATACTGGCATTGAGGGCTGCCTTATGTGTATACAGGAACAACATATCACTGCAGTTTCAACAGGCCTAATCATGAACAAACAGTGAGAGTTTGCGCTTTTCCTGATGAGGCAATTGTCCCGTGAAGGACGTAAACATTGTATTTAGTTTCCAAACAAGGTCATGAGAAAAAAACGGGGTAAAGGCTGGCACTGTTGTAGTGTAAACAGAAAGACAAGTGAGGTAGTGTAGCTGATTCAGAGGTAAATGTCCCTTCAGTTTTAGGACAATCTGGTGTTATAAATTCATCAGATGCAGGAGGAAAATCCAGATATATTGTTTAAAGCCTTGCACATTAATGTCTGTGCTATATAGTGGAAGTACTGACAGTCAGGATGCCCCCTTCCCGGAACAAAAAGAGTATAGAAGCAGATCGAAAGAGAGAACCACCTCTGTCTCATTCTCTTTCTCAAACTCAAATCAAACTGTAAAACTAAGCAGTGATGATCAAATATATACCAATATTCTGTAACAGTATTGCCTAAATCTTTCCTAAAATGTCTTCAGAAACTCACTTTAGTGCATTATTTGGCTGTAATATGAGAACTTATGAATGGGAAGTGGGCTCCGTACTGTTTCGTGTATCGTAAAAACGGTGTTGCCTATTTCTTTTTTAGCTTACCTGTAATTACAAATTGTTGCATAAAGCCCAGTTCTTACCAAATATTTGCGACAAGACGAGTTGAAACAGGCAACTACTTGCAATGCGCTGTTCTGCAATGCTCTTAAGGCAAGGCAAGGCAATTTTATTTATATAGCACCATTCATACACAAGGCAATTCAATGTGCTTTACAAGAGAAAACATTAAAGGAACAATAGATCATTAAAAACAAAAGCTAAAAGCAAGACAATAAATAGTTAAAAACAGTGCAGAAAATGCATTTAAAAAGCAAACATAAAGCCAAAGCAACAGCAGACAAATATAAAAACAATAGCTACAGATTATCCTAACAATAAGTTACATATCTAGTTCACTGGTAAGCTGCAGTAAATAGTAATGTTTTAAGCCCTGATTTAAAACCTGCTGGCTCACACCAATGCAACTAGATGAGACAGTGTGTTATGTCTATGCAACAACTCTCTGTACATCCATCCTGATTTACAGCTTTTTAGGCTTATTTCGCAGCTGAATATAATTAGTAGTTTCTTAAAATATGAATGAGGATAGTGATAGCTTCAACTTTTCTCAGCAACTTTTCTCTAAAATGGTTTCATCTCATCGCAAATATCTGGTCTGAACTAGGTTTAAGAGGTTCCTCAGCCAGCTGGCATATTGTTTCCTGTGGAAAAATGAACATGCTCACATCATGTCACCGGGAGCGTTTGTTGGTCTGGTGCAGCACTTCTTGAGCATAAGCAAATGCTACAGCCTCTTTTCTCTGTTGTCTCTGGTCATGTCAAACTAATTTCATTAGTATGCCTATTTGTATCTTTTTTAAAGCATAGATAGTTCTATGAAAAGACCATCCTCCCAGTGGTGACACACTTCTTTAACTGAGTAATTTGCCAATTACCAGCTAACAGATAAAGAAAACAACTCATATTGCACATATCCACCCACAGTAGCTGTGATATCATACATTTCCTTTTAAAACCTGCCAAAAGGCTGGGCCGATGTGTTTGAGCATGAGTTGAGGTGAGGAGATATGGGCCATGTGGTTTGTTGCAACTGTTGACAGAAATACAGATATTCCACCCATGCTGTTGAAAAGGTCCTCGCTCTCTTAATGTCACTGTAGATAACATAAGTTCATAACTAACAAAAAAGATATTTTAGACACTTTTTAAAAGCAACATCTTTATTCCATTAAATGTTAATGATAAACTTATGTCTACAACAAATCGAGCAATGGTTTACCTGTTATGCCTTTTATTCATGTTAACTATGTTCATTAAAACTACCCCCAAATTAATGTGTATTTTTAGTCCATACCCTTCTCACAGTCATCTCTACCATTGCTCCATGCAAAAACCACTTGCAGCAATGCAGCCAACCACAACTGAGGTTTTAACAGTCACAGGAAAAGCTTCAAAGACATAGGCTGTGGTCAAACGGCACGTGCACAAAAACTAAACCAAGGCAAATAAATACAAAATGCCTGCCACTGATTTGAATTATGTATCTTCATTGTGGATACCAGGAAAATACTGAAAAAAAAAAGAAAAAGATCTTTAACAGTACAGAACGTGCCTCTCAGATCAAACTACTGCGAACAGTTATTAAAAGTGGAGGGGGAATCCCTGAATGATTCCTTTCCTTGCCTCTAAGCCATGTACTGTCCCTTTTTTTTTTTTGTCAGCCTTTTATAGCGCTGTACGCTGTGAACCTGCTGAGAGGTGGAAAAGAGGAAAAGAAAAGCTAAAGAGGAAGGAAAACACATGGTGGGAGAGGTTAGAGAGATGAAACCAGCAGCAGCGTCACTGACGTAGTCACACCAGGAAGTGCATCATCTGAGGGGGAGGGGACTTAAGCAAGAGAGGAAGATATTTGGGGAGAACTATGTAAATAATTAGGCAAAAACAAGCTCCTCATTTCCAACAGACAGCGCATCAGCAAGAGACGAGACGCTTCTCCTCTGTTGACATTTATCAGTACTTTTTTTTTAATTTGTTATACAGACAGGTTGTGGAGGGAAGATGTTTGTACAGGCGGATTTGTTTCACTGGTGATTGGAATAAGGGATTTTTTTGGCAGCTACTGTGTGGATTATGACAAAGTTTTAATATTTCTGTTGACACAAGACATGGATATGGGCAATAAGACACCGGTTCTTGTCTTCCTGATTATCTACATAAACTGTCTGTCAGGTAATAAACAACTTTTACTTGTTTTATCTGTTTTATTTAATCTTGTTTTGTAATTTTTCCTGACAATGACATGTGTTTAATCGTTACAGTAGTGTTACTGTCTGTGTACTGTGTTTAACTGTTATGATGAAATGTACTTGTAAGCCTACGTTTGTAGTAAGGTTTCCATGAGGGCGTCATGGGGAAAAAACAACATTTTATAGAACTATCCATTACAAATATTCCTGTTGCGTTCAGGTTCATGATTTGTATACTTAAAGTGGAAATGGGTAAATCTCTGTGCTTTTTACAAAAACCCCAACAGGGTGATTATTATAAGAGATCCCATAAGTGATTTTTAAGGTTGTCTTTTCGGCAGCCAGACTTCCTTTTCTTGTCCTGACCGCATCCTTTAAGCTAAAGATAACATTTCAGCATTTGCCTAGCATGTGTGGTTAAGGTTTATAATTTTAGTCTGAAATCAAATAGTGTGTTTCCTCTCTTGGGCATATAATATAAATATATATACAAATTTTTATTTTATTTGGAGAAATTGAAATGATCTTGTAATGATGAGCACTGATTGTACATTATAATTCAATTATTTTTTCCTTTGGCAGGACTGCTTGTCCCTCGGCCTGACAACCTGAAAGTGAATATTGTGGATGGTGAGGTGATAGCATTTTGGAACGATCCTGTGGATGCCCCCTTGAACCATCTGTACAATGTACAAATGGCAAAGTATGTTTAACCTTTACATCAGAGTTACAGTGTCCTTTCAGCAAACCTCCCATTATTTTAAAATTCCCAGCATTCTCTGTTTTTTGCCTTTACCTTGAACATGCTTACATTTGTTTTCCTTGCTGTGTATCATTTACCAGGGACTTTTATTGAAATGTTATGTTTAATTTAACCATTTGTTATTCACATATTCATTACTCATTACATTATTATGTTTTCTGTCTTCAGGTACAATAATGGTGTATGGACCACAGTGAAAAGCTGCACAGGGATCAGCAGGACCTACTGTGACCTCAGCAGCCTTATACATGATTATTTCTCTCCCTACAACGTCAGAGTTCAGCTGGTTGCAGGACAAAACGTGTCTGCGTGGGCACTCAAAAGGAAATTTCTCCCGAATAAAAGTAAGCATCACTGTCAGTTTAGGTTAAAACATGATATTTTCTCTGGTTAGGTCATTTAGGTAAACTACTGGTTGTTTACTTACCTCTCTTTGTGCCTGTAGGTGAATTGCAACCTCCATCCTTCACTTTGTGGGCTACTTCCAGCTCTCTGACGGTTTATATTCACCGAAAACCCATCCTGGAAAAGCTCTTTCTTTTTGGACTCACCTACACCATCTACCTGGAGGAGAGAGGAGAAAATGAAAAGGTACAGTATGTGAAATCATGTAAGACAGCACCTCTTTTTCAAAACACAAGATTGGAGCTAAATCGACAGGTACGTCTGTTAAAACACAGACAAACAGCTGAATCTAATCTGTCCATATTTGTGATTACGTTAATTGTTTGTTAATTAAACAGTGCTACAAAAAATGGCGACATTTTCAATTATGTTCAGTTAAGAAACAGACAAAATCATTTTCCGCCTGAATTAATATCTGAATTGTACTCGTCCCAGGCTATGTTGTACAATGCGGTCTTGTGTTGACCTGCGTGGCATTCTTATTTTCACCCCACAGAATACAACAGCATACCTGACAGATGACATGGGGAGGACCAAGTATTTCAGTTCACTCCACTGGGGGACCGAGTACTGTGTCAGCATCAAAGTAGAAGGCAATGGAGCTCCGTCAGTCAGCAGTGTGTCCCCTAAACAGTGTCTGCTGCTACCAGAGCAAGGTAAGAAAAACATTATAATGGTTACACCCAGCTAAGAGACAGCAGCTTTGAACAACTAAGCTACAATTCAAGTTAGTTTAGTTGATTTGTTTGCCTAAGTACGCCCTATTTCACGAAAAGAAAGAGAATACAATCAACTAAATTCGTATTTTTGTTGTCAATAAAATTAGCCTAAACACGATACAATTGCTGCTGCTAACAGGCATGGCACTCAACTGCCACAAAAAAAGAAAACAATGCTAAATTCAAGTACTTTACTGATTAAGCGGTCATCCATATAGGAATAGTTTGACATTTTTGGAAATATAAGTATTAACTTATTGATACACCTCTGTAGGTTAAGTACAAGGTTTTGGCCAAGCCCCCAGGTACAGCACCAATTTTACATAGTGGCCAAACATGGAATTACAACATGCGAGTCCATCACATGATGCCCAAAAAAACCTTTTCCTATACTTACATTACACGAATTCTTACATTTATCGTTTCACTATCAAGTTTTTTCCATTCGGTCCAATAGCATTTGAAGTCTAAAAGAACTGCACAATTAAATCAATTTTATCCAGAGGGCTAAATCCGAAGTTAGCTGCTCGGCTGCCGCAAGTCTTTAGTGTGCTTCCTGTATGGGCTCAACGATGCAGCAGATCTGGGTTATTTCATACCGCGAAAATCAAGTTTCCTTGCTGCATACACCACCGAGCAATTTTAATACGAATGAACATGGCCCCACATCTGATGCTTTGGTTCTCTTTAGACTTTCACAGTCAGCAGCTGCTTAGCCTAGCTTAGTACTGTATGAAAACTGGTAATGGGGAAACAGCTAACCTGTTCTGTGCAAACGGAAGCACCTCTAAAGTTCACTTATTAGCATGTTGTATCACCTTTGTTGAATCCAGCACTTAATTCCCCGTAAAACTGCAATGTTTCCCTTTTTTCAATCTTTGTGCTACGCGAAGCTAAATGGTTGCTAATGATAGCTTAATATTTACTCTTCCTGGCGAGAAATTGGGGAAGCTTATTTTCCCAAAAAGTAAAACTCATCCCATAGGCCTACATTTAAAGATGGTGAGAAGGGAATGTTTTATTGCAATAAGATACATGCTGAGATCTACACTCCCACTCCTATTGAACTCCTACATGTTTTTCTTCCTTCCAGAATGGTTCATAACTGCTGTGTCATCCTTGTCTATCCTGGCTGTGCTGGCCATCCTTGCTGTCATGGCAGCCATCCTCCTGTGTTACCTAAGACGTCCTGAGAAAACTCCCGTTGCACTGGTAAGCACATTAAATGACAGAATACTTGGACGAAATATAGTTATACCACTTTGTGCTATCAACTATGTGGACTCTAGAAACAAGCAATGGTTTTACTTCCGTTTCATCTCATCATATCAGCCTTGTTGAGATAGTTCAGTAGGTCATGACTGACTTTGTTCCTACATGACTTCACAAAACGATGACAACCTGTGTCTTTTTTCTTGTCACCTCAGAAATCCCCTGTCAGTGGCTGGCTCCCACTCTCCATCGGAGAGGGGACTGCGGAGGTTGTTACAGACAAAGGTTGGTTCCTGTCCAGTAAAAGAACAGAAGTGAAAAACTGCATCAAAGACCCAGAGACATGTGTTGTGGTAGCAGAGGAAGATGGAGAGGACAGGAGGACCAGCATGGACAGCGGGGTTGGCATGGAGTCCAATCCTGCTACAAGCAGCCGAGGAAGTCCTCCAACGAGACAAGAGGACAGTGGTTGTGGGAGCTTGGGAGGACCAGAGAGCTCCACTAGCAGTCAGACAGTTTACCCCCTGCAGGACGGGAGGACTGATCCCGACATAGCCAAGAGGGATGATAGTGGCTGCCAGCTTGATTCTTCTTCTGTGAATCTGGATGTGCAGGACAGTGAATCTCTAAAGGTTGCTGGGGGAAGTTATCGAAGCCAGAACCCCTCCGCTGGGCAGATTCATATCTGTGACAACGAGGACATGTTTAAACAAATGGTTCCTGAATTAATTTTGGCCGAAGAGGTCACAGGTTACAGGGCTGGACCTCAATCATGTATCTGCTCAGGAGCAGGCAAGTGCACCTGGTGCCACAAACAAGCCCATTATGGAACTGAAGTTATAAAACAGTACAGAGCTATGTGTATGAATGTGAATGAACCAGTGAGCAGCACATGTGATTTTGTGGACTCTTACAAAGGGGGGCACGCATTTTTAAGTTATCCCCAAAAAACACAAATAGACACTGTCATGGTGGATGACTTGGACACAAATTTTATACAACTGGGGGAAACGTTCCCTCTGCTAACAGCTCTATCATCGCTGCCCCTCGTGGAGGAAAGACAAGACTTAAATATGAACAACGTGTCCCTTTCTCTTTGTGACGTACAGCTTACGGCTGAGTGACACACTGTGGAATGCAATGCTGTTTATAAAATCATGCTGACATAACCTGTCTGAGAGCTACACTGGAGCAATATACTTCTATTTTTCTGCATGACACACTTTTTGAGTCATGCAGTAGAAGCAGTAGTTAGTATTTGGGGGGGGAGGAATCGCTCCAGTATTGAAGATGTGATGGAAAGAGGGCAAAACTATGAGGAGAAAACAGTGCAAGAGCAGGCTGTTATTGACTGTAGGAAGGAAATAGAGGTTAGGCCACACAGCTGCTGGGTGATAGCTGTCGGCTAGAGCTACAGGAGCTTCTTAAGACTGACAACAGAAGATTCGTCCCACTGGGTGTATTTTACAACTGACTAAAACGCTGCATGCTGGAAATGAAACTGGTGTGGGCAGCAATGCAGAGAAACAGTTTGACAGTTGCATACTTTTGGGCATTTTATGATTCCCTGCCTGTCAAAGGACAGAGGAGCAAATGCCTCATTTTTAATGTGTGTTTGATATTTTAAAACTCCAGGCCTGTCTTTAAGCTACCTCTCAATTTTAAATTATTTATTAAATATTACTTTTTTTGCATCACTGTGAATACTATATGTGCCTCTGCTGTTCTACATGTTATTAAAAGAAACTGTCTTCCTGGAATGTCCTCTAAATTTCATACATTCACAAACAAAAAACCCCGAGCAAATGACATGATGTTGATTTTAGAAATCATGACTCACAGAAACACAAGGAAAACCCTGAAACAACACGGTGATTGTCACTGGAAAACAAAGATTACATATCGCCTTGCTGCACTTGGGATCCCCAAATGCAAATTCTGTACAGGAACCAGAGCGGTGGTTTCAACGCCGCTAAACTAAGAAAAAAAACACTTCCTGTTTCAGGCTCCCACTCGGTTCAAAAAGTCCGCTTCACAGTGACAGCAGAGCGAGAATATACTGTCAACAGATGTGAAGTTTCAGACTATCTAAAACAATACCTGTGTATCAGCTTTTCAGTAAATGCACTCTTCATTGGGATGAAGCAGACCCCTGGCAGTGGTAAGAAAACCATGAGACCTACTTCTCCATGTGCAGCATAACGTGCAGAGGAAGTGAGACAACTTCTGGCTAATCCTAAAGGTTAAGAGAAGAATCCTGCTAACTGCAAACTATCACGTACTGGTTTTGCAGTACGTGCCGACTAATGATAATCAAATGAAGATCAGAGTTCATCTTTTTATCGCCCCCTGTTTGGCTGGATTAACTTGTTCAGAGGCCATTCTGTTGAGCCCCTAATGATCCTCCCATAATGTCCAGAGCTACCAGTGCTCCAATGCAGGAATAATACTTTTTGTAGTATGTCTTGGCAATTGGATTTAACACAAAGCTCCAAAAATTTGATTTTGAGGCTGGGTCCCTCTACAAAGTCACAAAATTAGCTAATTGGCCACGACCCACCTGGGTGAAGATTTTACTTCAGATGTCTGAATTCCACAACAAACTTAAACAGTGATATTAACAAAATCTTAACATAAAATCAGACTCCAGACTAATCTGAATTGTGCACTGCCTCACTTCAGTCTGTGGCACTACAATTCATGCATATCCAATGATCAGTAAGTGCCAGTGGCTCTGCATGAGTTAATACAGACTGTGTGCATAGTCACGTGACATTTAGAGGGGAGAGTGCAAATCAGCACAGCTGTAGATAGTTAACCAAAAATTGATTCAACACATTGCAGAAAGTAAAATGGCAACAGGACAGGGGTATTAATGTGTGAACACAAGATTCTGCCTTCTGCCCGTCACTTTTTGGAAGTAGTATGTTCCTCACAGATTGAAATAAATTGATGGAAGTTTGGTGGAGATTCACAATGAGCAACATTTACAGAAAGTGTTTTTGTAGTTTGCAGGCAAACGAAAGTGGAATTTCTAACCTTTGACCAACACTATGACAGCACACTCACTTTTTAAGCTTGCTGTCGCCTAAAATGTCTGACCTCTAAATAAAATAAGGTTTTTAAACAGTGCAGCCCTGTCGGTGGATCATCTGCCGTTTGAGTTTCTGTAGCTTAAAAAAAGGCTCATCTAAAATAATTCCAGTTAAACTCAAAAACGTTTAACCCCTATTTCTATTTTGAGCACATCTAAAGTCATGTTTTTTTTTACAGAGATAAAAGTTCACCTTTATTGACCTTATTGCAGGCAACTCATATCACAAAAACATCAGATTCACAGAAACAGGTTTTAGTTTATT
The DNA here is from genome assembly GCA_035609425.1 of Epinephelus awoara. Lineage (NCBI taxonomy): Eukaryota > Metazoa > Chordata > Actinopteri > Perciformes > Serranidae > Epinephelus > Epinephelus awoara. The sequence goes on from CM069297.1 coordinate 24,181,475, forward strand.
TAAAAGAAAAACTATGAGACATTGTTCCGCCAACCACAGAGAGTATAAAAAAAAGGGTAGTAGATATGCGAATGTGGAGGGAAGCCACCTGCAGCTTACAAGAAAACAGATCTGCCTGGTTGCTGTGGTTAAGCAGTTGATATTTTGCCTCCGCCTCAAAAGTTCTCATCGACAGAGCTTGTGCATTTGTCTTTCTGTAGTGTGTGTGTGTGTGTGTGTGTGTGTGTGTGTGTGTGTGTGTGTGTGTGTGTGTGTGTGTGTGTGTGTGTGTGTGCGTGTGTGTCTGCATACTCAAATTTGTACCACAAAAAGCCACAACATTTCAAACTGAGACCATTTTCATGACATATAGCAAGAATGATACAATGAAATTGCAAGAGAAAGATTATATATAAATATTCATATTCAAATGTATATATTAGACATTGTTTTAACCCATTCTTTACAATGACATTAAAATGACATAACAGTACACATTTGCATACACAGTAGCATGTAATGTCCCTCTTTCTGTTCCAAACAAAGTGGGCACTTTTGTTTTCAATACAAAGACTGAATCAAAGTTGGCTGAGAAACAGTGACTTGGCTCGAAAACATTATATCACACATTGTAATGTAAAAATAACATGGTAAAATCCCTCCTCAGTATTCAGGTTAAAACTCCAATGTCAGTTATAGCAGCAGAATGCAATCAGGAAAGGATAACATACTGAGAACAAGATATGTGATGAGTAGGAGAGTGACAGACGATGAGTGTACAGCTGCCACAATCAACAAGTCGGACGTCATTTTGTGATGCCGCTGATAGAGAAGGGAGGAGGGGACTTCTTCAAGCCGACTTTGCTGTAAATAGACGGGTCAAACACACCAAGCTTACCCACACAAACATGAAACAAGTGTATACAAGGAAATACAACTTTGTATTTGAAAGGCTTGTGATTAAATAAATCCCTTACGTGAGCACTTGGTCTTTCAGTGATGGCTCTAGAGAGAAATAAGAGGACAAAGAGTGGATTTATGACAAAAGCAGGACAGATTTGTTACTTTGCAGTCTCAATATTGGGTAGTGTTGTTGTTGCATGCCAGTTTTACACCAAAAATAACAAAACCATTCAGAAAGTTTTGGTTTACACCACATCAATACAAATGCAGTGAAAGAAACTGGTGTTGCACATGGCACAGAAAACTATTACATGTTTAAAAAGTCAACTCTGGATTCATTGTCAGTATTATGTAACTTGGATAACTCAGACCTAACAGTAAACAGTTACAGAGAAGTTTGGATTACTCAGAATAACGAGCCTGATGACACATATCTGTAACCTGGACAGATAGAATCAAACCTATCAATACCACAAGAGGTGAGACAGAGTTTGTTTAATGTTTGTGGTGAATTGACTTATTGAAGCCCCACTCACTCTTTTTCTTGCAGCAGTTTTTGCAGTTCTTGCAGTTTTTGCATTTGTACTTGCAGCAGAACTGCACAATGGCAATGGTGAAGAGGATCGCCAGGATCCCAAAGCCTACGGCGACCCCGACTGCTGCTGAGTTTACCCTGCTCCCTGCAAATACAAATACAGAGAGATGATTACATTCTCACCATAGATCAACACAGATTAACATACAAGCATTGAAGAACAATGAATAAAAAAAAAAATTAAAGGACAACAGATCTTTTGTCATTTACTGTATTCATGACAAATGATAACCAGCTGAAGAGCAGTCTGTCTGGCTGCCTGAGGTTAATTGGATCAATACAAATCTGTTCAGTTTATGAATGAATATTCACTCTGATGAAATGAAATTGGGAAATCAATATCTGGAAAAGACGCCGGCGGTGCCTTCATCAGCAGCGTTTACGGAGAAGCTGAAATGACGAGTGAGGAGGGAGTTTAAGAGACAGAAATACAGCCGGCACTTGACGTTAACAGCTGAGATTTGGAAAACATTGTCATTTCGTTTTCCCTCTCAACTGCATCACAAGAGCAGATGGAGAAAACTTGAATGCTTAACTTCCTAAATTTTATTCACTGTTTCACTTTGGCACATTTCAAGCAACATTTACACTGCATATGAACACACAGTTATGATGACAGTGACTGACTGTGTAGGTTTTTAAGACGCTTTTGATATTGTAACACAATGAGGAAAGTTTAGTAACAGGAAACAAGCAGAGCTCAGTGACCATGTGAAATGTGCAAATCCCCCCCCCAAAAAAAACATTAAAAGACAGTAAATCCAAAGAAGAAAAGGACATTTTGTTGGAGTTCAGGAACAGTGATTATTTAAAAATTAAATACTTGAGTAGAAAAATTAATGAGAATCAGTGCGCAGATGTTTTTGTTAAGCTATTTGTGTGCGTCACAGTCACGGTAAACATAATTGAAATGAAGCATCTCAACAGAAAAACTCACCACTGTTCCCCATGGCCGACTGGACAGGATGTCTGAAGGTATTTCTTGTCTGTCTTCTCCTCTCCTCCCTGTCACTCACTCTCTTTACATCAGTTTTTATTAAATGATTAGTCGTGACTGTGAAGAACCAAAACAGAGTTCTGTCTCCTCTGCCGTCTTCTGCCTACGTCTGCCTGTCCATGTCCCCATACCAGTCATACTTTCAAACCGGTCCATCTTCTTTCTTTATCCTGCCTGTCAGCCAGGCTTCCTTCATTAGCTAATGCTTGGGCAAAGTGGATCTGACGACCTGTCGTTCACACATGGAGACTCATGCTTGGCAACATTTGCTTTAAAAGATCACTCTGGAGTACTTTGATACTGAGCAGCTAAACAACTTTTCGCAAGACCGTCACCCTTACATAGCCTACTGTATGACTGTCTCAACAGGAAACTCAAACACGACCAGGAACTCTACAGCATGCTGGTCTTGTCACGCTTCAAGGCAGCTATTTTGAAACTACAGCTACAACAGTATCTTTCCTTTGTCCCTCAGGTTTCCATAGCTCCACCACCAGTCCCTCCTTTCCCCCTTTAACACAACAGCAACAGGCAGCCAGGTGACAACACCTGAATCAGGTGCTACACGAGGACTCCTGTTGGACAGCTGAGTTAGTACACCTCTTTATTGTCATTGTTAATAATATAGTGCCAACAGTATATAAAACTAACTTTAACCTGGGCTGGAAAGAAAACATCTGACGCACAAAGAACCACTGACTCACAAAATTCACTGAAAATGTAGCTCACTGTAGAAGGAGCTTGATAATATCTGCAATATGCTGATATTATCTTGCGGTGGCTATTTCAGGGTAAATAAGTTTTTGTGGGTGTCTCTCATTCAAAGACTTCTGCATCATTCAAAATATGTAATATGTCAGGGAAAGTACTGAAGTCACTTATTAATTTCAGGGCTGACTTCCTTTCAATCACTTTAATGCTTGGATACAAAAACTTCGCATTCATTTTCTCAGATTTTAGTAAATACTGGGTGAAAATAATGAGTAATATGTGTATTTAAACCAACGTTAGTTACACTAAATTAACTGAAATAAAAATACAAGACAGGCTTTAGAGGAAAATTAAAACTAATTGAAACATATTGTGTACTCACAAAACTAATTAAGATAAAATAAAAACATTCAGGACATGTCTTCAGTTCAAGTGTTTACCAATTTGGTCAAATTTGTCAACACAACAAGCATGACGAGGCATCGGGACATGTGTTTATGGAGACTGGGATGTCTACATGTGAGTCAGCTGCGTTCACAAAGTGCTGTGTTGGTATGGTAACCTATTCTGAACTTGTTAAATTTTTAAAATATTGTATTTAATTGTCATCTCAAAAACAACATTAAATATATAAACAGACTTACAAACATACTCAACCCACATACAGAAAAAAAAACAATAAAAATAAATAAATAAAATAAAAATAAAAACAAGACAACCCAAACCAAAAAAATTCTTAAATTTTGACCCATTGTTATATTAATAAAAAATAACACTAATAAAAACTAAACTGAAATGAACAAACACTCCCAAACTTACTGAAACTAAACTGAATTGAAACGAAAAATTAAAAATGAAATAAAAACAAGCACTAATGGAAAAAATACAAAACTATAATAACTGATTTAAACTAGTAGCTGGTCTAACACACATTTTAAAAGACAAAAAAATACAGCTTTACAAAAACACACCGATGGTTGTCAAGACAGTCATTCTATGATTAATAATCACATCACTATCTCATCAGTAATGTACAGAATTATGCATCTTAGCAGGTATTACATCAGCTTGAAAAGCTATAGACTATAGAGGCATGCCACTCATCCGCAAGAACGTCACAGTTCTGAGTAGTGGAAAGTTTCTTGGTATTTAATTTGTGTGGGTGATTCAGAAGCTGACCTTAGTCGTGAGTGGGAGCCACATGATCATTAACATGAACTGCAACATCCGTTCAAGGTCACACTCTACAGTAGCATAACTTTAACTGATAACAATGACAAAGTTTGTACTGATACAAATTGCTTGCAGGCTGAAATTGAGATTCTGTTGACACACACATCCCATTTAAGTCGCTAAGTCGCTAGTCGCAGGGGTGAGAGGGGGCTGGTGCTGGGCATGTCTGCTGCGTCAATGTTACAAATAGTGGGTCAGTATATGAGGTTACAGATGTATGCCTATACATGTGTGTCTGTGTATTTATGCAATGGGCGGTAACAGTAAGCGGAGAAAAGGATATTTTCAGGAAATATTTGGGGGATTTCTCGTTAAAACGGCAGCAGGAAACAATTTATGTACCATCACATAGAGAAGTGTCACAGATCCTCTTTATAGTGATCAGGGAAATAATAAATGTTCAGATTACGAAGGCCTCTATCTGCTCAGATATCATGTGTCATTATGTCATAAATGTTAAAACATTATTGCAGGTATGCAGCCAACTTCTGTTGTATAGTTAGTTGCGTATTTCAATATTTCTCAGCAGACGATACAGGTACTTCCTTATACTGTAAATCCATTCATTTTATAATGTCGGTCAGGTGAGGTGGGTGGCAGCTGATACAATGGCACTAATAAGAAGTAGAGTAAAAAGTATCTTGTGATCCCAAAGGACAGTGATGCAGCAGATAACTCATGGGATTTGTGTTGATTCTTCCTGGAATATCCACACAATTAAACCTCATGATGCAATTTGAATGCCTAAGATAACAGATTTTGGCAATTTTCAGTAAATGTATACAGTTTTTGCCAGAAATTGTGTATTGTTGCAGACGTTCGTGGTGGAGCTTGGATGTCTGTGTTGTATCCAAACTAGTCATGTTCATTCTCCCCTCTCTTTCTTTTGTCCTACATCCAGGAATTGCCATTAATTATTTCTATATTCCATTTCATTTATTACTCAAATACTCCATATAACTTAAAAATATATTACATATCTGATTTGAATAACATGAGCTTGACAAAATAGCCGCTTGAGATTCTTTTTCTTTTGCATTTAAACCATTTATAACAGCAAACACACACACACACACACACACAGATGAAACTCAGGCAACATACATTCTTTGCAGTCCAGGGTACATAATTGTGAATTTGTTCATTATTAACCAGTTATTTTTAAAGCTGCACTTCCATTAACATTTCTCAAGCTTAGTATCAAGTTACACAAGATGCTTATCTGTGTGGACAAAGGCGGGTTTGGGTGCCTTGACTGATGAGGAGATGGTGGTGTAATGGCTTTGATGGTAAGTTGAGGTGGTGTGCATGTGTGTGTGTGCGTGTGTGTGTGTGTGTGTGTGTGTGTGTGTGTGTGTGTGTGTGTGTGTGTGTGTGTGTGTGTGTGTGTGTGTGTGTGTGTGTGTGTGTGTGTGTGTGTGTGCGCGTGTGTGTAAGAGAGAGAGAGAGAGAGAGAGAGAGATGAGTTGTTTGCCATGGAAGTGGAGGGCAGAGAGGTGGGATGAAGGAACTGAGGAGGGTGTTCCCTGCTGAAACCATAAAGGTCTGCTGAGAAACTCCTCAGAGAAAAATGCAGACACCAGGAATCCTTTCCTCCACACGTATGATCCCTAACCGTCAGGTGCTTTTGTGACACAGAGTGACCGAGTGACAGCTTCTTTACAGGTGAGGAAGAGTACAGCAGTGTGGGCAGTGATGTATGTGTGTGTTATGATCTGTTTTCCTATCACTTCTGCTTTTTTTAACCCAACCTAACCATCAAAGCACCTTGATAACCAATCTGTTTGTATTGCATTTCTCTATCGACAAAATCAGTTTGCGGGTGAAATTAAGAATGGATGGCATGCTGTCTGAGCGGTAGACTATTTTTAAAAAGACAAAAACGGAACTTTGATTCATTTCTAAACAAGTTTCCTCTTGTAAAGTATCTGTGTCAGCATGTCTGACAGGGATGCAAAGTGCTTTAAAGGAAACATTCACATGTAAAATCAGTGTCATCCAGCACATTATTTGATCTTATACCAGTGAGGGGGTCTTACAGTCCTGAAATTTATTAAATAATATGATTTAAAGTCAAGAACCTCTCAGGTTTGATGGTGTCAGACTCTGTCTATATGTTAAATTACAATACGTATGATTTAACAGACTAGTAAGAGATCACATTTGTATTCAAATTGGACTAGTATTGCTTTCTATGTTCAAAACTGGTCTTGTAAACAAATAAAATGCGTCAACAAAATGTTTCATAAGATCCCGGCTGAGATTTCTGAAGAGTCTGCACAGAATTTGAATCTGTTGCCATGTCATTTGCAAGTCAGTGAGAAATAAAAGAGTTATATATAATACAGAAAAACAGTTTTAGCTCCAGTTCTCTTGTTTTACAAGAATCAAAGTAGTAGCCCTAAACAGATCGGTTAATATGTAACTCATGTGGACTATAAGCTTCCAGGAAGTCAGTGGTCTATTTAATTGTCCTTGAACCTCACCTACACCCAGGTTGAAAGGAAAAGAACGGATTTTAGCAGCAGCATCAGGTGGATTCACAGACAAAGAAATGAAGAATAATGAATGAATGCATTTCATCAGGCTGATCCGGACTGTGTGTTTTGGCTGTCGCGCTGTGAGAGCTGATGGGATAATGAACAAAACGAAGCAGCTTGACTCAGTAGAACAATAAAAGAGTCAAACAAGGGCGTACAATAGATTTATTAGATCTCTGAATTGCTCTCATCTTCTCTTTTATAGTGTGTGCAAACATCTCGTCAGCCATTGTTAAACTATGTCGGACTGTCATGGAAAACATGACTGCACAGTATTCATGTGATCTGCAGTGTGAACTCTGAAAATGTGGCATATTAGGGAATGGATAAGGGCTGATTTACTGTGCATGCTGATTTGCTTTTTAAGTCTATCATGTTACAAACTGGTTGCTAACTGACACTATATTGACTTTAACTAAGCTCAGTCTGGCAAACACACAAAAGGAGTGCATGCACCAGATCCAGTGCCAGGGTGGAGCCTCTACAGTAAGTGTCGTGGCAACTTTATGGCAACTTCGTGGCAACTTTATGTGTCTTGTGACTTCACTTGGACTTGCCTTGAAAATCCTTGAAACCTTCCCCCAAAAGCCCAAAGATTAAAAAGTGTGCCACACATCAACTGATTTCACTTAACGCTATTCATTCCTAGCAATTCCACACATAATTCTCCAGAAGCACTTTGTTTGAATCAACTCATCGGCTTCAAATCAAGCTCAGGAAGTCACTGTTTACATCGCATGCTGAGCTACACGTTTTGTTACTTGCTCACGCCCCCCATTGCCTTGAAAAAGGCGCATTCTATAGAAACAAAAGTAGGCAGGTGGCATTTTGCCGATTTTGTTTTTCTACTGCCACTGCTGAAAGAAGACTGATTGGGCTTTCCTGCAAATTTGCACAATTCCTGTTTAGAAAGGGCAATTGACTTGGTTCCACCTCTGCTTCAAACTGGTCCCCTCAAAAACTCAGTTTACCTGCCTTTAATTACACATCTATCCACCTGTCTATGTCCACATTTGCTGCATACTCTAAGACAACTGCTGTGCCCATAGATCTAGTTTTATGAGTGAGGAAGGGTTGGGAGTCATCTCTAAGGTTCATTGCATTTAATAGTCCAGGTCAAGCGACACAATCAGCTGCTGTTTTTTTAAACAATGGCTCTTTCTCTCTTGCCCTGGCCTTTTTTCTCACGCTCCCAATCAAGTTTTTTTCCTCAGTTGTCCATGCTCAGTGTCCCATAACATTCACAGTGGCTTAATTTTTAGAAGCACTGACCTTGTGACCAGAGTGGTCATTGAATGCATCCATAAAAGGTAATTCAACACCTCAGTCACAAACTGAAGGAATTTCCTGCTGTATTTTTTTGATGGGTTGAAACTGTTCAGGCTTGTTGAACCTCTGGCCATAACACAATCAGTGATGCCAAAGCAGAGTCACTAACACAGCCAATGACATCCATTATTTAGGTGTGTCTATAACCACAGCATTCTTGCATGTTTTACTGTAACCCAGAGAAAGTAATTTTCTGACACGTGTATTCTGCTCACTATTAACCTCTAATGCTGCATAGATAAAGGCATATTTAAATATATTTTTAATATTACAGTTTTCAGTCATTCTTCAGTGATCAGCAAAACTAGTAACATTCCCATCATCCTCAGCTGTACTTTGTGTTTAGTGCCAATAAGCAAATGTTAGCATGCTAACACGCTGTCACTGCATGCAGACGCATTCAGCTCCAAGCACCGCTGTGCACGTGTACATAGTCATATCCACTTGTAGAGCATTGAGTGCACCATCATATTCCTGTTCTGTTCATGTTATGAGGCGTGGCATGAGTCACCATCTGATGTCAGGAACTCCTGACTGATACCAACTGACTTCTCATTAGTCTGTCAAAATAAAACAGGTAACAAGAGATGCACACCTCAGCCTCGGGGCATGTTACTGCACACACCACATCACTGATAAATTCATGTTGTATGTGTGTAGGTGTGTGTGTGTGTGTGTGTGTGTGTGTGTGTGTGTGTGTGTGTGTGTGTGTATGTATGAGGCACACGTCTTTGTTTTTGCATGTATTTGTATCTTTGCAGATGCCTGTCTGTGTGGGTGTATGTTTGGGTAAAATTTGAGAAGCAAAGGGGCACTGAAGGGAGGGCTAAGGAGTGAAAAACACAAAAGGGGGCTTAAGAAGATATGGTGTGGTGTGCTGTATGTACGGAGGGCTTGAAAAATTTGGAGTGAGAGGGTGTGTGGGAGGAGAGACAGGGATAGAGGAGGGAGGGTTCAAGTTTCAGGTTACCTGGAATATTTTAGTTTTGTTTTGTTTTGTCAGCAGGGCTTGGTCATTCAAAAACAGCTCTCTCTGAATCCGCGGAGCGTTGATACACACCAGCACTCTTTAGTACCGCCTTGGGGTCTCAAACAGGGGCAGGTCAGGCACCCTTCAAGCTGGATTCAGTTACACTGTTGTAGAAAGAAAAGGGGCGGGTTAGAGAGAGAATAGAGAGAGACTGTATCAAACCAGGTTTTGTAGTTTAAGCCAGTGGAGCAGGAGGGCGAGAGGAAGAGGACGAAGGACATCCAGGGGACAGTGAGTAACTGGGGAGTCCCACCTCCAGGGAGGGAGGGTAGTGTTATCTCTGTGGTCCGTATTGGAAGAGGTGCATCTAGGCCTAACTAAGAAGGACAACTACATCATGTGGGTGAGTGTAACTCGCAGTGGAAACAGCATATTCGTTGTGAAGATGGCCAGTAAGGTCACTAATTTGCATTGGAGGGGTTATTTGTATATCATCATCACTACATATCCTAGTAACGAGTTTGTTAACACACTGTGGTGCAAGGACACGTTGTCATACAAGAAGTACTCTGTGTTTGCTAATGGTGCTCAACCAGTTTCTGTAATGCACTGGCTCAAAACAGCAGAAATGTGGTGCATGCTGGAAACACTATCTGCAGCTACATGGGTAATGCTAATGTTGCCTTATCACAGGTGTGTGATCACAGGTCACAGCTCCTGGTGCAGGTAGGGACATGTTGAGTTCATTTTGATCCATCTGACACACATTGTAATTATCTGTGCAGTTTTGTGCTTGTTTTACTTTAAGGTCAAACTAGACGGGTTTTTTTTTCAGCATGTATGTGTGCACCACACCTTGTTATATGCTGATTTTATGAGCGTGTGCGTGTGGACCTGTTTATGTATTCTTGATTGCAGCCTATTATCATGTGGACTTCTGCTCATATAAAGTTCAACGTATCTTTATTGTCCCTCACAGGGAAGTTGGTTTGAAATGAGCGCTGATGGGCAGCAGCAACAACAGGGCATAGTTTGCAGGGTAGTTCAGCATAGGGAAGACAAGGCAACCTCATTTTTATAGTACTTTTCATACACCAGGCCAATTCAAAGTGCTTTGCAAAGAAAAAAATATATACAAACATAACACAGGAAATAGATTTACAATTAAAAAGCAGAGAAAAGAGAGAAAGACATAAAGGGTGAAATTGATCGCTAAATGATTTACAAGTTCAAAAAAGTCACCATTAAAAATAGTAAAAGAGCAGATAGGAGGTTCAAGGATTAAAAAGATTATTTAGTCATTATAGGGTGGAATAGGCAATGTAAAAAAATTTTTTTATAGGCTACTTGACAAAAATACAAGTAAACAATGTAAGCAATCTGAGCAAATTAGCAATCTACAGACAGCAATTAAACTCTATCTACCATTTAGCATGTCAGTGGCAGCAGGGACAAAGGAAATATTGAATCACTTGGTCCTCGTAACAGGCACAACAAAAACCTGAGGATAACAGTTCAAACTCTAACCGAAGTGGGTCACCTTGGCACTCCAGAAGGGATGTAGCCATCCTAAGCACTAGGTTGTATGTATAGGTTCGGACTTGAGGCCACCCTTAAATCTCACTAGCCATTTTGATAAGGCTACAGGGCCTGAAACCACACAAAACATTAGGACTGACTCAATAAAACTTCTGTAAAAGGGAGTCATCATCTCAGCAGAGACATTAAAGGAACACATTTTCCTCCAAAAGAAGAGGCATACATGTGCTTGTTAGTCCCCCTTGTTATTTAAACGTGCAGCAGTCTAGATCTCGGCCTTTGATTAAAGCTCGTCCAACATGTCACGCGTAGTTTCTCAGAAGCCCTTTTGTGAACACTTCAGTTAAAAAGGAACATAATCCAACAGAGCTGAGAAGTAGCAAGGGGGGGACACCTCGTTTGAACAAAAGGTTTACAATGTCAAGGCCTTATCTGTTAAGCGTGACCCAGTTATGCTTTTTCCACCAGAGCAGTTCCCACTAATGTAACTGGTAACTGGCTGGAGTCCAACGCATGCGTCAGTGTGACTCAAAAAAGAAACAAAATCAGATTTAATACATGAGCTGCTGCTGCTGAAACAAGATGTGAGGCACGGTGATGCTGGGTGCTAGGTGAGTGTTTTAAAATATTGCTTTGGCTCGTGAAAAGGTTTACGTTAGTCATGGTATAAGTGACGACATTTTGTGATTCCCAGAAAACTCTGCGACGATATGTCATTGTATGCCAGACAAGGGACTTGTATTATCAGGTATGTGTTTGTCCGCTCTCGGCAACATGACTGTCTTAGCGATCTTTCTTGTTCCCCAGGTTAGACAAACCTACTTTTTTTGTGTCATGTCATTCATCTCACTTTTATTCCTCGTCAATTACTCAGCTCATACTGTAAAGCATCAGGTGAAGATGACCTGGTTTACCTTACTGTTTTATTTTCTCTAATTTGATTTCTTGAGCAGTGATGAATGTGTGGATTCTTTTGAGGGTGTGTATTACTTGGCATATGTTAAACTCAAATTATTACTTTACACAGAGGCAGGATTTTCAGCTCCCATTTTTGGGGTCCATATACTGCACTGTATGGCATCAATGTGAGGCAAAAACACTGCATTTGAGTTTAAAAAAAGTCTCAAAAATATATGTGAGTCTTCAATCTTTTGGAAAAAAGTGTGGAAAGAGGACATCTCAGATTCACCTCACATAATGTGAAAAGTATATGTCTAGTACCTGATATCATTTTACTGTAAGTGAGTACAACTCCTACGTGCTGCAGGGCTCCACGCACAAAAGTGAAACATTCCTTCTTTCAGTGTAAAGAGAAATCTGAGTCATATTGGACGACACATCATGCAGAGTAAAGAACAAAGTGTCTCGGTCTCTGACGTACGCAGCTTTCATGCTTTAAGTTGGAGGTGACCCTTTAAAATGCTGTCTTATATAAGAGTCTATTCAGTAAGTTTCTCAGCTCAACAGTCTCGGCCAGCACAGCTGGTTTACAGCAGGATTAAGTGAACTCCCTTCCAAAAAAAACCTGCTCAACAACATTCTTTGCCTCTCTCTCTCTTTTTTAGAATCTATACACTTTGCTTGTTTGTCGCATTTGACTGTATCACTGGATGAAACAGTCATGTGAGCTTTGAAAACCACTCTTGTATCATAGTTGATTTTAAGTAACTCAAGTAACGAATGAGCCTGATGGTAGAGAAATAAGTTATGTAAATGAGGGAATGTACCCAAAATCTTTAAAGCAGAAGTGAGATCTAGAGAGTGTTCCCTATTAGCTGTTTTGTTTAGCAACGTGTCCGGCATTTCCTCAGTTAGTCATCAAAAATTCAGCACTAGATACCAGACAAAGTATCAACTAACATATTTTACAGTAAACATGTTTGTGGTTTAAACAATGAATGAAAAAGCTGTGAGGACAAGGCAAATGCAGAACAGCAGGTAACCGTCAGTCAGTAACTATATACCATCTGCTGAAATCCTCCAAAATAGACCCGTCAGCAGCCATACTGGTGTGATACTTGAGCTATGACACTACAGGATTCATCTCTGATGACTAACGTGCTACAGTATCTATCTGCCAGCTGCAGGAAATACACTGAGAGCAGCACACAGATAGTGAAAGAGCCACAGAACAGGTGAGCTCTCGTTGTACACTAGGAAATGGGATCAGATCAACTAATATCAGTACTAGTGTTTGAGAATGATAGTATGGTGAAACTGTGTTTTAAAGACCACAGTAGGTCTTTAAATGTGTCACATCTTGAAGGAGTTTGTCTTACTATTTCCACAATCCCTGATTTGTGAAATATCTCTAATAGGGTTGAATTCACTGTGTCCAAATTCTGCTTAGAAAACAGCCCATTTAGCCCTCATTACGAACAACACAACTGGTGTATCCTTCTAACACTCAAGATCCCATAATCCACTGTGCCCACCTCAGTTGTTAAATGGTGAATTCAGCTTAGTCAGGAAATATAATGTAAAATCAAGTAACACACTACACATTATAGTGACTTTCCAGTAAGTCACGGAGGTGCTGTAACATATCCCCATACAAGGGTTTATATAATAGCCCATGAATTAATGCCCTATGCATTACATTACATAACATAACCTACGTAAAGTTACTATAGTTACTACTATAGTTACATCCTTAACATCAGGTTACAGAGGATTAGGTTAGGCAAGTAAAATTACTGTGATTAGGTTTAGGAAAAGAAACATGAGGTCAACACAGAGTTCACACGGTTCCAACCACTCTGCGCTGTGATCATGTATTCAATGCATTCACAAAACAGGACTTTCCCCCAGAACTCATGATTACGTGGGATATCTACGAATTTTTGTAGGAAACCGTACAAACAGTACATGAGAAAAGCCTGTGTGCTGCAACACCAGTGAAATGACTAATAACAAACAAATAACAATTTCCAAATGTTTACCCCTACTCTTTGCTGCTTCATTTACAAATATTTATTCTTGCATCCAGGTAGAACACCATCAATCCCACAAATAGGTAGCCTATGCAAATTTAAATCATTGCCACATGACCTGCAGACACATCTGGCTGCATGACCGCTCCTGTATAACTTATTGAAAATGCAAAGTGAGGGCGAAAAATGGTAAATGGTAAAATTAATGTTACATTACTTGTTACTTACTTGGCAGCCCAGTAGTGGAATGGTTAGCATTGTTGTCTCACAGCAAGAAGGTTCCTGGTTCAAATCTGGGGTGAAGGGTGGGGGAGCCCGTCTTTGCAGAGTTTGAATGTTCTCCCCGTGTCAACCTGGATTTTCTCCAGGTGCTCCGGTTTTCTCCAAGTGCTTCCTCCTACAATCCAAAGACATGCAGGTTAATTGGTGACTCTAAATTGCCCGTAGGTGTGACTGTGAATGTGAGGGTGAATAGTTGTCTCTCTCTATGTGTTCGCCCTGTGATAGTCTGGCGTCCTGTCCAAGGTGTACCCCGACCCTCACCCAATGTCAGCTGGGATAGGCTACAGCCCCAACTTTACTGTTCTGATTCACTCTCACCACTCTCATAGCATCATATTGGCTGACAGCAGGCAACAGTTTTCAAAGACACAGCTCCAAAAATCCACAGTGCTCTAGTACCTGCTCAGCATGAAACAGCAGACAAACAGTAGTTAGCCACCAACTGGTGAACAAAGTGGAGCATTCAGCAGCTAATGAGCCACATATTTTTGTCAAGAGCTGGTAGAGATGGAAAATAGAGTGCACATTCACCAGTTGGCCAAAAACAAACTTCAGCAGTCATGCTACGTCAATGTTTTGTTTACAACTTTCTGTTTTGACGTGGTCAAACATAAATCCAAAAGCAAGTATGACCACGTTACATTTAAGACATTTACGTGAAAAAACAGAAAATGTGAGGTAACGATATAAATTTGCTAAATTTGCTAAATTTGCTGCTTCAACGTCTAACGTTAGTCTAATGTAGTCCCCTTGACTAGACATAAAGCACGACAAACATAATTTCCCAACCTGTAGCACCACTGACAAACTGATTATCAAACTCCCTTAAGAGCAAACAAGCCGACCCCAAAATGATTCGAGTACGGAGCCCCACGGGAGCAGTTCCGATAGGTCTCTTGTGGGAACAAGCCATTTGTCTTGTGCACTTGTAATATCACTTTACAGGACTTAAGGGACTTCATTTTTCTTGCTAAATATTGGATAATTTTACCTCTCTGGGCCTCATTTTAACTTTCCAAGTGAAAATGATCTGAAAAGGGAAAGTCCCTCAGTTGCTCACGAGCATCAACATCCTCATTTGTAATCATTTGAAAGGGTTAAACACAAGAAGGGTGGGAACCACAGCTTTGGAGCATCCTGCCCCTCTATTTTCTATATGTTGTCATTCATTTTGTAATTTTCCTTTCACACAATGAGCTGTCTGCAATTATGCAACTGGGATACAGCTGATATCTGCCTTAAGGATACCTGAGCAGTATGGGCTTTACCCTGTCTTCTGTAGCTTAAGGGAGGCCATCCCTCTAACTGTACCACCCTGCAAAATTATATTGTGTTCTGTCTCCACAATATCAGTTGCATCTGAATGGAAGACACACTGGGTCCCAGTAGACCATGCCACACTACACCCCACGTTAGTGTACATTCAGACTCTATCACTTTCATGGTGGGGTCTGTCTGATAACAGATAATGGGAAGTGCCTGCAGCATATGGAGCTACTGACATGTACAGGAAGGCACATTGGTGTAACGTGACAACTCTTGTGGCACACCATGTTCCATGTGTGCATGATTGGTAATCCTTTTGTGGCTCCTCCCCTGAATATGCATTGTATTATGCACTTGTTTTAAACATGGCTCATGTTTTCTATGTTTTGCATCATTTTTGGGCAGGTATACGCAATTTATTCTCACACGTGTTTGATAATGATCACCTGGAAAAAGGCTGATGCAAGCTGATCGTGAATGATTAGATAATTGCATGGGAACTTCCACACAAAATCACAAGGCTACACCCTCATCTGGACACATGTACTGTTCTTGTAAGCCACACAGTGCACACCGTTGTTTCGACACCTGCGCTCACCTTGTCTTGTCCTTCTTATTTTTCCCTCAGACAATCACCCAGGTGCCTGAAGAAAGTACTAGACCATTGAATCCCGGGCAGGCAGGTAAGCTGTCACTTGGTTTTGGTTTCATATGTGTTGTTTATAAATACTGTGTTAAATACTTGGAAACTGTTGAACTGTACTGAGAACACCACATTCAGCACACACTTCTCTTTTCCCTACGACTAATTTTCAGTACCGCTTTCATCTCATGTCTGCTCTCTCGCCCACTTTTTCTACTATCATTGCCTCTTGTTTCTCTCCACTGCTACGTCTTTTTTCTTCACAGTGGTTCCAAGGCCAGGCCGCCACAGAAGGCCCATGACGGCCCCAAAGACTCAGAAAGAGAAGGCGTCTAAGGGGAAGAAGATTGTGCTCGCTGTCCTGACAATTGTGGTTTTACTGGGCATACTGGTCACTGCAGCATACTTCAGTGAGTCACAGTTCTTGGACGTAGGCTAGTTTCTTTCTCCAAGGACACACGCAAACACCCTAGAATGGCATGCCAAACAGGCTCTCCTTTATATATTCATCATCTGTCTCTGCTTGGATACCAGAGCAACATGATTTGCAAAGGTGTAAAAATAATGACAGGAGGCAGCATCATTCACTGTGTTTCAAATCGCCCAAGCAGAATGCTATTCTAACCTGTATTCTGCCCTTCTCTTCCAATCTGCCTCTCCTTTTCCCTGCAGTTAAGCAGCTGATTGACAGCAAATATTTCTTCTGCAAGCGTTCCTTTAAGTTCATCCCACTAGACAATGCCTGTGACGGGAAAGATGACTGTGCTGAAGGAGAGGATGAAATTACTTGTGTGTCAAACTTTAAAGTCAACACTACCTTTCCAGGTAAAACAAATAACTGGCTTTTTTTTGCTTCATCATCACAGACAAAGCTTGAAAAATGACTCCTCTTGCCCTCCTTTCTGTGCCATTCTTCCTTGTAGTGCGTCTCATGACAGGGCAGCAGGTCCTGCAGGTATACAGCCGTGGCCCAGGTTGGCGGAGTGTGTGTAGTGACGACTGGACCGAGAAACACACACAGACAGCATGTAAACAACTGGGTTACACATAGTAAGTTAGCGCATAAATATATGAGATTCCATTAATTTCATAGTTTGTGTAGTCAGTTTAATGGCTATGTTATTAGACCTGGAATCAAGACTTACATTGTCCTCTTTCTGTTTTGACAGTAAACCTAGTAGCACCAGTGTCCGAGTGGACACTTTGATACCTTCCATGAAAACTGGGCCTTTCACAGCTGTCAGACCAAGGACAACCAACACACCCATACATCAGGCTACCATAGACCGGTGAGGAAGCTGACTGTAATCGAATAGGGAAATCGAATGCTTTTAACCCCACAGATGATGGGCAGAAAAGTCCCACATCACGTACATAAAATCAAAAAGCACTACACAAACTCTGCCACATATGGTTTGTTTTTAGCCACTAAAAAACGCAATATCAGTTTAAGTGTATGATGTATTTAGAATATTTTCATCACTTTACCAGTCTACCAGACTCCACTGACAGTCATTTTAGGACATGGGAGTCGCTGGTCTACCCCTGCTTTGATCAGTTAGTGTGAGAAAATATAGTGCACACTTATTCTGATATTTATTTTTTAAGTGGGACATTTTTGGAGTGGCTTTAAGTATGTGTACTGCTGTCCACAGCAGAACATTGTTTAGCTTCCGTGCCAAGAGATTTGGTTTATCAAAGATGCTAGCAAAGCAACACAGTACATAGAATGAGTAAAGCAGAAAGGCCCCCAGATAGACTATGTTTAACCATAAGTCTTTAAACACTGCAGTTATGGCTAAAAATGACAACAGAACAAGCAACAAGTTTGCCAATTTCACATATCTTCACAATTTAAATCAATTGCCAGTTGTCTACCTTGAATTTACTGTTGCTGTCCTCATGATGCCATGGTGATTTGGTCTGTAGACAGTTTCAAACTTGTAACATAATCATTATTAATGGGTTCATTTGTATTTCCTGTTGGAATGTTTTGCAGTATATGTGAATCATGGAAATTATGAAGTAATGGTCATGATGACAGTGACAGTGTTTGAGGAGCCAGACTTTGGTGTCAGTTCTGTCTGAGTCAATGGGGCAGGCACTGCAAATCACAGTTTAGCCCATCATATCTTAATTGGTTTACCTTTGAACAAAAAAATCCTTCCACCAGATTAATCACGTCTCTGACCATCAGCTGCATCTCAGCCTCTGCTGGACAGAGCCATGATCTGTTTGGAGAACAATAACAAGGAAAAATAATGCACATATTTAGATAAGCTTCACATAATGTTTTTTTTTTAATCTAGTGGAAGGATTTTTCGAAGATGAAACAACAACGAAATGATGGGTTGACACCAAAGTCTGGCTCCTTGAACGCTGCCATTGACGTATGACCTTTCCTTCTTTATAATTTCCCTGATGTGAATGGCATGAGCTGACAGGAAGTAAACACAGACCTATGCTGTTGCCTCGACATACAATTCCAGAGAAACAGCCTATAAAGATAGACAGTGCCGTTACAGTGCCATCACAGTCATTCCCCCAGCTGCGATGACACTGCAGAGTCACCAAGAGAGCAGATGAGGAAGAACCTGAAACACTGACCTATCAGAGCAGGCTTAAAGAGGCAGGTGCTAAAACAAAACATTTTAGATGTAGGGTGAATACAGGTATATTCGGGCAGACAGTATGAGAGAAATAATGTGTTTTTTGAACATTAAAGCATGTAAAAATGTTTTAGTAGAAACCGAAAATACGTATGTATGAACCTGAAAATTAGCACATCTGACCTTTAATATCAATACGAAGACACTGCTGTTGCCAGAGAGCTGATACACTTCTCTTTACCCCCTTTACATTTTCCTATCTGTTCCTGTTTTCTGATTGCTAGAAAAACACTTTTATTCTCTCTTTCAGTTTTTAACTGTTGCTCAGCCCCTCATGTCTCTTGCACAGACGACATGTTGCCTGCTCTCACAGTTTCTGTTCCTAAAAGTAAAAAAAATTCCACAGTTTTTGTTCCCTCTCTGTCTGATCCCCTACGAAAGCGGACAAAAAAAGACAGATTGTTAACTCAAAGCAGAAGAGAAACAGAGACAAAGTTCAGTACTGGGATGAAGTTAGGTCAACATTGAATTGTCTGCTTGACTAATTGTGTGGCCATTTGTGGTGCATGTGTAGCTAAATATTTAATTAATGCATTTCTTTTACCAACAGTGGTGCATGCAAATCTGGATCTGTGGTATCTTTGTCCTGTTCAGGTGAGTTTTTAGAAAAGCCACCACTTTCACAAACTGTTAGCAATTTTTGTAACAAGGCAGGATTGGGCTCATGGGTGGGGGGTGGAAGATGAAGTTGTAGGACAGGTTTCACACAAACAGGCCTACACACGCCCACAGCCCAAGCAACAAACTTCCCTCTTAGCAACATCATGAGTGGTGCATTCTTAACAACAAATTAAAAGAGAGTTTTGGATGAAGAGAAACTCGTCAGACCTGCCTTTTACTGTTCAAATAGAAGGATCAAGATGGATGAAATAACAAAGACATACAACAAAAAGTTAGGTTGAAATGAATTACAGGAAAGAAAGAGGTCTTAAAATAACTTTGAGTCACTGTTTACCAGACTGTGGACAGGTGGGCTCTCAGGACCGTATTGTTGGGGGTACGGAGGCTTTCATTGAGGACTGGCCTTGGCAGGTTAGCCTGCAGCAGGGAGGCCATCACACATGTGGAGGCTCGCTGGTGTCCCCGCGTTGGGTTGTCACTGCCGCCCATTGTTTCATGGGGTCAGTATAGTTTCTGTTTATATCATTTCCAATGAATTTCCCTTGTGGTTAACATGTGGAACATAAACTCACGCTCTCTGTCACCTTTTGGGCCTTGCAGCAGTAAAAAGGAGCTGGGTCGCTGGAGAGTGGTGTCAGGCCGGACATACATGGGCACACTGGGAGGTTCCTATGTGGACAGGATCATACTGAATGGAGACTACGATACAGCAGGAAACGACTACGACATTGCACTGATGAGACTCAGCAGCCCGATCACAGTGGGAGGTTAGAGTTTAATTCAACACATTCAAACATGAGCTGGTATATTTACATGTATATTGGTTACCTGACATTGTTGAGTCTGTAGTTGAGACCCTAGCAGTTCTGATAAGGGCATGTCAGTGGGCTTTATGATATTGCCCTCTAGTGATGTATTGTCAAACAGTACACTCTTCACTATAGATCAAATTCAGCCAGTGTAATCAACACTTTAATTTGCAAATGCTATGACAGAAGCAAACAATAGGAACCCTAAAGGCTCAAATTTTCACAATGAATCCACTGCCCCTGTCTTTCAGAGGGCCGTAAGCCAGTTTGTCTACCTCCTAAGGCTTTTGGCCTTCCTGCCAAAGCCTCCATGATGGTGACAGGCTGGGGATACCTGGAGGAAAATGGTGAGACACACACACTACCTCTCAGTCACAGATAGCGTCTTTGGTGTTAGGCCTATAACTGAAATGTCACATCCTTGTTTTGCCTATAGGTAAGGTTTCCCCTTCACTTCAGAAGGCCGCTATTCCTCTGATAGACCGGGCCAAGTGTTCCAGCCCCTCGGTGTATGGGAGCTCTGTCACCCCAAGGATGATCTGTGCTGGTTTCCTAGAGGGGGGAGTGGATGCCTGCCAGGTAATGAACCACTGAAGAAGAATATTCCAAGTTATGCAGGACTGCAGTTTGGTATTCATTTGTATAGTGACCAGTATTGGCATTCTCAATTCAAATGTTATTGAAATGGTGCTGTTATGACTCTCAGGGGGACAGTGGGGGTCCTTTGGTGTACTTCACCTCCGCTACATGGCATTTGGTTGGAGTGGTGAGCTGGGGCGTTGGCTGTGCCAGAGAGGGAAGGCCAGGTGTCTACTGCAACGTTGAAGAGATGCTGAACTGGATTCATACAGTTATTGAGGTACAGCATGCGGAAAATGCTACATTTCTGTATTAGTAGGGTCCACTTACTCTAACATACAGACAAAATGCTCGCCCTGATCATTTTAACTTCATCCCTCCAGAAACACCCCTGAGGTCCTCCATGGTGGCGAGCGACAGGAGAATCCAGTCCAGTCTACTCTGGACAGCCTGTGAAACTACAAACGTTTGTTTCAACATGGCGGTCAGAGGATGGGAGACGGAAGGAGATAGAGGGGAGGTTGAAGATCAATCTCAGCAGTAACACAAATGAACTGCTAAACACAGCCATATGCAAAAACACGGCACATTTACACACACACACACACACACACACACATTCATACAAACTTATTTCAGGTGTTTTTTGTGCCATTTCAGCTTCTTATCTCAGGGGACAAGTTCTGTATATTTCTGTATATTCATGTTGTTATGTATCGCTTGCCAGTCTGGGACTTTTAAGTCTTTAAATTATTGTAATTTAACAGACCAAATTCACTGATTCATGCATTTTCAACACAACATTATCAATTTAAAACCACAGTTATTGATCTGAGGATTTAGCAATAACTGTACAAACTGTTTTAACTGTGACGATTGTTCAACCTTACCAGACTGGCAGAACTCAGACATAATGTACTTGATTACTATGTGCTATGATTTCAGGTGTGCAATGTGCTATGAGGATTCAAACAATGGTAAACTGCTGTATAAAGAAAGGTGACAGACAGGGCAAACCTGGTCTATGCTAATGCCAGCGGAAGTCAGTCTGAAGCTTCAGCTTAATATCACCAGTATAGGTGATATCAGGATGCTGCGTCCAGGAGTTTAAATGCATCTATGGTGCTGAGTCAGTTGATCTGATGTGTGTCACCATTAGATAATGCACCTTTGTACAGCACAGGTGTTGTGCTTGCTTCCTATCACAGATTGATTTACATGAGCACTTTAAGTGGAAGGTGAGAATTACTTGACTTTACTGTATATGCAGATGATGCAAGTTACTAGCCTAGTAATGCACTGAAGACTAAAACTCAAAACACACAGACTGCCTCCACACTGAGTTTCAAAGTGTACTCAGATATACAGTGTGCCTTTAGAAAACTCACATCATGGCCTGAATATTAAGAGTTTTTGCCTTGACATCTTAATTTTCTAAATTTAAATGTAAGCAACAGAGATTATAGTGTGTATGTAAAATCTGCACACTCAGGAAAAACCCTGTCATTATTACTTAATTCTTAAGTAATCATGCCAGTTGTAGCAAAGTAAAAGAATACATCTAGCTGTATTTTGGTTTATTTATCAGTCTCTTGTCTATTGAGAATACTTAGATATGCCATTTCTGAATCTAAAAATAATAATTACCATGTTGTATAATAAATACTGTATATTGTAAAAAATTTGGACATTAATAGCAATCCTTTGCAGATTTGGCGAGTGCCAGGTGGCTGATAACATTTGACTGTACATGTGGTACATGTTGTGGATTTTTAAATAGCTGTACATAAGTTGTAAATATAATAAAGACATTCTTCTTTAACTTTGTTTGTTACACAGCTGAGATTTTTGCAAGTGTATGTGCTGGAAACTGGATCTCTCCTTGTTCCATTCAGTGTCGCCCATCTCCCTCCCAAGAACACACCCTCTGACCCCAAGTTAACAAAAGGCACAACGGGGAAAAGAATACATGTAAATCCTTATCATGGGAACAACAGATGATGAGTATGACAATTTTCGTCTCAAATTTCTAGACCATACCTCAAAAAGACAAGGCATTGTCCAAGGAAGTTAAATTTTTCCACTGTCACCCTATGCCTTGGGCTTAACTATACTGCCCCCCTGTGGTGGATACATGTCATTATCTGTGTGTGGCCACTTTTCCACCTTAGCACCAACCTTACATGCTTTATATTTTTAAGTTGAACTGCAGCTGAACCAGTATTAGAGGGACAGAAAATAAGAGAGCACAGGGCTTCACCTATATCTGGAGCAATAACAGACAAATGAGTTGCTTAGTGAGGAGAAGTTGCGACAAAACACAAAAGGGGATAGAGGGTCGGCACAAAGAGCCAAGTGCAATTTGAGCCAAATTTGACTATGTATTACTCTATAAGCTCTTTCAGGAAGATATTTCTCTGACTTTGTAGCCACAAGAAACAGACAATAATTACAAAACAAAAGGAAAGTTGATTTTGTATGAAAAACATTTATAGTTTCCTGAATATCAGAGTACAACAAAGGCCAATGGCAAAACCCAGCAGTGATCAATGTTGATGTACAGCAGCAGATGTCATTACGTAGAGCAAGTCCTGTATCAAAGTCATCTCCATCTTACTCCTCTGTAGCCGTTAGCCGTTAGTCTAGCCCTTTTACCAAAACAGATCGACAGGATAGTTTAACCCTAAAAGTGACTGATCAAACTCAATTATTTATGGTCAACATTAGTAAGACGGAGTGCTGAGATAAGTGAAACATGCACTCGGAAGTCCTTCAGAACAACATTAAGTAACAAGTTGGTAAATCAACGTTAACAAGTGTTACATAAAAAATGTACTTTTGGTTATCTTCTTGAACGACTGCGGCCTTTGAACGGGTCATCCTGTATCAAGACAAAAAAAAAGGTGATGGAAAAAGGATTAAAACATTTATCAGGGAACAGATAATCAAATATAGCTGAGTCCATTTCTGGCAACTCAAATACAACATGGATTATGTGAGATAAAATATAGGGGTACACATTTTTGTCAATGTGACACAAAAAGATATTAAGACTTAAGATCAGTTCAATTCCCAGAAAACTATGTGGTTACACAGTAATCCTACTTACAGGTTGAGTCATTTTTCACCAATGGGAATAAAATCAGTCTGTATACATGCTACATCATTTTTCTTTGATATCTTCTTACCTCATCATCATCACTGTCATCAAATGCAATTCCTCTAGACTGGCTCTGGCTCTGAGAGCTGTACTTAGTGAAGGATGATGATGATGACGACGATGCTGATCTGTGGTAACCAAGAGAAGGAGTCAGGGTAAAACACAATTAAAAAACATCAGAAATTTGAAATATGAAGTGAGGGACAGCAAGGGTGATGCAATATGGACAGCTGTATGTCTCTATGGGTTTTTCTTTTCTTAAAGGGGACTTCCCTTTAAGAAAACCCTCAGGATTTAGACAATTCTGAATACTCCGTTTCCAATGATGTTTTCTACTTAGCCTACAAGCTGACGTCCAGTCCTGACGGATTTCTTTATATGGTCATTTGCTCCCAGCATGTACTGCATGTGTAGGCTACACTGTTAAATCAATCTACATGCTAACGTAGGGTAAATAAGTCATCTTTGTTGCCAATTTTGCTAACTCCTCCCTGATTTCAGACTTTTTTCTTCTGTTCTTTCTTCTGTTCTTGCTGGAATATGTCTAGTTGTGTTTAGAAGCTTTTACTGGTGATTTTTCACAGTAGAAAGTGCCGCCATTTTCTGTTACAGTCACTCCCTGGCTGCAGTGACAGTGCAGAGACGCAGAGATACGTACGACCCAGAGAAGCTGACCATTCAGAGCTGACTGGGCTTTTGTGGAAGGGGGAATTAAAGACAAGCGCTAAAACCAACAGTTTCTGACAGAGGGTAGATACAGGTGTTTCAACACAGACAGCATGAGGAAAACAAAACGTTTTTTGACGATTCATGTAAACATATTCTATTAGAAACCCAAAACACAAGTATGAACCTGAATATGAGCATAATAAATCTCCTTTAATGTACTGGTCTACCATATTGCAGATCAAAACAAACATACTTTGGAGGGGGACGGGATGATTTCATGACAGGTATATCTTCATCTGAGTCATCAATGGTCACCTGGAGATGGATAAAGATTAGAAGCAAGGCTGGAGGCAATTCAGTTTACATACTGTGTGTGTGTTTGTGTGTGTGTGTTGTTATCTGACTTACTTCATCTACTTTGTAAGATGCAGAGGCTGCAGTCCGAGATGGTCTCTGGGACGGAGCTTGAAATGCTGAGGAATGAGGTATAAGTAGGAGAAAAGAGAGATAAATGTTTAAGTCAAGAAAGAAACTAAAAAATGAGGAGCAGGAAAGGATGAAAAGCAGGTTAGTAAACTGCTAAAATAAAATAGGATTTCTGTGCTTTTTCTGTGATGCCTCAGTCTGAGGTATGAGAAAATAAACTACTATAAAATAAACACACACACACACACACACACACACACACACACACACACACACACACACACACACAGTCTCCTACCTTGCATAATGCTTCTGCTTTGGGTTGCTGCTGAGGATTTCTGGGAACGGCCACGACCGGCAGGCTTTGGTTCGGTGGCAGTTGCACCTGGATAGACAGATGAAGATGTCAGAATAAGGATTTATGATTCAATACACAGCATCATCACATACAGTGCTTTGTTTAGCTGCATCAAATATTATTAAACTCAATTCAAATCAGTATTTTACTGTGCCATAGTAGTATATGCCATTCAAAGAGAATTGTTTTGTGTGTGTGTTGAGAGTCTGAAGATTTCACAAACTACAATAAGCACTTTCACTTCGTCTTACCAGCTCTCTTGCGTACAACTGTTCTGCCAGTGAAAAAAAATTTAATAGTGGACTTTTTTCTCTTTCGCAATAAGACAAATGTTCATTCCAGAAAATGAGTAATGTGGTTTGATGAGTTTTGATTTCCCTCTGCTGGAGTTTGACTAAACAGTATCAATGGCTATGTTTACATACACAAAATATTGTTTTTGCCCTTATTCTCCAACTAAGCTGTTTACATGGCTAATAAAGATGAATATTTCACTTACATTCTCATTTACATGCAGTCGTGCATATGACTAATTAAGGAGCCCTACCATGCTGTTTATCACGTCAAAACATGGTAAAGTGGAACAGCTGGAGCTGCTTGTGCCACTTGTTTGACGATGTGAACACAGCCTCCCACTTTCACTTCTTCAACCACAGCATTTTTGAGAAGGTCAGTGTTGTTGATATTTGTGCATATACAAAAACATGTTGATATCCAAGTCTTTCATAATGTTTGAAGTGGGTGTGTTTCTCATACCAACCAGAAATCTGGGCTTTTATTTTGGGCATACTACTACCTCTCCTCACCATGGATGCATAAAGAGAACTCTGTTGCTGTCTCGTGTGTGACAAAGATAATGATGAGAGACTCATTGTTGAGGTCGAGAAATATCCTAAGCTTAACGACTCATGATCAAGTCATTAAAATACAATGGCCAAAAAGATATTGTCTGGCGAGTCATAGCTGTGGAGATTGGTTCTTCAGGTGAGAAATGAAGTTTAATTAGAGGCTCTCCACACATGATGTTAGCTTAAGCAAACGCAGGTGTGGAAGAGGTACAGTTCTTTCAGTAAAATTAATAATAACTTTGTGTGGTCATCTGTTAACAAGGTGCAGTGTGACGCGCTAGAGGCAGCACATGCCGCGCCATGCCGCAGCAGCTTTAGAGTGTTTTCAGCTTTAGGCTCCAACATATATTCAGATAGATTCTGTTGTGTATTACAAATCCATAGAAATGCATTATTGTCTGTGTCCAATTCCACATCATAATCATATCACTTTTGTTTTATAAAATACCTGTCTCTGTCAGAATCTATCAGATGATGCATTAGTTAACCTCTTATGCTGTGGGTCTGGCCTATTAAATCATCCAGTGCTGGTTGAGGCTGTTTATCACAGATGTGCATTCTGATTCACTGGTATCTCTTATTTTCTTTCGAACTGTGTAAAGAGCATTAGCATTGGTAATTGTGAATGTTTCTGCAACGCCCTCTCACAATAGTCTGGTAGGCAGTCATTGTACGTCTGTGTATCTTTGATGTGACCGTCCAGTGGTGTATTTGCTCTGAGTCACTGTCTTGCATCAAACCTACATTCTTGAATAATCCTTTACAACATTTATTTTCTACAATGTATTTCCCTCTGCACCTCTTCTTGTGACAGATAATATGACAACTCACCTCTCCCCCTTCCCCGGCCACCCCGCCCCCTGCTTCCTCGCCCTCTGCCTCGCATGGAGGGAGGAAATGGGTTCAAGCCATCGTCAGAGTCCATAGCGAGCTCATCCGATATGTCCAGGTCCATTGGCTCATCGCCGCGCTCCAAACGGTGAGCTTTGGCTCTGTCCATAGCCTGAGAAATAAAGTGCACAATTATTTCTGTCATTTGAAATATATCCTTTCTATTGTTCATAATTGATTATCAGAGTGTTGTCCTGCCACATACACGTGTCCAGTGTGAACAGCTCAGTTTGTTAACACACTGGGCATTAAACACACCAGACAATTTAACATTTCAGACTTGTGTGCATTAGCTACTTACTTCTTTGATTTCCTTCTCTTCCTCAGTTGTGTTCTTTTTGGATTCTCTGAATCGCCGCACCTAAAAATGTGAAAACATGCACACAATGTAACGTATAACATTGACTCCATCTTCTCTACTTCCCATGCAAGCCCCACCCTCCTTACCTCCGTGTCTATATCCTGCTCTGTAGTTACTCCTCTGGCTTGGAGGTGGCGCTGTGTCTTCTCTAACTGGTAAGTGATCAACTCCTCAATGGCATCTTTCTCATCTTTGTCTACAAACTCCTGAATGGCCTTCCCCATGCCCTGCTCGGTCAGAAGGGACAGCTGCACTTTCTGTGAAGATATGCGCGCACACTTTTCAAAGGAATATACGTAGCAACAGCAGATTAATATAAGTGTTATAACACCATGTAATTGTGTGAATGTAAATTGTTGCAAGTGCTGTACCTGTTCAGTTGCCTCAAAATACTGTTTAACCAGGTCCTCCACTCTCAGACCCTCGACTGCTGTGGTTTTTAATATTTTGCCGTAGTCAACATTGACTTCATCTAAAAGCACAAATATTGAAAGACGTCAAATAGACAGTTCTGTACATCAATCAATGACATGTACTGCAGAGCTATAGCTGTATATTTAGCCTGTGTCAGACCTTTGATGTCTTCTTTTTGCTCACGCCGTCTGAGAAAGTGAATGATATCTTTTGGGTTAGCTACACGGTCCACAAACTTCTGACTGAAGCGAGCCGTGTTGAACGTGTCAAAACCTCCAGTGTAGTCCACCTGGAGAAGGAAAGGAAGATTATGAATTTGAAAGTAGCACAAATAGGAGGGTGTGTGCGCACACACTGCAAGAGTGTCCATCTTACCCTCAGGCGAATGAGAGGTTTCTCTGGGGTGAGCGGACATCCAAGTCTTTCTCTTTCAGCCTCTTCTATCATCTCTGTGACCTACAGAACAGAAGGGTAAGAAGGGTGAGATAACTGAGCGATGGATGTTAGATGGTCTCTGTATGTTTGTTGGTGACCTTAAGTGTTACCTTTGCATAGCACAAGTCCTCCACCTTCTTTGTGACATGGGGTGTATCAGGTGTGAAGAGATCTTGGTAGTCATCCAGCACCACATCTTGGATGAAGAACTGACGCACTGTGTTTAGGGGGATCTTTTTCAGGTTCATCTTACGACCTTTCACCCTCAGCAGCCCTATGTGCCTGGATTCATACCAACAGATACTTCATCACTTTAAAACATATTCAGAGTATAAAGTTTACTACAAATTGTATGTGTGTTTATGTATGTATGTATGTATTTGTTGGTACACACTTTTTGGTTGCCTCTCCAGGGGACAGGGAGGTGGCTACAGAGCTGCCGGGCTGTGTCACATAGAAAAGCTGCTGTTCATTTCTGGATGGCGCAATCAAACACTCGTGCTCGTGACCCCAAACCACCAAGTCGATAAAGTCATCCAGAAACTGCTCAGGGATGTAGTTAGTGGGTCCGTGCTTACTCCTAGAGAAAACACAAATACAGAAGGACAATTTAAAACATAAACACAAGACAGAGAGTAATAATGAAAAAAGCGCACCTTCAAACACAAACACACACTTGACTTTTAGCCTCCAACAGCATAAACTGCAGCTGCCAAAGGACAGGGAAGTTTCTGTGGACGTACCAACTGACACAACATGCCATAGAGCTGCTGGTCACGGCCAATAATAAAAAAAACATAGCAGTTTAAACCGAAAATAGGGGCTGACTTTAACTCATTCACCCTTTTAAAAATGCTTTACTTTATTGTTATAATCTTACTGTCCACACAAAATTATTAAATTATGCACTAAGTTGCAGATTTCAAGTTTGCAGTATGTAATGCATTACACAGTCCACAACATGTATCTCTAATACGTTGACATTTTCTGTGGTTATCCTAAAATAGACAGCTTTCCTCTCTGTTTTAGACTGTCCAACACCATAAACGCACCTGTTCTGGTGGATGGCAAAGAGGTTAAACCATTCATCTTGGTCTTCTTTGGGGCGAAGCATTGTTACCTGGTTGTTGACAAACATCCTGTACAAGCGCTCATCTGGGATGGAGCCTACACACATTGATACATAATTTAGACCAAAACATGAATGTGTTTATGAATCTTGGCAGAACACAGACTTTAGAAATAGATATTACCAGTCCACTGTGATACACACAACAAACACTTACCAAGACCAAATAAGGCCAGCTTGGTGCTGCCTTTCTGCATGAGAATGGGACTAATCTCTATCCTCTCAACTGACTGGGAGTGACCAAAGTGATTGACAAGACCAGAAGCACTCAGCAGATCCAACGCGCACAAAGCCTCAGCCTTGAGGACAAAAAGGTTGCATTAAAACAAACCAATATACAGGCACAACAAAACAGACACATTTGCACATACTTGCATGTTAAGATCTGGTGTTGTGTCTTATTATTTCTTTCATGCTGGAGGCAGCTTACCCCAGTTGGATCATCATGGTTACCGTGAATGCTGAATACGGGAATAGAGATGTTCAGATTTTCATCCTGATAGTTCACCCAGGGGAACCTGCAACACGTCAACACACATACAACAACATTACTATAACAAAAATACAATATTTTGCCAGAATGACCACAAAAACACAGCAGGACTGACTGGGTGGTGTTGAAGTTGACAGTCTGGTCACTCATAATGTTGAAGTGTATGGGACTGTCACCCATGCAGTATTTTCTTAGCATAGTGATGCAGTTGTGGAGGCATCGACGTGACGGCTTGTTCTCATGGAACAAATCACCACCCAGCAGGATAAAATCCACCTGCAAGCAAGCAAATGAGCAAAAGCAAATCAGTAGGTATTTAGAACAGGTAGACTTTTGTATGTCCATGCAAGCAGACGATGAGTCACCCATCTATGAACTTGCATGTACCTGATTTGTCTTGGCACATTTCAGGATCTCATCCAATGTGTTATAGGTGTCATTACCACGGATAGCATCCTTTTCAAGGTAACCGAGGTGAATGTCTGTGGCGATGAGGATCTTGAAAGTATCCTCATCATCCCTAAAGAAGATTACGCACACAACACAGTCATTAAAACTACACTATTACTGTGAACTTGCATTGCATATAACCTGGGTGTAAACATTATTCCCTGGAAGATTTCAAAAGCTCTGTTAATATGCAACCAGCTAATTTACAACACATTTCATTTGAGAATTTGACAAGGAAATCATAATATAAACGGACTTACAAGGTGCTCTCCGAGGACATGATTACAGGGATCCGTTTACACCAGACAGGAGGTAAACGAAAGGCTTTTCCTGCAGACAATACAGTGATGTTGATGTTATATTTAGCCCCAATCCTCTTGTATTTAAGTTACAGGAGTGCTACAAACATATCACAATTGCAACTAATTCTACTACTAATACAAATGTAACGTTAGATAACGTACTTGAGGAACTAGGAAATACTGCAGATACTTAGATAAATGAAGGCAGGAAACTTAAGTAAACAAGAAATGTCATACAAGCATTACGGTAAGTTAATTTTGTCGCAGTTACTAAAAGACAGCCACGTTTATAAACAAAACGTTGTGTTATATTGTGTGCTAGCTAATTAACGGTCAATAACGTTAGCAGCTAGCTAACGGCAACTTGTATCTGCATGGTAAGGTAGTGTGAGGATGTTGACTCAAGTTAACATTAGCTTTCACTTTTGCTGAAACCCAAGTTAACTATGAATGCTAAAGCTAACACGAGCTTAGCTTGTATTTACATATCGTACGGGTCTGAACTACAAATAACATGTCTGTTAAACTTTAAAGAGTTATTTGTTGTATGTGCTCGATGCTACAACGTGGGGGAAACAACAATTATCGACCCACCTCTTCTTGAGTCCCAAAATATGTCAGAGAAATCCCGGCAAGTCTTGCAAACCCTCTCCCCGCCCCTCACAGATGGCTCAGAGTTATTGTAGTTTTATTTTGAAACATCGCCGTTGTAAAGTAGAGAGTGTCCGCGGGAGAAAAACTACACTTCCGGTAAGCAAATAAAGTGCGTTTGCTTTAAAGTTAAAGCCGCACCGGTTGACTTTCTCTGTGTCGTATATGTACGTAGCTGGCGGACGGGGCAAGCTGGTATTCAAATCATTCAACCCCTCAGAAACCCTGGATTGTGAAGCTGTCAAGTGATGTTTTCTTTTCACGACCCATATTAGCACCGCCAGCCTCAAACGGCGCTAAGCTAGCAGGCTGCAAATCGTCTTTTAAAATAGGTTCAGCTGTAATTTTACATTTATTTAACATTAACACATTTTCCGTATTTTGCTCCTGGTTCAGCATAAACGAGGCAAACTGGAGTGGCTGCATTTCAATGGAGAAGCTGTCAAAAACAGCCGGTGCTGATGCTACGCGGGAGAAGGTAGCTTTTACATTTAGCCTCATTTAATGTACAAAAAGAGTTAAAGCTGTTAAAGCCTTTTATGGTGGCCATAAAGTTAGATATACAGCTGCCTAGCAGCAGTTGCTACAACTCAGTCCAGCTGATGTTGCAGACCTAAAAAGTGCTCTGACGTTTCAGCTTCATGCGTTATGTTTGATTTAAGGAGGAGAAAATCATGTTGGTGCATAATATTGAAGGGCTTAGCTCATATTTATTTCCCTTTCTGTACTTCATATTTAGGTTATTGCAAATGATGAGATGGCTACAATATCTCCATTACTCATATATGTTGGATGCTTTTCAACATTTATCCCCGTTTCCCTGCAGGAGCTCTGTGCACCCCCAGCACCCAGTGGAGTGGTATCTGACAGCCTTTCACTCCCATCTTATAAAGAGTATCCAGCTCATCGTCCCTTCATCAACACACTTGTGCATCACACACCCCAAACACGGACACATCAGTTTAATCGCCCATCATCACCCAGCAAAGCATTCCCAGAGACCAGCAGTGCAGGTGACTTCAACTTATGCATCTGTGTGTATGTGTGTGTGTGTGTGTGTGTGTTTTCCCTTTGCAAAGTTTCCATTCAGGCATTGTAGTGTTTCAGAGCTCCATGGTTACAGCATGTGCAACATGATGCCGTACGACTTGAATGTCTCAGTTGCACGGACATCTATTCATTCTTTCACATCCTCTCTGTCGTCCCATCCTATCCTCCCATTCTTCCATCCAAACCTAAAAATCATATCGTATTGCACCATGACTATAATCGTGCCCTAAGTAGGTTCAGTATATCCCTGTATGCATCACATCATTCTTGTTTCTAATAATCTATCAAACACATAATCTCTGCATCTGTGCACATGTAGCAATCCTATCTGCCTTGAGGAACCTCCAGGAGAAGATCAGGAGGTTGGAGTTGGAGAAGGGGCACGCAGAGCTCAGTGTGCACACAATGGGGAAAGATGCATCACACACACATCTGCAGAGCGATAAAGTCACACAGAGACTCTTCAAGGATTACACTGAAGACAGAGACAGAGAGAGCGGCCAGTCCAACTGCAATCAAGGTGAGTGTATGAATAAGATGCTATAACTTATTTATGTTTCCCTTTTATGTCTTATATCTCATGGTGTCCCATTGTTCTTCTCCAGTGTTGATTACCCATCTGGCTGCTGCAGAGTCTCGCTGCGTGAAGCTGGAGCGACAGCTGGATCACATGAGGAGGATGCTGCGCAGTGCCAAGTCAGACAGGACCAGCCTGCTCAAACAGCAGGTTAACCCAGCCTTCCTTAGTGTCATAGGCTGTGATATAAGACTCTTTGATTTAACGTTATTAAAGCTTTTTTAAATACCACACAAAAATATAATGTTTAATGTAAAAGCCTATGATGTGTGAGTGAGTAGATTTGTAGAACTGGATTGATTGTTCTCCATGCTTTCAGGTTTCCACTGACGCAGCCAAGTCAGCTGATCAACAGTCTGACACAGTGTCTGAGTATGCCCAGTTGGAGAAGCTGGAGCGACTGGAGCAGGAGTATCTTCGCCTGACACGCACACAAAACAACGCTGAGGTACAGACAAAGACACAGAGAAATTTCAAAGTAGTTACCAATGTTAACTGCCAAGGGGCCTTGGTTCAAATGGTACCTTTGTTGTTGTTGTTGTTGTTGTGAAACACTTTTCCCTCTGTGGGCCCCAGTTTGAGAGGAAAAACTGCTAGCACTTAAGCAGACACTGATTAGTTAAAAAAGGTCACAAACCAAATCTTGTAGGCTGAAAACCTCTGATCTAGTTTGGTTCCTCAGATCAGTTCAAAAGTCACAAGTCTGGGCGTTATCGTAGACTTTGATTCTAACTTAAAATTATGCCTCAATAGAGTGACTGAAACATCATTCTGTCCGCTCAGACATATTTTCAGGGTATGGTCTCATTTAACCAGAATGATCCTGATAAGATAATTGATGTTTTATCTCAAGGGGGCAGAGACAGGAGGAAAAATCATTCTATTTTCTTATTATTGCCATCACAAAAATGATGATTGCGTGTATCTGAATGTGTCAGATGAAGATTCGGGAGCTGGAGATGAAACTGCAGGAGGAGGAGCACCAGAGAAAGCTGGTCCAGGATAAAGCCAATCAGGTAACAAGGTTTGATGTGTATTTCTCCTTAGCTCCCATTACCACTATTGCAAGCCTGTAATATTTCCTATATTTGAAAGGAAGCTCAGTCTACTGTTTGAAATGTGTTTCTTTTATTGTGTATATGTGTGTGTTTCTTAGCTGCAGACAGGTTTGGAGACCAATAGGATACTGCTGAAGTCAGTGTCACCTTGCCTGTCCAGCAGACAGTCCAAAGAGAGAAAGTCCAGTTCAAAGGTAAAGAACTTAATTGTGGTGGTTTACAGTTTTATTTCTACCTGTGCACACTGAGAATGTTTCTTTCACTCTTTATAAGCAGATGTTTGAACAGCT
Organism: Epinephelus awoara; assembly: GCA_035609425.1. Lineage (NCBI taxonomy): Eukaryota > Metazoa > Chordata > Actinopteri > Perciformes > Serranidae > Epinephelus > Epinephelus awoara. The sequence goes on from CM069297.1 coordinate 24,215,635, forward strand.
GTGACTGTGGAAGTGAAGTGCTTTCATACAGTGTTAGTACAACTGTGTCATATTAAGTAGGAAAGGATCTCAGTGCACTGATTTAGATATTCTGATAAATTCTTAAATAGTATAAAAAAAAATAAAATCAGTGGATGTTTCATTTTCCTAGCTTTTATTTCTCAAAAAAGTACCCAACATTTTAAACAAAAATAGTTTTAATAATACAATTTATCTCCACTTGCTGTCATGATGAAATAAATATTTTTTGTATGTTGGTTGGTCAGAAAAACTAATCAGTTAAATGTTTTGAACAGGAAATGATCTTTTCAAAACACTTGACAGGTTAACCGATAATATAAACAATTCTTAGTTGCAGGCCTGCTTCGTACTGCTAAATGTGCATTTTCCTGTGGATCTTAATAGTGTTTATGTTGATTTTCTCTTTCCAGAAACCTTCCCCACAGCAGCCGTCCTACACACAGCCACACTATAGACTGAGCCTCAGGGATGTACCTTTTGTCGCTGGAACGGTAATATGGGCACAGATGTATTTGTGGACTTAGTGTTGGAATAAAATGGTCTTTATTTAGTGCTGAACTTCCCTTACACTGGCTCTCTCTTTTTCAGTCAGTGGGCTGCAGCCACTCAGTCAGAGCAAACGTCCAGTCGGTCTTGTCTCTCCTGAAGCGACACCAGCCACACCTCTGCAACAGCCGTGTCCTCTCTACCAAAGCTAACAGCTATGAGTCAGGTAGTCCCAGGCATTCAGACAGCTCCTCATCTTCCTCCACCACTAGTGGGGAGGAGCTTTCAGAGCTGCTGCAAGCACTACAGGAGGAGCTGCGACTCATGAGCTTGTGAGTGTCGTCACATATGAGCCCTGCAGCGAGTGGAGTAGTTAGAATACTGTTGAATTTAAATCTCTGTTTGTGTTGCAGGGAGCAGGACGAGTTGATGAGGCAGGTGGAAGCCAGCGTTTCTGACCAAGAAAGAAAAGAACTTCAGAGAGAGCAGGAGAGGCTGCTGCTGAAAATGGAGAGGAAAGGAGAGCAGATCAGTAAGCTCTACAAACACAAAACACAGGTAGGTTTTCACACAAAACAACAGCTCAGCTCACACAAAACCAAATTGCAGAAGTAAGCTTTTGTTTTCTTGTCTCTCCTCTAGATAAAGAAGTTAAGAAAGGAGGCTAATTCTAGGCGAAACAGCAGAAATGAGGTGAGGGTGACAACCACAATGTCCACTAGAGGTCGCTCTGCTGGAGCAGTCAGAGTTCAACCAGGAGAGAGGAGCAAAAAGAACCTGCGGCTGCTGAGGGACATGAGGGCTCTGCAGACCTCATTACGGACCTGAAGCCCACCAAGGCATGAACACAGCATTAGGTTAATCTAGTTGGTGCTATCTACCTACCTATGGCTATCATTTCACCATCGACCAATCCACTGACTGATGATCACTACAGACTGTCTTTCCTTTCTTTTTTAAATAAATGTTGTTGTTTTTCCTGCTTTACTAGGAACATGTAACTTGTTTTAAACCAGACCTGAGTTGTCTCTACTAGTCCAGCCTAAATGCTTTTAATGCAAACAAGGTTAATTTGTTGTCTGATTAGTCATCATAGTGTCAAATGACTGGTCGGAATATTTAAAAGCGAGGGCTTCAAGTTGACTTATTCATCACAAATACCATCAAAGTAACTGTATTTCAGTTCATGGAGGAAGTTGTCTCAAACGTCAGCCTGGATCAGTGTTTTTTACTTGATGTTTAAGTCCTTTACCAGCAGAGGGCATGAAAGTTAATAACAAGGAAGCCAAAATCTCGTGGTGCTAAACCCTCCTGCGTTGCTTTATATTTACACATTCTCACATTTCATAAATATTGATACATTGGATGCAGCAGCTTTTGGTAGTGTAAAAAAGCCGCAGTGATGAAATAGTCTGACACATATTTTTGCAGTTTGATGAGCCTGATGTTGTGCTGAAGGACCTAAAAATATACTGTGCTGTATTTGTTTAAAATGACTGAACCCTTTGAACCCTCCAGACTCTCGATATGTGTGTGTGTGTGTGTAACAGCATGCATGTGTTGTGTGCTAAGATCAGAATATCTGCAGTTATTTCTACAACTATACGTAGGGGGATTTTGTAATTTTTTGCAAATCATGGGTGACCTATTTTTGAGTGAAAACGAATTTCTCTAAGAAATAAAGTATTTTATGTTTGCATATGACTACAGTATTGTTTGATTTTGGCTTTGGATTGGTTCTCATCAGCTTATGCTAAGACAGCCAGACTTGGCATGGTTTTATTTTTTAAAGATATTCCAATGATCCACTGTTCCCTTGTGAGCTGCTCCTATTGGGCTCTCCTCATTGACAGACTTGTTTTATCTATCTCTGATGCTGCTAGCATCGACCGCTGTCATGATGTCAGTCGACTTCAGACCAGAGTAGAATCATACGAACCTTAAAATTAATTATCAGCAACAGTGTTACTAAAACCTCTATGCTTGATTACACCATTACAGACAAAATTTAGCTGTGTACCCTCAAGCAAGCTGATTTAATATAATGTAAAACAAATGAATAACACTGAAATTATATGCTTTTAACAATTCATTATTTTTCAGTTTTTCCTCAGTTCCTCCAAAATGTTCCTTTATATACTTTCTTAAAACGTATTTAATGTTTTTTTTCATTTTATGACAATCAAATCAAATTCAATTCATAGCTCAGGCTATTATTTGCTTAAATCACTGAAATCAACAGGCCTATATTAGGGACAGGCGTCTATATGGGACAGGCCTTCAAGTCCTTTCACACAAAACTGTTTTCAAAGCAAAGATCCGGAAATACAATGAAATTGTTTATTAAAACAGTAGGAATATTGTATAAAAATTTGGCTTCAGAAACCATGATCTGTCATATAGCCTAGTCATGACCTGAGGACCTTTATGGACTAAAGGCATAGAACACAGTTTCTCTCATTAACTCTGTTTTTAAAGATCACAACTTTTCTGTGGAAGGTTAAGTGGCATACACCTCTTTTAGGCCTCATTTTGTGTGTACACAATGTCTATAAATAAGATTTTTTTAAAATCGGAAACATTGATCACTTTTAATAGAAAAATTATTCAAAAGAAATACTTTTTGCTTGTCACATATTAAGACCCCAGTTGTCTAATTGAGACAGGCGTTTATTTGTCAAAAGGTGTAGCCACACCAGGCTAGTCAAAGGGACTGGGCGTCTAATTGAAGTTTTACAATATTCTAAATACACTTGTGCCCAAACTATTTAGAGAAAGGAAGGAAACAGTCATAAATTATAGTAGGCTAAGCTAAAAGTTACAGACTGAGAGGATACCTTTTTTTTTTAAATCAATAAATATGGCTGTGTTTTTGCAAAAAAATTGTGAAAATGTAAAATTGTCCTTATGGGCTCCCATCAAATTATCAATAAATGTCTTAATTTGCCTAAGATTTGAAATTAAAAAAAATATCCTACAACCTATATTTGATATTGGGAAGCTACTTAACACAATTTGTAGCGAGTCAAAGAGTAACATGTAGTTATAAGATAGATTTATCAATAAGTCATATTGAAGCAGCAGGGTCATTCTTGTGGGTATTTATTCCAAGCATATTTTTAAAATATTTTTGTCTCCAGTCCGACACTGCAGGACTAAAACTGGTTTGAGGACACATCTGTCTCCCTAAAGCTCAAAGCACCACTTTTCCTACAGCCACTGAAGGTTTATGGCGCGCGCGGTTAGTGTGGTGCGCGAGCGACGAGGATTCTCCGAAGGGAAAATTGGCTCCTGTGATTTCAGCTTTTCAAAGATATGGTATGCTGCTTCTACAGACTCATTTTCGTTTGCTTGCTTCATATATCGCCAGCCTCGTTTCACCTGACACATATTTTCAGAGCTTCCCTTCACATGACTGTGTTTGTTCTCCACAGTATGGATTTATTAACACCTGTTTGAAATCGCTGGTGGTTGAAAAGTTTGGCGAGGAGACGTGGATCAAGCTCAGGTAAAATACATTTCCTGTTTTTACAGATTTGTTATTAGGCTATTTAGAGACTTATACTACTCCAAAGTCAGATTGCACAATATTTCCCCTGATGTTTCCTAAAGGGGCAGACAGGACATTAACACATTATCTTTGGACATGTTGGAAACTGTTTACTTATTGGAAGAGTACATTTGAATGTTTCTCTAAAGCCTTTGAGAAGAACTGGAAATCTTACCCACTAGTTGCTGTCCTAGGTGCCATGAGTGTGTTAGGGGAGACCAGGGTTGGTTGGCACAGTTTTTACTCTTGTGTGAATTTCTCATCATCAAAACATCTTTCACTAGTCATCCCTACATTAAACGAAAGCCTAAGGTCTTGGTTTGAAATTGGTATCCCTCTCATTTATACAACTTATTGTAACAAGAAGGTTAAAATTACAATGTATGGGGTTGGTTGTCCTTATAGTTATCATTGGGGTTTCAGAAGAAAAAAAGAAAAATGTATAACTATTTAGTTTTTTTTAAAAGATGGAAACACCAAATAAGTTTTAAAATGAATACCACTAGATTATCATACCCTGTGTGTAACTAATTACATGCCTTACCCTTATTGATCCCGTAGTTGAAATTGTCTAGGAGCAGGAGCACGGATGCAAAATACATCCATGAGCAGGAGTCACCATGGATGCAGGGGTCACTTGCAGGTGCCAGGTGGGAGCTTCTCGCGAGATTTTGAAGTATCTCGTCTCCTCGTTCAGGGAAAAAAATTACCACGAAAAACGGAAAGAAATTACACCAAAACAAAACAGAGAAAAAAATACCATGAAAAACAGAAAAAAATACCACGAAAAACAGAAAAAAATACCACGTAAAACAGGGAAAAAAATACTCATCAAAAACAGAAAATATTACACCAAAAAAAAAACAGACAAATAAATAAATTACTCTGAAAAATAGAAAAAATGCAATTAATGCATTGACGCATGAACGCTTCTGTATGAATGAAAGTAAAATGGAGGAATTCACAGTTCTGAAAAAATCTAGTCTTTATTACAGCCATTGTTTCATAACAACTCATTGTGAATATAACATTAAATGAAACAGTGAGATTGGAATAGATTAATCTCAATCTCACTGTCACCAGGAACTTTTCTTTAAATGTCAGCCTGGGTTGAAGTATGTATAGATCCAACATTGTTTTCTGATGTGGAACTAAAGCAACTTTGTTTGTGTGTGTGTGTGTGTGTGTGTGTGTGTGTGTGTGTGTGTGTGTGTGTGTGTGTGTGTGTGTGTGTGTGTGTGTGTGTGTGTGTGTGTGTGTGTGATTAAAAACAGCTGAGAACATGTGGACTATAACATGTTGCCTGTCTTTCTGAAAAGTCACACGACAACCATCCCCACCAAACATCTTGACAAACATTTTAAGCTAGCTGCTAAATGGCTTTAGCTTGTTAACTTAAAGTTGACTCAAATCAAAGCTATTACCTTTGACTTTTTAATAAGTGTTTGATTTTTTTTTAAAATGACAAATAACCTACAAGTGTTTAATACAAAAACAACACCAATATGAAAAACTACGCTGACCCATAAAAATTACGAAATATTTACTCACCTCAATGTCTTGTGTGTGTTCCACAAAATGACCAGTGCAAAGGAGTAGGATGTCAGGCCAATTGTTTGATGTCAACATAGTGTCACAGCGCCCTCTAGAGTAGCCTTAATAAGCACTGTGTCAACCAACCCTGATCTCCCCTACCTTAGGCAGACAACTATGACACTCAGGCCATTTCATTTGGTTTGGCCGTAATAAAGGAAACTGCTTCTACTTATTTGGAAGTAGACTGTGCACCAAGATATGATATGTGGATAAGTGAGCTGATGAATGTAGTGTACATAGAAAGATTCAGGTTGTCTAATAAGAGTAAGATTCAATTATTTGTCCTATACTTGAGTATCTAAAGGGTACTGAATTGTAATGGTCTAACTGAGTAGCAGTATACCCTCAATTGCTATGTGTATGTTTTTTTATTTTACAAGTAATTTTGAAGTCCTAGGACTTGTTTTTATTCCTGTAAAGATATTTGTGGCTGACTTATTAAAGTGATACTGAGCATTTGTTTCTTATCAAAAATCCTTAAATAAAGGTCAAAAAGATGACTTACTTTGTGTAGTCAATTAGTGCATCACAGTGAGGGCTCCTTTTTTTTAATTAACAGTTTGTATCTTCCCAAAATCAGGGATGAAGCTGGAGTCCAGGATTCCTTCCTGACATATGAAGTCTATAAAGATGAAATCACCATGCAGTTAGTAGCAGAAACGTGCAAGCTGCTAGGTAATTCAATTTCCATGTGTCCGTGTTTTGTTTTGTTTTGATTTTTAAAATCACAAATATTGGTCGCCTTAAATGGAAAAATAATTCAAAATAAATCATTTTTGCTTGTGATATATTATTCTGTTTTAGTTTTGTTTTCGTGTCTTTGCAGGAGTGAAGCCAGAGGTTGTCTTGAGGCAGTTCGGAGAATATTTCTTTGAGTTCTGCAAACACTCAGGCTATGATCACATGCTGCGGACTCTGGGAGGAAATCTGTTCGAGTTCACTGAGAATCTGGATGCACTTCATGGCTACCTCGCTCTCTCCTACAAGGTTCTGTTTTTTTGCTTTTTTAATCTTGATTTATTTTGCGGAGAAAAAAAAAAAAGATTTATAATTTATTGTTGGATTCTTGCAGGAAATGAATGCTCCATCTTTTCGGGTGGAGAGGAACCCTGATGGTACCATGCTTCTCCACTATTATTCAGACCGCAGAGGACTCTGCCACATTGTTCCTGGTAATTAAAGAATACGTCCTCTAGAGTAAATGCTAGTTTTATGTATGTCCTTTTGCAATTTTGCCACTATTTTATTGACTTTCTCACATTGTTCTCTATACAGGTATTATTGGAGCTGTTGCTAAAGATTTTTTCAATAGTGATATAACAATGGAGATCGTCAACCAGTTGGAGGAGCTGGAGAGAACTGGAAAGAAGGAGCATGTGGTTTTCTTGGTCACACAGTGGCCAGATGTTGCTGCTCGCTCCAGCATGGTCAGATGTAAAACTGGACATTTTTCGAGAACACAGTCCCTCCAGCCTTTGGTGAATAGACGTAATGCCATGATCTGGATTGAAGAGGTTAGATTAATGAACTGTGCTACAAACTCTGAATGTAAAACTACATGTAGACTGTGCAGACTAAGCACTGCTGTGGACAAAATGAACAAGAAAAACAGAAATGACTTTACTGATTATAGTGAAATTCCAAGTCTGTCCTCTCTGTGTCCTCAGTCACTTCATCAAAAGAGATCCAGTATCAGTTTCTCAATGCACAGGAGTCACTGGGAGACAATCAGGGGGCTGGTTCGTTTAGGGAAAGGTAGAGTACAGACACCCATTAACATACATACAATACTTGGAGCAGGATACAATACTTGGAGCAACAGCTTGAGCCAGTAGTCACTCAAAAGTTTAGCAAATAAGACCATCAGGAGTCACATACCTGCAGGTACCTGTACATGTGTGTCTTTACTCTTTCTTTACTCTTACAGGTAAACTGTTGAGAGGTTTTGAGCCAGTGTATCCTACAACTCTTCACATTGATCTGAAGACTTTCTGCCATGCTTTCCCTTTCCATATAGTCTTCGACGAACAGGTAGAGGTGACCATGTTCACTTTACAAAGATAGTATATTAGGAGGGGTTTGTGTGATTATATTAAATTGAAGATGTATTTTACTGCTGGAAAGATGATCTTCTCATAAATCTAGGCTGTCTATGTAGTCAATAGATGCAAATACTTTTAAAATTGGTGCTACAGGATCAGAGAAAGCAGAGGGAAGGGGCTGTAGCATTTGCTTTTGCTCAAGAGGTAGAAAACCTACAAATACCGGAATGCACTGCACCACACCGGACCAATACACGCTCTCACTGGTGGGTGACCTAAGGCAAGAGAGAAGGTTAAGAGGGAAGTTGTGGTATCATAGTGCGCCATATCATTGAGGTAAAACACATGAGCGCTAAGTATCTGGTCTGCACTTGCTGAAGTCTCAATAATTGATGCACTATAATTGAGCATGGGGATGATTGATTCATTTCAATGAAGCGACCGCTGATGGCCTTGGGTCAAAATATATTTGAAAAGATATGGGTGAGAATTACAATTCTGCAACTATGGAAAAGGTCCTCAATAAAAGACCATAAGCAAATGCTTCCTTGTGAAAATGTTCTATTGTCTTTTGGCTGCCATCCATTTGAACATACCCCAAAAGATCTGTCAGACCAAGCGCATCCAAAGAGGCTAAAAAGAGTTCACCCACAGAGCACCTGAGCAGACACTAGCCGTTCATTTCTAGTACCACTGCTGTAACCCTTCAACAATGCAGCTCCAGTTACATTGCGCATGTGTTATACCCCATAGCCCCCATTGGGTCAAAGATTGTGTCCTAGCCTTCACTGCATATCCAGTTGCCTGTCGAAAAACAATACAGTGGCTGGCTGATAATGAACAATCTCATATTATAGTTAAACGGTGAGCTAAGATATGTTAACGTTTGAGGTAATAAAAGGAAATAGGCAATGCAGTTACAGAATCTTGGTGCATATTTGATCAGCACTGCGTAGCTCTACGGTTTGATCTCAGTATTTTCAGACTCTTTTTTTGCAATACAGGAAACAGTACGGCACCCACTGTCTGTCCACAAACTCTCGTATAACAGCTAAACAGTGAACTAAATTATGTCTCTGAAAGTATGTTTGGCAAGAAATAGGCAATACAGTAACAGAATATTAGTTTATATTTGATAAGCACTGCCTCATTTCACCGAGAGAGCAGGGTGGTGCTTTTTCACTCTTCTATAATCTCTGTGTCCTAATGCCGAAGAACAATCTCTAGTTTGTGTGATAGCCCGAGAGCCAGTAAAAAACTCGCAAGATTACCCAAAATGCTGGCAAATTTAGCAGGAGATCTTGGCACTGGCAGCATGGAGGAAGGTTTAGGTTAATTTACACATACGACTCACGTTGTTATGATATAAAGCTGGTTGAAAATCGTCAAAGTATCTTTTTAACCGATGTGATCCTGGTGGTGTCTGAGGCAGCTGGTGGTGCACCAGGCAGGGGTGAAGCTCCAGAGGATCGTCCCTGGGCTCCAGACAATGAGCATTCATCTGGACCTTTACTTCAGCATTGTGCATCCTGAAGTCACCTTCACCATCTCCAGCATCAGGAAGTTCATCAACAGTCACTTTGTCCTGCAGACACGCAGGGACATGATGCCTGAGGCATGGAAGGACAGGCCCATGCTGCAGCTCAGAGGTAGAGGACAAATAAACCCCGTAACCAAACTATATACATTTTCTTTCCTAAGCAAATAGAGGAACTATTAACGTTTGCTTCACATAGGTCAGATGATCTGGATGCCCTCTCTGGACTGTATGCTTTATCAAGCCTCTCCTCTGCTGAGAAGCCTCCAAGAGCTGGAGGAGAGGGACATGCACATTTCTGACATCGCGCCCCATGACGTCACCCGTGACCTCATCCTGCTCAATCAGCAGCGACTGGCAGAAATTGAGCTGTCCAATCAGTTAGAGAGGAAGAAAGAGGAGCTCCGCCTCCTGTCTCAGCACCTGGAGGAGGAGAGGAGGAAGACGGAGAACTTGCTGTACGCCATGTTGCCCAAGCATGTAGCCAACCAGCTGAAGGAGGGCAAAGCAGTAGAAGCAGGTTAATGGCATGCTAATGCTTTAAATATTGTATAACAATACAATAATCAAAATAAAAATAATTTGTTTGTGCTTTATGTGTTGAATATGACTGCTGTGTGTCTTTATCTATGTTTGTATATCCTGTAGGAGAATTTAAAGAGTGCACCATATTGTTCAGTGATGTGGTGACCTTCACTAATATCTGCTCCCTGTGTGAACCCATCCAAATCGTCCTTATGCTTAACTCCATGTACCTCCGATTCGACCGACTCACAACTGTGCACAGTGTTTACAAGGTACACACTGCAGAGTTAACCTTTTGACACGAATATTAAAGACACTTCTTGAATCATTTGATCTGACTAAATCTGACAGTGTATTTACTGTGTGTTTCCCAGGTTGAGACAATAGGGGACGCCTATATGGTGGTGGGTGGGGTGCCCATACCTGTCTCTAGCCACGCTGAGAGGGTGGCCAACTTTGCCCTGGGTATGATCTTGGCTGCCAGGGAGGTTATCAACCCGGTGACAGGAGGACCCATTAAGGTGCAAGAACGTTTGTGCTGAATCTCTTAAATATAAACACTGGTGGACATTAACTAAATATATTTACTGAAGTGCTACTTCATATTTTAAGTATTTCCATTTCATGATGCTTCATTTTCTCCATTACATTTCAGAGGGTAATAATGTGCTTTTTACTACAGATGTCACTACCTTAAACCTATCCCTATCCCTATAGTAATTATTCTGGCATTTGATTGGTATACCTCCCTTTAGAGGTTTTCCAGGCATGTCCAACTGGTATGAGGCCCTGAGGTAGACCTAGAACATGCTGGATATTTTATGTTTCTCATCTGACCTTGGAACACCTCAGGGTCCCACAGGAGGAGCAGGAAAGCATTGCTGGGGAGATGGACGTCTGGAGTACTTTGCTCAGCCTGCTGCCCTGCAACCTGGTCCTGGATGAGTTGATGAAGATGGATGGATGGATGGATGGATGGATGGATGGATGGATGGACAGACAGACAAATCTTTTGCTTTTGTTCTCTGTCCTAACATAGCATCTGTTCTACGGCTTGTTGTAGATCCGTGTGGGTCTCCACAGTGGTCCTGTACTGGCAGGTGTAGTTGGAGAGAAGATGCCTCGTTACTGTCTGTTTGGAGACACAGTCAACACTGCGTCTCGCATGGAGAGTCACGGCCTCCCTGACAAGATCCATCTGAGCCCAACTGTCTACCAGTGAGTACGCACATATTCATGCAGGAAACACATATTCAATCACAATTGCACGTGTACCACGAATGCTGTTATGTTCTCTTTTTGCTTCCTCGTCCTCTGTGCACATTTCTTAGGGCTTTGAAGAATAAAAGCTTTGTTATCCAGAAGCGAGGGGAGATCGAGGTGAAGGGGAAGGGCAGAATGACCACTTACTTTCTTGAAAGGAACATAGGGGTCAGCGAGCAGCAGATTATGGGTCTCTCAGACATGGAGACAGGGACTGGACAGCAAGACAGCCAGATGAGCTACCAGCCAAGTCTCCACAGACCAGGTCTGTTTCATGTCTGGCAAATTCTTCTAATTTTATCTAGTGATTTGTTCTGTGTCCTTTAATTTGGGGAATAAGAACTCGGCCATTGTTTGAGTTTAAATGCCCTGCAGTCTTTATCTGCTATACATAAATATCTTTCCCTTCTTCACTCACTTTGTTCCTCTGTTGTAGCTTTTCAGAGGCAGCACAGGGACGACCTTTTCTTGATCCCTATGAAATATGAAGACAGCCTGAGTGAACCCCCACCATCATCACATAGGTCTGAACCCCAGACCGGCTCAGTCATTAAGCCCCAGGACTCAGAGAGCTACGGAAGCCTGCACACTGAAGATCAATCAGAGGATGGAGATCTAGACCAGTTAAAGGATACAGATGAATATGACCAAACAGAGGTAAAAAATAACATGGACAGCTTAGATAACATCAGCCATGTGGACACAGAGGAACAGCAGCTGATTACCGGTGCCATGGAAACCAACAATCAAAGCAAACACACCCGGACCAGGTTCTGTGTCGTCCTGTGAGCTGGCAATTACTTGCCGAATGGCTGATTGACTATAAATGATTCATCAACCAAGGTGTAGCGTATTTAACATGTGCCGTTGCTATTGAACACCAGTCAGTGACAAAAGAGTCTTTGTGTAGATGGTATCATTCTCACTTTGTAATACATCAGCCAGCTAGATTCTCTGCATTGTTAGTGTTTTCTCTTGAGTAAATGTGTGGCACTTCGGATGTAGCAGGTTAAATGTTATATCAAAGCTTACTGTATGCTGTGCTTGTAGCACATGTAGTGCCTGACATACTAAATAATAAATGTATTTCCTCCATCAGTGATTTACTCGCAATAAATCTTCTAAGCACAGAAGGTAGACAAAATCAGATAATCGCTGTGTCTCAAATCATGTACTTCTGTACTCACACTTACTATTTTGAGTGCATAAGTGCACTGAGAAGTATGGAAAAATGCAGTGCACTATGTACCTGGATGGTGCACTCAAAACGGTCAAAAATTAGTGTGGAACTATGGACACTTCTCGCGCTCAATGGTCACCATCTTGGCTACGTAGCAGAAGGGGAGGGACCACTTTTCAAACTGGAAATGGTGGCCGAGGACTGTGCGACCGTGAACGTCGCTGCATTGTACAAATACACGTGTTAATTGCACTAAGCACCACTATACTGTTGTCAGGATATAAGCCAGCAGTGTGTTTGTTGGGCTAATTTAGCAGTCTGTAATGATTTGGTACCAATGATAACGCGAATGCTAATGCTAGTTTGCTAACTTATTTGCGGTCGTCATTTCTGGTGAGTACACACTTGCGTAAGCCGCTTTACCTCCATTTGAATTTGTTTGCACAACACAAAATGCAGCCGCAATGCCAGACATATTCTTAAATATATGGTTTTATATTGAAATTTATGGTAACAATAAATACGCTTCATAAAATTTGCCAAAATAATTCATCAAACTTTGTATTTCACATGTAATAGCTTATAATGACTTTAACACTGGAATATTTACAAGGAGCCCTCCATTTATGACAGCAGAGAATACAGTGTGCAATGTGTACTAAATAATACACTTTTTAGAATCATGGTGAAGAAATAGGTCACATGTGTCAACACAAACAAAGCCCTTTGCCTACGCATTTCAGTTTACATGGTGAAAAGAAACAAAGATAAATAACTAATGAGTCTGATGCTGCTCACGAGGCCCGAGTGACCAGAGCTGTCCGTAAAAGGGCTGTCACCTGCAGGTGAGTGTCTCACTCCGAAACGACACCCCAGGTCTCGAGAGGAGTCCAGACATCTGATCCACGCTGCAGAGGGCCCCGTGTCTCATCACCGTTAACCGGGCCTGGATTGCGATGGCCGGATGAAAAAGACACCTGTAACCAGAGTCTTCTGTTTGTTTGGTCAGGTGTGATAAAATCGGCCTGCTGGCTCACTCATTAACAGCCCAATCCACGCTGACCTAAATGCAGAGGCTAACCTGTTTTAGGCTCGTTTCATGTGTGCGTTTTTGTCTCATGGCCACATCCAAAGTCTTTAAAAGTTTTGCTTCCCTCAGGACTCTGTCTCAGTTATGGAGGCCAGCTCACTGATTTTAGGCTCCTCCCGATGCTTGGTCAGAACTGGCCGGTTGGTGTAAATGTCATCCACAGGTAGAAGGAACGTGACAGTTTTTACCTTGGCCCTAAAATGTCAGAGAAATCCAAAGAGTTATGTGGTTACAAAGCTGCATAAGTATAGACAACATCACTTCAAATTCATAAGAGCTAACCATCAATGTTGACAAACTTCAAAAACCTCCAACTCAAACAAAGCATTTTTCCAAGAATGTTACTTTAATCTACTTTTTTTTTTAATGAATAGTACATGACATGCCTGTTTTTACCTGTTTTTGTGTACATACTCCTGCAGGGAGTGCCTGTTGGTAGCTTTTCCCACTTCTCCACTGGCCGAGTTACCAAAGATGTCATTACCATGCTGGATCTCGTCCTGTAGTCTTCTCCATCCAGAGTCACTTGACTGTGCCCTGTCAGTCCTTCCCTCTGTCATGGTCACACCAGACAGGTTGGAGCTTATAGAGTACCTTCGGACGGTCATGATAGTGTGCTCTGTGAAATAACATGAACATGGCGTGTTGGAATGGATTCATTTGCACAGTGCAGAGATAGAAAGCAGTCACTAAGGAAACATTCTGATGTCTAATTAAAATGATCTTTCTACGCTATTTCAAAACTTTCCATGTCTTAAAATAAAAACGTCTTTCTTGCACTTCCACAATTTGCTGCTTTTGCTGCATTCAAATCTGCCTCGGATAGTCCTCCAATTTGGGAAGTCGTTCTTTGGACTTTGGTGTGCTCATGAGCTTTTAAATCAGAATGTGTTAACAAAATGAACACTACAAAGCAGATGTACTGTACTGTATTCTTCACAGCATTTAACGTCTCACTAAAGATTCATGTTGCTATCCAAGAATACTGAAATAGTTTGAAGCTGTTTATTACAAAGTAATTTTGTCCCAGACTTGTTGCTACACGGGTACATTCTCTAAATTAACTAAGATATTGCTTTACCTTTGTTATCAAGGTTAATGCTGCTCAGTGGCGTAAGGAAATTACAACGGGCCCCAGTGCACACTATTATGACAGGCCCTTGTGCTCGCTATCATGCATGAATCGTCTTGACACAAATAGAGACTTAACACTGGATAACATCAACATACATATTATCATTATTTCATATCTGATAAAAAAAATATCAAAGAAATTAAGGATTTAATGATGTATTTGGATTGTTTTTACAGTTTACATTCTTAAATTAATAACATTATCTTTTTTTTTTTCATTTATCTTTGAACCCAGTTATATTTCCAAGGTGCCAATCGGAATCACTTGCAACGGCCCGCTCTCTCTAAGGGCCCCTTTACCCCAGGGGCCCCAGTGCACTGTATATATTTACGCCCCTGATGCTGATAAATAACTGTTATAGCTGCTCTAGGTCACTCTACAGCCAGCTAACTTTAACAACTTAATACCATATTACAAATTACATGTGAGCAAAAATCAGCATGCAATAAGTGAATTAATAAAAAGTTTCCGCACATTAACCCAACATTTACTGTCGTCCAGCCTGTTTCTGCGTATTATGATGGCCTGAAGTCCTGTGCCAGAATTTTCACTGAAGCATGTTTTCTGTGTTTTTGTAGGACTAACATCAGGATAACTGACTCTGCTCCTTAGATTTTGAGCATTCTTTCTTTTAATCTTTATTTTGTGAGACCTCCAGCTTAATCAAAGTGTGATGCTAAACCATTGGAGTGCCCCTTTAAAATACTGTTACTTATACTTATCATTTAATTTAATTTAATTTTACAATAATCTAACTTTGCAACAGACATTTTTTTTTTTACTTTTAATGTCTATGCTGCTGTTCTGAAAAGAGTTTAAAAGCAACCACTGGTGCTCAACAGTACCCTAGCAGGCCCTTTTCTTACCTTTGTATTGTCCCTCCAGCACCGGCGCAGACGCATTCCGCCTCAGGTTCACATACGGGTTTTCCTCCGCTCCCGCCCGCTGCTCTGCTGCTGAAGACACCGGTCTGGCTTCACCTGGTACGGCCCCAAATGCCCGCTGCCCGTAGTCTCCCCGCAGCTCTCGGTTCTCCGCCTCCAGCTTCTTGATCTCATTGCGCATCTCCATGATGACCTGCGCCAGGCTGCGCGTGCTCTCCATGGCGCTGCTGTCGCGCTGCCAGTACCACGGCTTCCCAAAAACCGGCGGCGGGGAGTCGTGCAGGAGAAGCTCGCGGTGCTGCTGGGGTTTTAACATCCTGCTCCTTCAAGAAAAGCTTTTTGTGCTCCTCCTGCTCCTGCTGTGTGTGTCTCTCTCTGTTGTGCGCGCCTCAATCTCAGTCCAGATCTTGTTCTGGGGAGATTATGTCGCCTTTCACCACTTATACAGCTGAAAGGGCTCCGGTGATCAGCCAGCAGCACACAAAGGATGTTTTATTAATCAGCTTCGGCGTCCAGTTTCAGGAAAACTAAGCAGGGGTCGGAAATGAAATGTGCACTGCAGTGGAGCTTGAATAGCGGGAGACCTACTAAACCTGCAGGATCTCTGAAATAGTTTGAGTTTATAGCAACTTTTTGGTCCAACACGTGTAGCAACTAAATGTTTTAGATCATGAAAATATGGAAAGGATCAGATTCTTTTGGGCATGTCACTCTTCCTCTTGTAATGCCCATGTCTCTGCTGGGATTACAATATCCTCCCTCTAAAATATTAATTACATCTGTCAGGAAGATAAATCTAAGGGGGAAACTAAGAAAGAAAAACCCTTCAGTATTCGTTTCTGCTCTGATTGCGATATAGGTTATCGTTTATATAAAACAAAGCAGTGAACAAGATCAGTTTTGTCTTTGCAGTGTGAGATTTCTTTTATTTCTCTCAGAAGACAGTGATGGACACGTGTGGGTGGTTTGGCCTCTGAGATAATTGAAAGATGTGGCCCTCTGTCTCATGAATATGCATGATGCTTAATAAAGGGTCAGGGGTCAACCTCGATGATGACAGGCAGTCTTCGAAAAAAAAAAACCATGAAAACAAAACAGGCGTTTGATAAATAATAAGAGACGGAATCACTGCAGCAGACATCAAATGCAGGCAGGCTGCACACAAAGGGGAAAATTACAGATAATTACAGTCAATGGGGCTTCCACAGCCAGGGTTGTACGGTCAGGTGCTGCTGTAGAGCTCATGAGGCCACAGGATTTAAACCTGAATTAACAAGACAGTCTGTAGCTAGCTGGTGTGATTCCAACATGAAAGTACTTTAAAAATATGAAATATTATAAGAAAATCCTTACAGGTAGGTCCGAGACATTTTGGTATCTGTGACCTGGACTGAATGTTGCTGGCTCAGAGCAACCTGACCCCGCCGGAGTCCAGGCCACCAGGAGAGAGACAGGCGCACATAAGCCGGTGTGCAGAGGAGAGAAACCCAATCACCCCCCTCTTTCTGGTTCACAAAATAGGCTACAGCGAGGGAGGGAGGCGAGGGAGATGAGACAGAGGAGGAGAGAAACACTGATCGGCTGGAAGGAAAGGAGTTTGTGAAGAGGAGGTGAGAGGTCAGTGAAACTCAATCTGCTGCACCTCAGGTGTGCGACCACAGAGGGAGAGTGAAGAGACAGACATAAATGTGTCAGCTGTCTTGTCAGGGAGAGATTAAAAAAGCGACATGTGGGAGAGACAGAGGAGCACATGCTGTCTTTTAACACCATCTGTATGTTCAGGGCCACTTAACCTCTTTTTATGCACTGTGTCCCAACCCAGGGTTTAGCATCAATAAATAAACAACCTCTCTGCTGCTCGCTCTCTGCATGGTCAGTAATTATACCCAACTATTGGAAAAAAGTGACACCAGATCCCACGGAAAACTACTCTGTGTCAGTCATTTCACTTTCAATAAAACTTTAACCATGCCTTTTAACAGCATCAGAAAGTTTCTATGTACAGGACTTTACCTGCTTCTGGTCTCTGAGTTTCTTTTTGAGGCAAAGAAGGCTTTTTGATGACAGTGATGATCTATGAATCAACACTTTTCTGTGACGCCATCATGCTGCAGCACTGTCTATAAGTATGAGGTGACGTATGGATATCCCAGTAACAAGTTGCTATACCCTGGACCCACAGATGTTACTCTTTGCAGCTCCGAACCGTCGTCCTTGCAGTTATGTTTTTAATGTCATTATCTAAAGATCAGCTCAAGAATACAAAGCTCGTTTTCTCATAACATGTTAATTTATGTCGATTCTCTAACAAGATCATTTATTAATAGAAAACAACCCTTTGTTTCTTGAGATCATGGGATAATTATGTGATCTTTATTCAATTTTCTTCGTGATAAATTATCTCATTATCCTCCTGAGACTCCAAATTTTGTTTGGTATGCATTTTCATTTTCCCCTAAATATTTGAGATTAGTAGGACCTGAGAAGTTTAAAAACCCAACTAATCATTGTCAGTGATAACAAGATAAATAAATAAGTCCCAGTGTCCTCAAATGAGATGATAATAAAGTCCCATATCCTTCAACAAGATGATGAAAAAATCCCAGTGTTTGCAAATGAGTATTTTCTAATTAACAGCATCTTAGTTTGTCATTGTTGCTCAAATTGTGCAAATTTGTATGGCATATCAAACTACAAATTTTATTAATCATGAATGAACAAGTTTCAGCCATAAAACGTGATCAGGTTTTGGACGACGTCTACGTTTGTGTCGGGTTCGGCTGCAGACTGACTTGGCAGAGATTGCTGCCATCTTGTATTTACATGGATTAGTGTACTGTGCTCTTAGATGGCACAAAAAGTGTCCACAAACAAGGACAAGATCCAATCCTGTAAACCCAAAACGTAATGATCTCAGGAAGTTTTATTGATACATTTGCCTTTTGTTTTTCCAGAGAATTAACATAAATTAATGTGTTATGATAAGAAAATTTATCTTGAGATAATGAAATATTCAAAGGTATACTCTGCAGGGTTTTGTGATATCAGGGTAACGGCATAAAAAATAATTGCAAGCAAAGCCTTTCTCACCCTCTGAACATCTTAACTACTATGAACTATGAATATTAATATTTCATATTAAACCATACTAACAACAAAGTGTACCAAAGGGAAATTATGTAACCTTTAGCAAATCAGTTAATTAAGTGAATGAAAAGATGCAGATGATTCAAAACTTTTCTCCCTGCTATCAATTAAAACAAATTCATTCTCTTTGCTAATTCCTATTTCCAAGTAAAGTACAAGTAAATTAGTCTGGTTGGGGCATCAGTTATGATTATAGTGAAATATGAAGTCAAAGATAAAGATGTGAAGCACAAAGGAGAACAGAGCTCCAGGGTGAACACAGCAGAGACAGCCTGAAACAGAGACCAAAGCAACACACAGACACATAGCAGTGATGATGAGATGCTCCAGGCTCCATCAGATCAAAACAAACTGCTCGGATTTGGATTCATTTGGCTACTGGCTTCGTTCAGACCTCTCTGACTTTGAAAAGAGAAATCAATGAACCAAAACAGAGGATTGTTGCTTTTGGAGACTGTGCATTCATTTAAGGCAGGATTACTGTACAGCAGCAGTAAGTCTGTCTTTCTGCGTAGTTTCTACAGAAAAGAGATTTTAGCCATCCACAGCTGTCACAAAGCTCAAACCATCTCAAACTGGTTTCTTGAACATGACAATAAGTTCACTGTACTCCAATGGCCTGCACAGTCACCAGATCTCAATCCAATAGAGCACCTTTGGATGTGTTGGAACAGGAGAGTCGCATCATGGATGTGCTGCCGACAAATCTGCAGCAACTGTGTGATGCTATCATGTCAGTATGGACCAAATCTCTGAGGAATGTTTGCAGCACCTTGTTGAATCTATGCCATGAAGAATTAAGGCAACTGTGAGGGCACCTCGGTACTAGCAAGGTGTACCTAATAAAGTGGCTTGTGAGTGTAAATGTATTTTAGTGTCATTTACACCAAGCAGATTATACGGAGCACAGTTGAAGACTGAGGATATGAAATTTGAAAACTGACTGTGCGGTTTAAAAACATCTATATCCTCTATGTGTTAAAACTGGAGACACTGGTATTGTTATCTTGGCACCATGGACCAAGGCAAAACGTGATTTCCGTCTTCTCTGTTTCAGTCTGAGTTTGCTCATTACACATTTCTATTTCACACATTTCCATCTGTAGTGCAGGTGAAGGACCTCACATTTATCTATAATTAGCTGCTGTCTGCTCTGAGGCCCAGTGAATAGACAGGATATGAGAGGCCGCTGCGCGCAGCTGCAGCCAAGGCACAATTTCATTTTAAAAAGCTATTTTATCCCCATTCAAACCTGAATTAATGCAATTAATATATTGCGCCACATGAGTGAGAGGAGGGGTGATCTGAAGGTAGGGTGCAATGTCTCATGAAAGAAGAGAAGACACATGATTGTAGCGACGCTGACATCATGAGAGTGGATGAAGTGGACAATGACTGAAGTATAAATCATGAATTTTGGACATTAACAAAATTTTATTTAAATGTTATACATAAAACTTTAGTTTTTGTTCCTTTTTTTAAATTCAGCTAAACAAATATTTATATATTGTATATTTTATAAAAGAAACATTTCAAACGTTTTAAATATTAATATTTCTTATTTACAATTCAAAACAGTACAGGAAATAATAACAGTAACAATGCAGTTTCAATCATAAAAATGTTACAAAACATATTTTGTCTTTTTTTTTTTTTTTGTTTGCATTTGAAAAACGGCAAGCTGATATTTCCAGAACGTTAGCAAGGATACAAAGTAGCAATGTGGAGCTGCTCTACATTCAAACAGGAACTGGAGGTGCGTTCAACTCTTCAGATGCTTCGTTAGTTAAAAAACCTGTAATCCAATTTTTTTTTTTCACATTAGTCATCTTACAAGAACTCTCCAAATAGTTTAAAGTACAATGATGTTCCACAGAAAAAATGTAAAAACTGTCATCAAAATGCACCAGAGAGCTACTGTGTATGTTACATACGTAGCTGAACGCACCTCGAGCTCAGTAAGGTCACTGTTCTCTAAAGGGACAGGGCTGTGGAGAGAAGGCGCATGTTGTGTGGCTGTGTGCATGTGTGTGTGAACATACGCACAGTGTGTATTTGTTTGTGTATGTGTGTGTCTGTCAGTATGCAAGCTGATGAATCAGTCGGCAGGGCGGGGGGGGGGATCCATATCATGACACATGGATCGAGTCTCTAAAACCAAAACAAACAGTAGCTAACAGTCCAGCAGCCTGGCCACTACTGCAGATAGTCAACGTTCAACGACAGGACTACAGACTATCACGACCACAGTCTACACACTTCATCCCTTGTTTTCTCTACACTCGCCAGCAGTCACAGTTCCACTAGCCCGCTGCTCCCTGCAGCAGGAGACAACTACAGTCAGAAACAAGGAAATGAGCCACTCTGGAGGCTCAAACTGGCACTCGAAAGCCTTTTATGGGGGGAGGAAAATGTCCTCCCTGGCACAAAGGATATCTTGAGAGTCTATTGGCCGTTCAGTAGGCGCTGTGACGTTCCGTTCCTGGTTGTCTTGTGTGAGGAATCTGCACAAGGGCAAGAATAAAAAGCTTGCATTGGAACAGGAAAATTCAAAAGGACATTAAAAGAATACTTCATCCGCAAAATGACCATTTGTATCACCGTGTGTTGACTTGAATTTGTGAAGAAAACCCCATTTTTAACCACATGCCTCAAAGGTGAACGGAGAATCCAAAAAAGGAGAACACTCTTCATTAACTGAAGTAAACGAAGATCAGGTTTAACAACAGCAAAACTATCAAAGCATCCATTTACAAACCTTCACACAACTCCTGCAGTATAATCCAAGAACCATTTGTTGAGTCGTACAGACAGTACTTCCTAAACACATGCATTGCCAAAACACATACGTCAATGCCAACACATTCTCACTCTGACCTTGTCACATACTGACATGTGGTCATGGACTTAACATGTCCACATACGACGTGCAAGGTACCCTGGGTAACCTCTGCTCAAGTGAAGCCCATATGCACACGTGAGCTCAGGCACACTCAGGGTGTGCTACTAACAGACAGAAGTGTTTTATATTGTAATGTTTTCAGCATGCTTCGGAGAGACTGAGCATACGACTCGACATACGAGATTTGGATTACGCTGCACAAGTTGTGTGAAAGTTTGTAAACTGATGTTTTGATAGTTTTGCTGTTGTTTAACATGGTCCCCCAATGACTTCAGGTCACATATTCAACACAACACAAGATGATTAACAGATAAACAAATTGTCATTTTCCAGGTGAGCATTCCTTTAAGTATCAAGACAAGCACTTTAGTTTTGGATAGCTTGGCTGACAAATGGAGAAAAGATAAAGTGGAGTAAGCAAGTAGCAAGGTGACAAGATGTCTTTTCTGAAGGAATATGATGACATGACATACCGGTCTTAGACAGAGTGGACAGAGAGCTGTTAGAGAGAGAGGAGGTGCTGGCAGCAAGAACACTTTTGTGTAGCTGAAATGAGAGGAAACGTTGGAAAAGAAGTCGAGGAAACTGAGGTGAAAACATGAAGCTGATACACATGAAAATGTCTCATAAAATAATGCACAGGAAGAGATGATGCTCTCAATGACATGCAAGTCAATAAGAAAAAAAAAAGTGGTAATAACATAAGTCTGGACACTCATTGGTCATTGCATAGTGAGACCTGTTCATTCATGATGCCAGACAGCTCAGTCAGCATGTCTCGGTAGTGAGCTCTCATCTCCTCCTGGTACTCCAGCTGGTCCTCTTTGATCAGACGCTCATTCACATCCAAAGCCTGACCGCAGGCTTCTGCAAACTGCCTGCAGGGTGCAAACACAATTTTACAGATTGTTAATCATGTCATTGAACCCACCTTTAATGATCTACGTAAGGATTTATTTTTATCTATATACCTGAAGATCTCCTTGAGCAGTTTCACCTGGTTATCTGGGTATTTCTTGGCATTCTTCTCCTCTAAAAACGCCCTGGCATAGGCCATGGGCCCTGCGTTCACCTAGAAGGAGTAAGATCAGGTGAGACAAGACAAAGCACCCAAATTCACCCAGAAATCTTTACTTTGGAGGAATCCCCACCTTGACGCTGACGCTGCCCTGCAGTTTCAGCTGCAGACGGATCATGTCCACCTCCTCCATGTTGCAGAGCTGGTTGAGCTCCGAGACTTTACGTGACATCTCATCGATGGCCACCTCAATCGGGTTCATTTCGGTGCTCTGCTGCTCCACCACCTGGATACGCTTCTTTAGGTAGGGGAAGCTGGAGCTCGCTAACGAGAGAGAAGTAAAAACCCACTGATAAGGCCACCTCTACCTTATAGTTTAGGTGTTTTTTTGGTTTGTTTGTTTACACGTACTGGTCAATATGGTGCGTCTCTTGCACTGCTCCTCCACGTCTCCATGTTTCTTTCCTGACAGAGTGAACGGCGTCTCGAACACAAAGCGGTTGATGTTGTGATGTCTCTCAAAATCTGTCCTTTTCTCTTGTTGCTCTTTCTCATCAAAGTAGGGCACCACATACGTCACCTGGATGTAGGCAAACTTGGGGTCCAGGTCTTTTGGGTTTACCTGTTTTTAAAGAATAGCACGCACACAATAATGAAGTTATATTACCACAAATTCACAACTTGGCAAACCGTTCAGTTTTAATGTCTTCAAAACAGGCTAAATTCTGTCAGTTACCTTATTGGAGTCCTGGATCATCTTGACGTTATCGGCTCCAAACTTGTCTGAGTAGAGCTTAAGTAATCTCTGGGAGATTTCCGACAGCCCTGTCAGCTTCGGCTCTTTGTAGATGAACTCTTTGCTCTCCTCCTCCTCAAAGAAACCCTACCAGAACACACACACACACACACACACACACACACACACACACACACACACACACACACACACACACACACACACACACACACACACACATGCACATACTAATGAGACAAGCCTGATACATGTATGTGTGGGTGTTTGTGTTTATGCATTGCAAATGTAATATTTAGATGGTGTCACAACACGCTGTATAGATGTGTGATTTTATGTTGCCCCCTAGTGGTATCTTAAGCCATTTTTGTACACTTATGTTAGAACAGCTCAGCTCTAACAGGATGTCAGTGTTAAGTTTGGGTGGGACAGTTCAAAGGTCATAATCAAAGCAGCGTTGGAGGCAAATGTCAAAGGTGAATGAGGTTTTTGTAAACAGATATCTTCCTGTCCACTGTAGCTGTTTCACATCAGCTCTTCTTAATGTTTAGGGAGGTAAAAACATCATCACTGGAGATTAAGGGAAGTAAAATGGACCACAGCAAGCTTGACACAAGCCCTTCAGAGGGTAATAGCAGCAGATGTTAATAGTGGTAGAAGGAGAAGAGAGGTAAAAGTGGTTAGCACTGAGGAAATGGAAAATCAGAGGCATATAAAACTTACCGCAATCTTGATATAGAATATAATATAAAAAAAACAAAAACAAAGGAAGAAAAGATCAGACAGAGAAATTAAGGAAACTGACTCAGCAAAAAAAATCTGGTCTTGCTGCCTTTCCATCTCTGTGCCTCATCGACAACACGCACAGTATCTTTCTCCACAGTTTTCAAAGAGTGGGAGGATTTTATATTCTCCATTTCTGCTTTTTTTAAGTCTTTCTTCATTTCAGAGCTCCACTGCCTGCATGGAAATGCTATCCCCTCATTAACAAATATGAAAGTGTGTCAAGGATCCAGGTTCTTTAAAAAGAAGCCTACACTGCACAGCGTTCTTCACAGAGATAATTCAGGGAAACGTTTTCAATGCAACTTATTTTTGGTCGGTTTATTTTGCAGAGATCTTTTGCCCTTCATACAGGACCTATACATTTATTTGTAAGGTAAATTATAACATATATAGAAACATTGGGTACCAAATTCAGACTGTCAAATCAGTCAGTGGTAGTTACTGTTGTTCTGCTGTGGTAGAAGCAATGTGTGAGTATAAATGTGCCCGTGCAAGTGTGTGCTGTCTCGAGTAATAAAGTGTCGCTCACCTGTCCATAGAAAGCTACGCGGTAGTAGCGACCGAAGAGCCGCTTTTCTGAGTTCACCACCTCAGTCACCTTCAGATAGGAGCGATGGATGTCGTAGTACAGCTCTGACAGCCTCTGTGGGCACAACAACACACATGTAAGGTTAAGCCCAGCAAATTATGCACACACAAAGAGGGGGAGGGTTAGCAGTTACCTTGAAATCCCTTCTCTTTTCAAAGACAGCAATGACAGGTTTGTTGATGTCAGCGATGAGCTCGTATCTCTCTGATTTCCACAGGTAGTCCACACACAGCTCCAGCTGCTCTACCAGAGTATCCTACACACAGAGGGAAGCATGTTAGAGAGAGAGAGAGAGAGAGAGAGACTGCAACTAGGGATGAGAATTGAGATGCTTTAATTGATACCAATGCCATTATTGATTCTGCTTATTAGTTCAATTATTCATCAATTCCCTTGTTGATCCCTGATGAATTTTCTCTAGGCCTACACAGGTTTTTAGCCTCAGTGCAACTGTTTTATTATCTATCTATCTACCACACTGTTAACTGACCTCAGTATAGGGCGTGTCTTGTGTACCAGTGTCTTCCTTCATGGCACCCTCCTCCTTGACATTGGGGCTGATGCACATAAACGCTGCCCAGCCCATAGAGAACGACGCTGGGGTTTCAAACAAGTGACATCGAGGCAGGTTAGCCAGTGAAAATATATGAATTTACTCTACAGTTATGTTCAGCTTGTTAACATACAGAAACACAAACATTCTTGTATCAGAATACAAGATGTGGTACTGTTTCACAGTCGAGCATTCATCATAAGCTGTATCATTTTTGCAGACTAAATTAAAAACACCAAATGTGAACGTGCTTCATTTCAGATCTCAGTGACACTGAACATCTCATCCAGTGAGACTGAAACAGTGAGGGTCAAAACAGTGGCAGTAATTTGTGAAAACTTCACAATCTCATATCATGGAGGCAAGAACAGTGGTTCTCAAAACATTTATCTGCAGAGTATAAAGAGTGTAGAAAATTTCATCCAACACAGGAGTGGTTAGGATTTGAAATGGCCCCTAAGCCGATGTCCCTTCAATCCAAACCTATTCACCCCTCAGAATCAACCCTTCCACCAGTTGCAAGAGGTTTAAACATATCAGTGCTCACCCACTCCCTCCCACACTCCCTTGTCTTTCCATCCTTATTGTCTGAACTCACAACCCCACCACCCAGCAGGCCCCAGGCGCACACACTCACTGTCTTGATCTCGGGAGGTAGTTAGTAAGGAGCTACAGTTAAAGACAGGGCTTTCTTCAGGGGACACACTGGACATCCTGGCCTTGTCAGCTCTCCAGTAGCCTGTTTGGTAGGAGGGGAGGAGGAGGTTTACAAAGTCCACTTGCTTTTGCCTTTTTTGCTCAAGGACAAGGCGCACGAATCGGCTGAGCTGCTGGCATGCTATGCTAGCAACTGGCACACAGGCTCGGTGCATAAAGTGCATGCAAAAAGATGTTAGATACATGCAGCAGAAGACAGACACATGCCGTGATCTAAACGAGGAAGCATGCACACTGAAGAACAAACAGATTTGCAGACGTCGTGAATGGAAATGGGATTGGGAAAGGTATTTAGATGCAAACGCAGATCTATATGACTAGCTGTCAACATGGGATTCCATCCTCATTCCCCATGAGTTCCTAATGAATGCCCTCCACACACAAAGACACACTCAAGTCACCAGCGTGCTCCCTTTCAGGCATGCACATCAACCCCCATGATGATATGAAGGATTGATGCCTGAAAGTTTCAGTAATTTGCAGAAAGTAGCATGTTAGCGGAGAGAAAGAGATGTTTGCTGAGTGACAGAAGATGGCTGTGACTGAATTTTCAGGTTAGAGGTCACCATGTCTGCAAAGACGCACACACTAGCAGCAACTTTGAATATTTGTGCATACACACATGAACCATGCTGCAAAATGTAAAGTCAAAGCAGCAGGATGTTTGCACTAACCTCTCCTCTTCAGCGATTCAGCGATCAGGGCTGAGATGTGGATGTAACACATGGCAGCCTGAGGGGAAGTCAGGTACATTACCTTCAAACTGTATTCATTCTTCAATAAAAAAGCAGTTTGTGAAGTGTGTGAAGTACAAGCACCCTGAAAAGCATAACATTTCTAACCTCTGAGAGGTCACCGTTGCGAACGTGAACCTTAGCCATGCTCTCCAGCCAGGTGCATCGGAGCTCGGGGGTGCTGGCGTAGGAGTTGGCCAGGCTGTACTGGAGATCCACCAGCATCTCTGGATCCTTCTCATGCTCCTTCATTTGGGCCGTGGCCATCAGAACCGTCCTGATCCGTTTGGTCAAGTCCTTCACCTCAGCAGGGAACGGTGTGTTCTGCAAAAAATGTGTTATAAACATTCAGTTTTTAAACTATAAAGTAGGATGAAATACCTCTATAAATCCAAATTAATGATATAACCCAAGAACATGTCATACCTTGAGAGGTGCATCACCGTTTGCAAAGTTATTGATGATAGCCAGAGACTGCTGAAATCTCGAGCCTCCAATGCCAGCATCTGCTATCAACTGGCTCACTGCCTTGATAACCTGAAGTGGAAAGTATGAGGTCTGAACATTGTCATGCTGAAACCACGATTCACAAAACACAGTACTAAAATGATATACTTGAGATATACCTGCAGATGTGAGCGGACTATAGACTTGCCCTTGGTAAACTCAAAGTTTTTCCTCATGAAAAAATACAGCAGGGCAGCTGCCTCCGTCTGGGTGGAGCTCGAGCGATGATTACAGCACTTGAGGATCTCGTAGCACAGACAGCCACACAGGTCTGCCTTACCCTGGAAGAATGCATTGGGGAACTGCCGGCAGAGATGAGGATGAAACCACACATTAGAAAAATAGTTTCAGTCTTCAGTTGGATGTTGGATGTTTACATGAACTTTACTTGCTGCACCTTTTGTACAAAGAGCCTGAGTCCAGCGAAGATGTGCCGTAGAGTGGCGGTTGATTGGTTGATCTGGAAGAAGAGCAAGTAGGTGTCCAGCACCTTCTTCATCAGTGCATTTTGCCCTTCATCCTGCAGCAGCTGCTTCTGTATGGAGAAATGTAAGAAGAAAAAATCAGACAACACATTTTACTGTCAAAGTATTATTTTCTGACTGAAAAGTTTTCATGCACAGTTTTTAAGATTAGAGATTATTCCAGCCACCAGATGGCAGTAAAGTAGCACTGGCTTGGCTTTAGAACGGCCATAAAATATGTGCATGATTTACTTTTCAGACTTGTTTTGTTAATTCAAATGATTGTAGCAGAGAAAACAGCTGTTTTTATTAAGAAGTAGAGAGAAAATGTGATTTGAAATCTCCCTGTTCAACTTGATAGTTACAAAATGGATCTCTGTTAACTGATTTTAGTTGAGGAGAATAATATGAAACAACAAAGTACAGCCAAAGGTATGTTAGAAAAAGACTTCTGACATGGCATACACCTTAAAATGGTGCAAAAGCTACATATTGAAATGGATTTGCAAGCATTTATATGTAATAGACAAACCAAGTCCAGAGCTCAGATTGACAATATAATATCGATGAAATATTCTATGATGTCCAGAGGCTAATACAATAAATATTGTATACACAGCACATAACTATGGTGGCCAGCAAGGGCAAACATGCTACAACTGTTTAAAATATTTCCATTAGGGTAAACGTGCTGCAGCTTTAGAAACGTTGCCAATTGAAAACACATACAAAAATCCGAAACAAATACAACAACAGGAATGGGCTCCCAAAACAGGAACAATGCAAAGTCAAAAATGCAGGTGTTCTCCAGGCCTTTAGGGGGAGTGGTAGGTGGAACAGCTTGATTTTCGTCCGGGGGAGAGAGAAACCAGATGAAAGAGTGTCCTTTTACAATACTGTAAAAGACTAAGGTCAAACATAGAAGAGAACATGTACCTTATATGTTGCATTTTTACTTTTCTTCATGCTTCAAAAACATACACTCTCATGTGGTCCCTCTTGTGTAAAAAAAAATCAGTCTATTTCAGCTCGGAGTTTGTGCATTTTTTTACTTTGCATCATTTCATTATTTACAGCGTGTATTGCCGTGGTTTGAGAAGCTGCAGCACTTTTTTCCAAATGGAATTTTTGGGCTGTTGTCAGCCACCGTACACAACATAGATTGAAACTGATTCCTCTAAACAAAAGAAAATAGATGACTGACATTGTAAGTGTGTGGTGTGTGATGTAGTTTCAGGTTGCAAAAGGACCACAGACCTTGTGATGGTGAACAAAGAGCTCCAGTACATCCAGCACAGTGAGGGACACCTCAGTAGACAAGTTTGCCTCAATATCTGTCGGACTCAGTGTATCGCCGTCCTGAATACTCCCATCTGGAAACAGAAAATCTGATATAAATAACTCAAATCCCTCACATTACATTCATCTCAACCAAACTGTGTGTTTGTGTGTTACCTGTCTCCATCATCTGCAGCAGCTTGGGGTTAGTGAGAGCATTCTTTCCCCTGATGATGGGCATGGTTTGGGAGCGAGCGTGCCGGTGACCTTCCCCTCCAGATGATGCCATCCTGGAAGCAACAGCCGGTATTAGCAGTTGGCGGCAATCATGGTTCAATCACATGTTTTATCTACTTGTTTAAATTACACTGCAGCAAATGTGCCACTAAACTGTAGGTCAACTATCTCTAGAGATCTGCACATATTAGTCAGCAGGTAAATATAAATGGCATCCATGTCCCAAGGACATGCTGTTATTGGGAGTCTATTAAACATATGGGAGTACAGAGACAAAGACTGGCAAATCACACAAAACACTGCAGGTATGAGGAGGGGCATGCCGAGAACAAAGTTACAGTCTATAACATGGAAACACACAGTGGTCATATCAATGATGAATTTACACAGGACAAGAATGTATTTGTATAAATCAAAGTGTTGTAAGTTGAAAATAATGTGAAATTTCTCACTATTAAGGAAAATATTCACATTTTGGGCCAATCACCAGACATCGTATTAAAAACAATTTCAGTAACCAAAGACTCTTTAAATAGTTTAACTCTGTCATCGTGGCTGAGGTGCTTTCCTGGTGGAGGGTGATTACCATTGTGGGAGGAGGCTTGAGGGATGAGAGGACTGGGAGGGGTGGTTAGAGGCCTTCAGGGTGCCATTGGCCTGGGTGGACTGGGCCAGCTTTACTGCCGCTGCTAGCTTCCTGTTCACGAGCCAATCACATCACAGCTAAAATTAGTTAGTTAAGTTGAGACCATCACTGTTTAGTGTCCATCATTATCACCATTAGTCAGGTATGTTTACTATGTGTGGCATGCTAATAGTCAAGCATGCCTACAATCAATAATAAATGCAGCACTATATTTGCACTTTTTGTGACCTCGCTGCATATTTGTAGCAGCTAGGTCACATGTATTCCTGTAAGGCTAAATGAGATAATCAGAGCATACAGGATCTCCAATTTGAGCTGATGGAGAGCGGCTGGAGTCAGAGAGAAAGATCAGCTCATAAAGAGAGGGAGGTCAGCCAGATGGAAAGGTTAGTGGCATAGCAGAGTCAATGGTTTTAGTTTGCCATTAGTAGAATATTGTATAAAGGTTAATATCAACTCTTGGTAGAGTGTTAGTGGAGAGTAGAGGGTTGAGGTCTGGAGCTTAGGATGTATAGATGTGATGAAACTGAGCTGCAGCACAAATCAGCTTAGTAACAGACAGATGTCCAACGTATCATATTCCTATGATGCTTAAATGAAGCTTGATCGGAAACGACTGCCAGTCTACACAAAGCAAATGTTGCCTTGGCCAGCCAAAAGAAAGGGGACACAGCGACTGTGTGAGCCAATCAACACAACCGCCTCAGAGCTCATTCAGCGGCAGGTGGAGCCCTGCCAGTCATGAGGCAGCAGGGCGTGCAAACAGAGGGCTACAAGGTCGACATGCAACATCAATGAGGCAAATGTATTACAGGATGTAAAGAGCAAACAGAACTAACATACAGTGCCAGCGTGAATAATGCAGCATAATACAGAATGCGTTACTTGATGCAACAGAATATCAATAAATGTGCAGTCACACTGATTATCCATTCACGGCTGCAGCATGCAGAGAGGGGGGAGGGCATGAGGCAAACACTGAGGTGGAGACTACAACAGCAAGGTCAAACATGGAGAAAACATTACAGTTCATTGTTATTGGTTTGTGTCATGTAGTGTGCATATGCATGGGTGTGTTTGTATTTTAGTTTAAATCTAAAATATGGCTTAAGTTAAGGAGGTGGGCTCCCTGCACCAACAGAGATACAAACAGTTAAAAGAACATCTAGGTTTTAAAGTCACTGACAAACCTTGTTTCTTAATCAGCTTCTTATGAGTGTGGGAACCATATAAGAACACACATTTACATCAACACATAAAACCACATCCACACATTCCCCAATGAAGCACATGAGCAGTTTTTGTCCGAACTTTAATGCTGCTTTAACCATTATTAAAAGTCCAGATGAAATGAAAAATGCCTTTTAACCCTTTTATGCTGGGTTCACACTACACGATATCAACCCGATTATAACCCGACGCAGAGTCGTACAGTGTCGGCTCGGATTGTGAACAAGTGTCGTACACGATTATCCATCGTTTCATCTCGTGTAGTATGTCATAGTAAACGACAACCAACGCTGTGTCTGGGACGCATCATGACATCTCGACAGAGTCTCGCATGTTTGATTTTATTTTTGTGGTTCATGACTTCTCCTGTCACAGCTGTCACCTTGACCAATAGGAACACAGAGTGATCTGCTGTTTGGAAAACTGTATGTCAACAACGTCCCAGCTTCATTGATATATCCTCTAGGGATGTTACCATGCAGTGTGAAAAAGGAAAAATGATGGCGTGAAACAGCAGAGGCACTTTAGCAACCCACTGAGTACTGCCATTAGCATCAAGCTAGCAAAGAATGCTATTTCTTCATAATAGCTAAAGCATGCCTTTATTTTTTTATTATTACCTATGTATTTTTTTATTTTTACTTTAAATCCGCTTGTTTGCGCTAGTGACTATCGGAACGGGCAAAAATGTCACGTAGTATGAACCTGGCATTAGGTCACAGCAAAATCCAATCATGTTTTCTTCCTCTTAAACAAAATATAACGTGTGCTTATGTAAGCTAGTGCAAACCTATTTCAACTAATAATATTATGACACCTACCCATCACTTAGTCTGTTACTTTTAGCTGCACAGAGTTGGTTTTCCACCTGTTCCAACGCTGAGGTGTGTGTGAAGCTAGCAGTCTGCTCTAGACCCATATTGCCCTAAACTATAAGTCCAATCAAATGCAAAAGGTTTGATTTATATCCCTCTTCTACCTGTACATCGATCAAATATTCAGATTCA
This sequence comes from Epinephelus awoara, assembly GCA_035609425.1. Classification (NCBI taxonomy): domain Eukaryota; kingdom Metazoa; phylum Chordata; class Actinopteri; order Perciformes; family Serranidae; genus Epinephelus; species Epinephelus awoara. The sequence goes on from CM069297.1 coordinate 24,247,513, forward strand.
CTGGGAAATGTGTCAAAGTGCAGAAGCTAAAGACGTTCAAACTTCCGTTTCACTGGGACTTTAATATTATGGAGAAGTATTTAAAATTTGAAACCAAGTTTCCAGAGGCTTCAATAGCTGAATTGTTGTCTGGTAGGCTGGATGACCGACTGTTCTCTGAGCTTGCTGGCTGGCTACACACTGCTAGTGTAATTCATCACTCCTGAACTTCAATGGGTGCCCACACTGACTCAGCCAGGCATCAAAGAGCGAACAGAGAGAGACACTGAGACAGACACAGGCGTAAGACTGTGAATCCCCCATGGCCTGGTATTACAGACGAATGTTAAGTAGCTAGCAGCCCCAGACAGGCTCAACTGCGCCTGAGAGCACTAGCTAGGCTTCCAGCTATCTTTATTCTGCTAATGCCTCCACACACAGTAAAGCAGTGTGTTCTCTCAGCCTTTTGTTGGCTTACATCTCAGCATCTTATTGCTGAAAGGAAAAAGAGAGCTAATTTAATTAGCTGGGAGGAACCAGAAGATGGAGGAGTCTAGCGGTGCCAATGGCTCAGCTCCAGTATGAGCACACACACACACACACACACACATGATAACGACCCCCATCCTGTGCTTGCCAACTACTACAGTACAATATCCAGCAGTGCTTTTCTCTCAACAGCAAGATCCAGGAGTTCCCCCTCCCCCTCTCTTCCTTTTCTTCCCCCTTTACCTCGTCCCCTCTTGAAGCTCATCCCTGAGCATGCACATGCATACAGAACACATATTAGTATTTCTGCCTGACTGTGTCTGATTCATTTATTTGTGTGTGTTTGCACACGTGTGTGTGTGTGTGTGTGTGTGTGCCCGCACATGTGTGCATTCATGTGTGTACATGATTATATGAATTATATGGGTGGGGGTGTTAACAACCTTTGGCTGCAGCATGTATGTTGAGTTAATAAGCTGTTTCCATATATGCGGCATTATAATAAATGCATGTGAATAAGAGCCGATCCACCTCTTTGTCAGAGAAAGCGATGAGAAGCACGCACTCACCTGGCTATGTGGCGCTTTCCGAGGAACCTGAAGTGCTGGAGACAAAGCCTGAGGAAAGGGAAAATGCAACAATGTCCTGGGTGAAGGGGGAAGGTTTGCTTGTTTTTCTGTGTTTTGTAAGTTAAGAACACAGGATAAATGAAGTGCATGTGATCAAACCGAGTTGCAACAGCACAGTGTAGATGCTGACACAAACAGGAAGCAGGCAGTTAATTAACTGCACTGTTCAGTGGAGAGGGAGCTCTCACTGGAATTACAGTCTGTTTTTCTGCTCTCTCTCTTGCTGTGTCATTACTTTCATCTGTTCCCTTCTGGCTAAATTCTTCGCCTTTCTTCTCCTCTCTGTCTCCTGTCCTCATCCCTGTCTGTCTCAATGTTTTTTTTCTCTGTGTGCACGGCATCACTCGTCAGCCTAAAAGGAGCTGGGGTAATAATGTGCAATGAAAAACAAAAAGCACTTACTCCAGGATGTTAAAGAAGTCTGAGATCTCCTGGTGAATGGCCCGGTGCCAGTAGGACACCAGCACATCTGGAAACAAGAAAGAAAAGGCATCATGTTAGAAACCATGGCAGATGTTTCAGAGGGCTAGCCAAGTGACCATTTTCATAGAGTCAGCATTCTTAGGGAACGATCACATGAGCGAATGCAGACAAGTGACCATCGCCTGCTGAAGTGATATTTGCACTGAATGTGTGACGCACACAGAAAGCTAGTGTCCTAGCTACTGTTAGCTAGCTAATAAATACGACAAAATATGATGTTATCGGTACATTCTCCATTTTGTTATGTTCCATGCCTGTCTCTAGACTCATTGCCAGCGAGGTAGCATCTCTCATGTGGGGTAGTTTGTATTTTTCATGGCCAAGATCATAGAATATCAGCTGGTTTCGACATAGCAACAATCAATGTCTCCTCCACATGCTCCTTTAATATTGACTGAGGATGCGACTTCACAGGTTAAAGTTCTCCAAAGTTGAACTCCATGCAATGTGAAGATACATATTTGCTTTGCAACCAAAATCAAATGTTTTATTTGCCCATCATAATTTCACTCGTGTGACCGTACCCTTATACTAAGATGGTATTAAAGTGATTGAAACATTGTTTAACCTGCCAAAAGTGCAGATATCTGATATATTTGCTGTTATAAGAATAATTCAATCAAAGAAAAAAACAGCTATTGTCTAAATCTTCTGGGCCTCTGTTGATCACATGCAGTATAACAGTAAACAGCCAAAAGAGGCATTTACAATCACAATTTGACAGGGCTCTGGACTGGACTGTGTGAATCCTGTACACATCCTGTATACATGTTTATAAAATGTCATTTCTTACCCTCAGATATGGTTTTCATGATGTGCAAAAAGCACATGAGGAGACTGCGGGTCTCCGCCTGGTCCAGCTTGTCACAACGAGAACCGTAGCCTATGAGGGACTGCGGCCGTGCAAACTGAGGAGAAACATCCAGACAGAAATCCAGCTGTTAGTATTAGGATTGTAGCTACTACTGCAGACACTGAGGTCATGTCCTAGCGTGGGAGGAAAACGTAAGATATAATGGGTATTTTACAAGCTGATATAGAATTTTCAGGTTAAATTTAACTACTTTTAGGCCAACACATCAAACACGAATAAAGGTTTCAGCAATTCCCCGCCAAAATGTTATTCCAGGAAATGTGAGGAGGGTTTAGAAGCATCATTTATACCTTCATGCTGGGAAAGTAAATTTACATCAAATATGACCAGACAACTGAAGATAAACTATGTAGGACGTTCCTGAAAAACAATTTATAGACTCATACAAAAGTAATCCCTCTCTAACATCACTTATGACCCACTAGAAGTGTGTGGCGGTGTATCTCTCTGCAGAGGCTCTGTCTGTATTTTCTTATTTTCTTCTTAGTTCCTGTGTTGAGACATTTATAGGCGTGTCCCCCCTCGACACTCAGGTGAGGTCAGGGCTTCATAAAAGGTAGCGACCAGGTGCCAGACCGTAAGCAGTAGTCAGCCCAGAGACACAATGCCAAAAACTGCAAATATAGTGAGGCGAAATGCCACACGAGAGTGAATTTGGGGTTCGCTTTTACTTCACTTTCGCTGGCAAGCATGATTACAATCAGTAAGCAGCAATCCTGCATCGTGTATCTTTAATTTTATAAATGAAATATGATAAATATAATTTCTTTAAGTGGCCATTTTTTTGCCTTTATGACAAAAGGAGATGACAGGAAGTGAGGAGAGTGAGATGGCCGACAACAAAAGTCCCCAGCTGGACTTGAACATTGCAATGACATGATTGGGTGTGATATATCTACAGCATCTATAAAAGCAGAGTGCTTTGTCACTTGTCCACCATTGGTGGTCTAAAACAGGAGCCAATGCAATCTGTTTTCTCCATATATAATGTAGAAATTATTTTAAATGACTCACAATCACGAACATGCGCAATATATACCAAGCACATACCATACATGTATCTAAAAGATTTAAGTTCTTATGATAAGATCTGCTAACTTCTCCTCTTCCTGAGTCAGAAAAAATAGACCTGACGTGTCATAACACAAGAGGTGATGGCTGTTTCTCTGCTTTCATAACTCTCCTTGTTTCTCACCTTCTCACATCCGTCCATCTTCTCACTGTTCCTGTCACTGTTGCTAGGGTTGGAGTCCACGCTGATCAGAGAACCCCGAGAGTCGGCTTGGTTACCCGTGGCAACTGCCAGAGATGAAAAGGCTGGTGGAAAAAGTGGGCGGGGAGGTGTCAGCATCAATGTCCTCATTCACACCTTTTTGTATAGACACTGGAAATAGATAGACAGCTGCATACGTGCATGTCACAAACTGTTACCTGTGATGGAGTTCAGCACTTCTTTGGAAAAGGAGGCATCTACAGAGTTGCCATGACGGGTAACAGGAATCACACCTCCAGCCACTCCGCCTCCGACACTGAGGTCGTCTCGAGAGCCCTGGTGGGGGTGCAGACAGGGGAGAGGATGTATTTAATGGAAAATATTTTTTGTTCCACTTGACTCTTAATATTCTATGATTCAGGCTATTATTTCTATTAGTTATGAGAACAAACTGTAAAGACTGAACTTTACAACAGCATCCACAAAGGAAAGTAAAACAAGTTTCATACAGTTTAAAAATAAATAATAACTTAACCGAAACAATCCGATTATTACTATTCTTGCATATTTCACAATGAAAGCAACATTTAACTGGGAGGATGATCCATCTACAGTATTCATGAACTCACAAACTTTTGTTTACAGCATGGTTAAAATGAAATGGAAGAGGACAGACAGAGACAGAAAGACAACATGAGCAGCATTAAGCAAGACCGTGTAGTTTAGATCAGGGATTCTCAGCCTGCTCTGCCCGGAGGCAACTCTTGCAAAATGACAGGAGACAAGGGGCCAGTTAATAAACAAACATTAATATTTTTGTCAGTATATATAATAAGTGAATTGCCTGTTTTCAACCTTTCATCATTTTCTGTCCTCACTCATCTTTGCCAAGAGGCAAATTCAGCCACAGCAGCCCCACATCGGTCAGTTCTATGCAGGGGTGTCTCTAGGATTTGAGGAAATTTGGGACTTAGCCCAGACCTTTGCAAATTGGACCAGTTCCCAACTGGTCCAGCCATGGGGTCCAGATTTCTCCTAAGTCATTAGTTTAAGGTCAACACAGTTTAATATATTCAGCGTCAGACTTTTGTTTTGCCATGTTGTTGAGCTAGTTTTTCTGTCTCTGTCAAGCAGCTGTCCTTTAGTTGCTCACTCTGCAGCAGGAAATGGCACTTCAAATCAAAAGCTGTCTGCCAGAAATTCACTGCACTTCAATATGGAGTGAGTTTTTTGTTGACACGTTCCCGAGTCCCTTGCGGTCCATTCAGAATGGATCCGCGACCCTCTTTTGGACCATAACACACCAGTTGGGAACCACTGAATTAGAAAACGGTTGGAGGGCCAGATTTAGCCCATGGGCTGTAAGTTGACTATCACTGGAGTCACTGCAAACCCACAGCAATTAATAATGAGAGCCTGTGCTGCAGAGAATGGTACAAAAATCTGTCAAGCTGACAAAGTCATAAAGAAAGGAAATGCATGTAGAGTACATGATCTAACTGAGGAATGAGAGGATTAATTATTCAAAATGACAGGGTTAAACCTCATGCTGCTTCCCTTAAAGTACGCTGCTGTCAAGTTGTATTTCGTAGAATCCCCAGGTCTGAAGTCACTGAAACTTAGTAGGTGACATGTCTTAACTAATGAGAGCCAAACATATAAGACCAATGTTACTGATCTTCAGACACAGCAGGAATATGTGTGACATTACACCAGTCATTTCATCTTTCATCTTGAGTCTTACTTGGTCACTAGAAGTGAAGTAGATGGGGAAAAGGTCCCTGAGGAAGAATCGAGGCATGTTGTCCAGGATCAGGCCGTACAGAGGCAGGTAGAGAGATGCAATCCTTGCCTGCTTCTCCTGGAAAAGCAGTCAATAAAAGGGGTGTCATGTTAAAAAGATGTGTGCATATTCTATATCCAGTTACATTATCTTGTAATACCCCAACAAATCAACATGCGGTTTTATCTGAAAGAAAGCATCAATATCTCAACAGTCTTTCAGTAGTCCGCAGAAAATGTCGGTGCAATTACATAATATCTAATAAGTCTTGCCAAGAAAATGCTGTGGCCTTTCATGAAGCATGATTTTCCTTTTATTTGGCACGCACTCAGTTTCGACTGCCTTGACTACAGCACTGCTGTTGTGTTGTGGTTGGCGGTATTTGGTTCTGTTTAACAGAGGGCAGATTACTGACTGGATCTAATCTGGACACTTCCCAGCATTCATTAAGACGTCGTCTCTGCCGCTCGCAGCTGCTACGAACAATCACATGTCAGTTTGTATGCGTGAGTCACATAGGAAGAATTTCTACTGTGAGCTCATGACTCACTGTTCATGCCTTTTAGTTTCCTCCCGTGTAAACATGTGTTCTGGCTACCTTGGTGGCATAGCGTGAATCCAGCGAGTGTTTGGCCATGAGAGTCTTCAGGGTGGCCAAGGCGAGGTGTCTCAGGTCCTGCTCGTCCTGGAGTGCCAGCCCCAGTTCCCGCAGTAACAGGCCAGTCAGGAAGTGTTTCCTGCAGAACTCTCCGGTCAGGTTGTACTCCGGCACCGAAACTGAGGAGAGACAGCATAAAAGACTCACATGTTAAATGGAAATTAACTGCACATGATTTAAATAAGGCTCGAGCCAATGTTTGCTTTCCATCAGGGGAGTTAATTAATCTGTTTCTAAATAAAAAAAATCTGGTTACAGTGAGCAAATAATGTGACAGGCCAATTTTCTGTGAATCTCATCATACCAATGTTTCTCTCTCACACACACACACACACACACACACACACACACACACACTGTAGCACATGCAACATTACAAAGAAATGAGTGAACATATTTACCATGAGTACTTTGTGGCTCTGGGGATGCATGGTCTGACATGGACAAACAGTTAGAGAAAATGACAGGAAGAGAAAGAGAGAAAGACAGAGTGTTAATAGACAAATGAGAGTGAGAACTACTGGATGTATGACAGTTACCACGTTAACACTGGTGTCACTCAAGCATGCGATGTGACTCGGGCCCTTACCTGCGATGCGAGCGGAGGGTAACGGCAGGCTGAGGGGAATGTAGTGCTCGTGGTTACACACCTCTCTCAAGAACTCAAATTTCAGCTCACACAAGACCTATAAGACAGAGAATATATATTATTAGATTATGAATACAGTGTCTGAGTAGATGGACATTAATGCAATTTCCAGGGTTTTTTTTTTTTTTTACCTTGCTGTCAGTAGCAGTGATCATGTTTATGTAGTTGCTAATCAGTTTGAATGTAAATCCTCTGTCCATGAGAGTGAAGCAACGCTGCAAAGAGACAGACAGAGACATCAGCTAATAAGACAGTGAGAGACAGATCATTTAACACAGATGGACAAATCAATAGGTAACAATTTGCAGACTGTTAATACAGCCCCTCCCATATCTGTGATACAGAGTCTGGGGCGGGATTATTTGCACATGGCTCTCAACATGGAGGTTGCTGGTGGCTAGCAGTTAGCAATGCCAACAGCATAAACAGTGATAACAGCAGCAACAGAGCTAATGGAGCTAACATTGTTAACTTGGGGGCACCAGAGGGTGGGCATTACGCTTCCATGACTACACTGTCCCGCTACTGTGGGTCAGGACAGCGTTATCAGTGGTAATTGCTATATGAGAGCAGTGCAGAGCAGGGACGATTAGCTAGCCAGTGGGATACACACAAAGGAACTCATGCATGCACAGCTGGACCGTCTACCACAACAATGAGTAGAGGAGCTCAGATTACAACACACACTGCAGGTGCATGACTTTGTTTGATGCTATTACTCCACTAAATCTTTACAAAGCAAATAGTTGTTTGCTGCTATATTAATGTTCTGACGCAAACAAGCACTTAAACAGCATACTTTAACGGTACATTAAGTTTCCATCACATGTACGCTCATTTTACTGGGTCTTTTTTCATTTAACATAATTCAAAATGGACAGTAAAGAACGTTTTGCTCCCACCTTGACAAAAGCCGCCACAGCTAAATTGGCACTGCGTGTCTCTTCTGCCAGATCTTTGTTTTTCCAGAAGATGTGCTCAGACACCGTCTCCACCAGGGTCTCCACACGGCTCAGGTAGGATGAGGGGAAACGTTGGGGCCTCGGAAGCTGTGGGGACACGAAGTCAGTAAAACACATTAATGAACATACAGATGAAAAGGAACTATACTAAACCAACAATGGCAACAGGTTAAACAATTCAATGCTGTCAGCAATGGGAGCCTCCAGGGGCCAAAAGTAGTGTAAGTCACCTTACCTTTACCTTGTCAGCATCGACCAAATGTTGGGCCATGGACTTTACAATCAGCTCAAAGAAGAACCAGGAGAACTGCAAGCAGAAGAGGTCAAAGCAAGATTAATCTTACTCCAATATTTATCCTTTTAATCAGCGCCAGTATGGAAACAGGGTTGGCACGCATCATTTTGTTTGTGAGTTTTGCACTGATTTACTTTCCTCTAGGATCTTAGAGGCATAAACAACAGTTTCCATCATTAAAAATAAAGTTTTCCATATTACAAGAAATAAACTGGAGAGTTGGTGTGAGGCAAGAGACAAACCTTCAGGACATTTTTAACTGCTGCCTGCTCATTGCTCTTCAGGTCAAAGGTCATCCCCTTAGCCAGCTCCTCGTGGACTGTCCTGAACCCGTGGGCCTCTGACTTGAACACAAACTGCACACAGGGAGAGGGGGAAAGGAGTCAGTTAAAGGGGCATACTAACAATGCTTTTCATTATCGATTTATCTTTTTTAATTTTTTTAAATTTGGGTTGTTTTTTTTCCTTTCCTGGGAAGAAACAGTAGAGATACAACATGAAATGAGGCGACAGAAAGATAGGAAATTACATGCAACAAAGGAATCCACTGAGATACCAGGTGTGTTGCAGCTCATAGTGCTAACTACTAGACAGCTGCAACGTTTGACGATTAACTGACAGGTCGGTTGAAAGAAACTTAATTGGCAATTAATTTGATAATCATTACAATCATTCACAAGCAAAAATACCCCAAAACAAGAGTTCCTGGTTCTCAAATAAAATAAAATTCTGTTTTTCTTTGTCTTACACTATAGTAAACATTATGGTAAGCTATTTGGTTTTTTTTGATAGTTTGTCAAGACATTTAATAGCGTTCTCTAGAATATTGTGATGGACAATTTTCACTGTTTTTGGATATTTGATTGACCAGACGGGTATTGATTTATCTAGAAAGTAAAAGAAAGATTATTTAAAAATAAAAATAATTATTTATTGCAGTTCTGGTTCAAACCCCTTGGCCACCAGGGTGCCCTAGTCTACTCATAAAATTAATGAATAAAATTGAAAAATACCGAACACAATTTTGCACAGCCCAAGATGACATCTTCAAAGTCTTGTTTTGTGCAACCAATAAACAAAAAACAGAATATTTTCAGTTTATAGTGATACAAACAGGAGAAAAGCCCTAAAATCCTCACAGTTGGAGAGCTGGAACAGGAGAACTTTGGGCATTTCTTCTCAAAAACCTGACCTAAAGTCACTCTCTAGACACGATTATAAGTAAATACTTTGCTATGATTAATATTTTGTTCATTACAGTTTTTCCAAATAAAAAAAGAAAGAACAAAACTCTGTGAAGGTGCTGGACACACATCAAGTCTTTTTCCCTCATTAAGAAATTCTGGATCTGGCCTCTGCCCCCCCCACCACTGCTGCTTCCGCTACGTTTCGCTTTCCAATTTCTCCAGTGCTGGCACAGTGCTAAAACGAAGCGTGGGGATAGGTCAAGCTGTGATAGGTTAATGGGTGAAAGAGTAGTGCTGATCAAGTTGGTTGGCACTGGCAATAGAGGAAACATTGGAGGGATCCAGCCATACATGTTTGAGCGTCAGTCAGGTCCAAACTCTGGTGAGGAGTCTGTTGTGCACCAAAATCTGCAACTAGCAGATGTATCAGAATTGTAAGTGTAGTTAACATCTTCTATTTGTTTACTGTTGTTTGTGCGATTGTAACTGGCAGTGACTGACACAGCATAAGTGGCTGTGAAATAACACCTGCTACGTTGTCACACTGTGTTCACACTGACACATTGTTATTACGTAATTATAAAGCGGAGGCGTAATCAAAGTTTGCAGTAAGATATTCAGTCTGGCTGAGCTCTTTAGATCAGCCTACGTTTAATAAGCTTGCTCTGTGCTGGAGGTTTCGGGTTTCTTTGCCAGTTTTGTGTCGAAGTCTGTTCTCCTGTCGATATGTGTTGAATATTAGACACTGGTAATCAATTAATAGATTCATTGTAATGCACACATGAACAAATAGTGTAGATGTACATGGAAAAAACATACATACAGCAACCTAAAATAAGGGAATATATGGAAATGGAAAATATTTTCCATTTGGTTGATTAAATTAAAAAATATCTAGCCTATCACATGTATGAGGTTAGATTGATATAATATTCCTGCATGCTACTCAGTTCACAGTGAAATGAACCTCCTCTCTTTCCTTTCTTCCACATGAGCACACATGTATTTACATTGACACACACACACACACTCAGCAGTTTAAATTGGGCACCAGTACTACTGAACATCATGCCAATCTGTTACTATGGCAACCCTGCTTCCATTAGCCGTGCTAGTCCTCTCCTCTTACCCTCCCACCATTCGTCTCTGCCACTGCCTCTTCAAGCGCTGTGGTTTTCCTTCACTGCGGCCAACATGAAACAGGTCTTGTGGTTCCTCCTGCTCTCTTCTCTAATTCTCTTACTGATTTTGCCGCTTAAACAAACACGCCTTGTGTTTCTGATTGAGCAGGCTGAATGTCCTAGCCTGCCTCCCTCCTACTCAATCAGCCTTTCTTCTTCGTCGTCGTCTTCTTCTCCTCTCCCTACTTCTCTGTTTGTGTTTGCACAGTTTTCTGGGCACGCGGCCCTAGCCACACTCCTGCTGGCCCAAATACACACATGCACACACACACACACACGCACGCACGCACACACAAACATAGACATAGATACATACAAACACACAAAGCCTCAGAAATTAAATAGTCTGTGCAGACTCCACTCCTCCATGGAAAACAACAGCCTTCATAATTATCATATGATCTTCCTGAGCATACAAACACAGTTCATTCCAGGAATTGCTACCAGCACAACACACACGCCATCTTCTAGTTTGTAATACCTTGATATAGGAGTGCAGGTAGTGATCCAGGTTTTCTTCATGGCACTTTGCAACAATGTGGACCAACACTCTGTAGACACAGGACATGAAAGGCTTTTATTTATTACAGCCTTTATCGTTACACAATAACAGATCTGTAATTATATATCTTCTCCTCCCATTTCCCTTCAGTAGCAGAATCTTGTTATTCATTCATGATACAGGATTAAAAACACATTATAAAATGAGATGTGGTGTTTTTAACAATACTTTTATACACTAGCCTCTCTGTATGCTTTACCACATCCACTGAGCCCCCACCCTGATGTGAGTCCAGCTGTTACAGACATTGCAGTACCGCTGCCTACCTGGTGGTGGCAGTAGTGACCTCATCATTGTCATTCTGAGTCAGAACCTTGAACAGCTGGTTGAAGAGCACTGGCAGGAATCGGATGATCACCGGGATCCTCTCCATACTGAGAAGACCCTGGGGGATTGTGGAAAAGAGGCGTAGGAGGAGGAAGAGGTGGAAAAGTTGGAGACGGGTGGAAATAAATAAGAAACACAAACCATAGAGAGGCAAAAATCTAAATTATGTTTGGCGTACGGTAACGTTGCACTGATTACACATTCAGCAGGGTTTTTGTCTCAGTTGCAATAAATGAAAATTGAGGGGATATAGTGTCTTTTCTCTGACCTTCAGGCAGTTGAGGAAGTTGGAGGTAGGAGGTAGCGAGAGGTCCAGCTCTCTCTTCTGGCACTGCTGGAAGAATCGGTTCAGGTGGGGGTCCTGGCACGGAGAGACGAAACCATGGAAGTCAGCAGTAAGCATCTGCAGTAACACTTAGTGGACTGGTTCCCTTTTAAGTAACAGTTAATCCTAAAATTCATCACCTTGCAACTCTCAGTTGTCTCCATCTAGTCTTTAACAATTTATCTTTCTATAGGTTCAACAATAACATTAAGAAACATTAATTAGTGAGTTTTTTTGGGCTGATGTTTGTGCTATGGAGGTCAGAGCAGTATATAGTAAGTTTCATTGTTGTGTGAAATGAAAGTCTGTTTTGTTGCAGCAGCAAAACATCACAGTGGGAACAAGGAGTTATTTATATCTATTAAATATCGATAGATATTTTTAATATCTATTTTTATTTTGTTCCTCTGTAGCTTTTTGAAATGTGACATCATGACAATATGACTTTATATTCCATCTTTATTACTCACTTCTGTGTCAATTGAGGGATTACATTTTAAATGTATTCATTTATTTATTCTATTAATAACTTGACAGGCAATTTGAAATGTCCTTTAGGAATCATTTTAAGTCATCTGTCTTTTAAAAAGTTAGTTAATGATAAATTATTTCAGTCTTTGGTAATCATTTTCCAAGAGGAAAGCACATAAAAAAGACTAAATAACATCAAGGCAGTACATTAAAAGCAAAAGCAAAAGGAAAACAAACAAAAGAGACTGAGGAGGTGTAGGCTGGAGCTTAAGCTCATTGTACCTACACTTTTTATGTGGTATATTGTCATGAGTAACTCATTTACTACTATGTTTGAGTTATAGAAAAAAACCCATAGGGAACAATATATAAAAAAGACACAAGCAGCAACGATAACAAATTCCAAAATGTTCCATACAAAATAATAATCGTACCTCAGCCTTCTATTTTTTTTTTTACAACCATACTTTTAACCATATTTAAAATTTCTGAAGTGAACTACACAGTTTTAATTCCCTGTAAATGAAACTAGACATAGGCTGATCCGATGTACAACCCGCCAGCCAATCAACAGATTGCTGTGCAGCTCTCCAAACATCCTCTAACTCTCCACTGTAAACGGAAACGGTCCATTTCCTTGTTTCATGTCCGGCACTACATAAGAAGAAATTACCACTTATACTGTCTACTAATTCTCTAATGTGTTTAGAGACATCTAATGATCATTTCATGTCCATTCTGCCATTCCATGCAAGCAGACTCCGTTCATGTTAGTTCTAATGGAGAAAGCTGAGATGGAGCAGCTCAGAAAACGTACATGGCCAATTACCTCATGTCAGGGTTAATGGGATACTTCTCAACTAGCTTTGTATCTTACCAATGTGGGTAACATGTGTAAATGAACTGTGGTAAACTTCCCCACAACTTATCAGTGCCCAGATCTCCCTGCTTATCTCTTAGCGTAAATCTGCTGGATGACATGTTTCCACCTGTCTCCCTCAAACTGAAACCAAACTCAGATAAATCAGCAGTGCTGCTGAAATATGAACCACAATTCTATTGCCGTGTTGCCAGTTTCTCACCTAGAATGTCTTCAGAAACATATTTTAACTCACCATTTAACTGTAATTCAAATTCATAATTTGTTACCAGCTAACCACCATATTGTTTCCAGTGACAAAAGCTTGCATTACGTTACACACCAAGGGGAACGTTTATTGGTCCACTGGTAGATTTCTACCTCTTGAGCAAAAGCAAATGCCACAGCCCTTCTCCTCTGTTTTCTTTTGTTGCATCTCTCCACCTCATACACAGCCCAGATTTAAGAAAAGACAATCTTTCCAAGCGTAAAATACTTCTTTAAGTCTTCCTTTGAGGCTAAGACCTTGACAGTCCATGTCCTCAAAATGTAGAAAGCCATAAATCTATCCACTTTCATGTGTATTCACAGGGCATACCTTAGACACATCATCAGTCCATTACAGTATCAGTAAGCCACTTAAAACAAAGACAGCGAGGAGGGGAGTGTGCAGAAACCTAGACGATGGTCTTACCTGAGTGTATACTGTGGAGACGACATTGGTGGACACTTTGAAGATAGGTTTTCCTCCATCGACCCATTTCACATCTGCTCCATTCTGTAAAAAAGCAAGGATGGCTTGAGTTTGACACTGGAAAAAAAAGATGAGCTGCCAGCTTCATTTATCACATGCTAGAATTTTTAATACCCTTCTTTTCTTGCAAATGATTTTTTTTTATTATTCAGCAGCAGCGTTTTTAATATTTATACCACCTGTGCCTTTCCTTCCTTCCTTCCTGTCTCTCACCTTGGTGTTGCTGGCTTCCTTGATGGCCAGGTATCCAGGCGGCAGGTTACAGGAGACAGGGACGCTGAACTCCTGGGATGACAGGCGGCCTTCTTTGAGGAGAGGCAGCCAAGAGTACCCCACTAAAAAGGGACACATGGATGCAAAACACAGAGTGGTGAATGGCGGACAAGATCAACCACAGAATACCCTGCTGCATAGTAAATGCGTCATTAAATTACACTTCCAGATGGACCACCAGCTCACCTGGGGTCTCCAGGGTTTCTTTCCTCTTAGCATTCGTCTTTGCATTGATGTCACAGGTGACGTGGTAAAAGGAGAAAAGAAGGTGGTGCTTTTCATGAAGCTGAGTAGGAAGCTCAATCTTCACCTGGGGACACAACAGCACGTAATGGGTTATATTATGGGCAGCGAGGGACACTGCAGATCGGTGAGTTGTCCGTAAACACACTCTGTTTATGCTCTGAAGGCTGCTAATGCTGGAGTCAATCCATTTCAAGGCTCTTATGATATCTGTGATGAATCCACATGCCCATTTACCTCATCATAGAAGTCAGGGTTCTGGGAGTGATGCAGGACTGTGGAACAGGCTGCTGTGGTGAGGACTGGACCTCCCGGCTTGCCGTAGATGCACTGGAAAAACAGCCGCAACAGAAAAAAGGGAGCATTAAGTCATGGCTCAGCCAGTTTCTCATGACAGACAGAGTTTAACTGGAGAAAACGGAGTCATATAAAAAGCCAGTAAATGTCTCATCAGCATGTTTTTGGATCGCGTTCTACCTTTAAAGGTTTGGCAACTTCTTCGTCTGAGCTGCGGAACTCCACATAGACTGCAATGTTACGAGCCTGCGAACAAGAGGAACATTATAACGTTAATAATCGCCCACGCAGAAAAAACAGTGAATAATGAAAGTATATAAAGTATGTATGACACAAGAGGCATGCTGTTAGTGATTTTGGATCTCTGAAAAGGTGCTTTAAAGGGGCAGTGTTTTATTCAGCTAGTGGGGACGATTGCAGATGGCAACCAGCTGTAACTTCTCCCATGTGTCAAACGTGAACTCCTGGTTAGGATTACTTCAGCGTTCATTGTTCAGGATGTTTTTAACGAGAGTCATTTTATCTGCAGAGGTCTCCAAAATAAACGAACCAGGTGATTAAACTGTTAAAAACACTGAATAAGCAGTTTCATGTTACAAATCAGTGTTTCTCCAACCCTGTTTGGCTCATCACAGACAGGCTGCTAGCCCAGCACCTGCTAATGTGTGCTCACCTTTTTTCTCTGATAACTTAAGATCCAGACGTTCAGGAGGATTTTACCAGGAGCCAAATTATCTGCAGAGGTCTCTCCCTCTCCAAAACAAATAGACCAAGTGATTTAAACCAGTATTAACACTGAATAAACCTGTTTCACGTTAAAAAAAACAAAACAAAAACAGTGTTTCGGGGGCTGCTGACTATGGTGGCTGACACAAAAATGGCCCCGAATGGTTTGTTTGTTTTGGGCTATAATTCTGTAGAAACATGGCGGTGCAACATGGTGGACTCTATGGATAAGGACCCACTCTCTATGTAGATATAAACGGCTCATTCAAAGGAGGCGGATACATAGTGATTCTTATTTTCAGGCGATTATAGACTAAAAAAACAACATACTTACTATATTACATTCCATTACTGCTGCTCTATCCCCCTAAATCCTACACACTGGACTTTAAAAGCTACTATGCTATACCTTGGCGAAGCTCTTCTGGCTGTCATATTTGAGATGTTTGGGGTAGACATAAATGTGGTTTCTGTAGACGCGGTGCGGCTGTGTGAACTTGGTGGTGTCCTGGACAAACTCCTCCACCTCCACAGTCGGCTGGTGTTTGCTCAGCTCTTCAAAGGGCTTCACCGGTACATAGGAGGATGTCACACAGTCTGAAAGCACCAAAGAGAGTGTTTACAACATAGCAAAGTAGAGGTGTGGAAGGGAAGGAGGAGGCAGATAGTCATGAATAAACATGAACAGGGGGAAATATTGCCTAAAAAGTGGACATACTGGGATGCTCCATTGGAATGTAGTCAACAGCGATTTCCAGCGCCCCAGGAATAGTCTGCAGTTTGCTGGTCTTCTCAGCCCTGCACACACAAAAATTAGAATTGTATGATGTGAAAAATGTTTATCTCGCCTTGGAGAAGCCCAAAAGCCGCAGTAGACCTTACCTTCTGTACTCAGACACCAGCTTAATCAGGTCATCTGTGGAAATCTTGTTGCTCTCCTGTTTGAAGAGAGGCGAGAAACGAGACTCTCTGTCCAGTGCCCCATGGTTGTCCTTAAACACAGACCTATTACAGAAAGAAAGAGATTAGATCTTGTAGAGAGAACATGGTAAATACATTTCAGAATGTTTAGACAACTGAGCTTCCACTGACCTGACGGACCAGGCAAACGGCATACGGTACTTTCCCAGTTTACTACAGAACTGTTTGTTGGATTTCAAAATCTTTTGGACAGTCTGTACAAGACACAAGCAGACAGAGATGGACGGAGAGACACGTCAGCAACACGCCACAGTTGATATTTTTAAATACAATGGGATGTGATCAGCCCTAAATCCTTGTTGACCTAGACAGAGTGACAGACTAAATCAGAGGTTGTCTGATACAGGCAGCAGGTTTAATGTCTGGTGATTCACTTAGCCATTTAAACAAGGACCACATGGAGCACTGCCAGCGGGGAAGCCAGGAAATGTCTTGGATGGGATGTCGGAAAAAAAACTCATTTCTAAACTATCCGAGTAGACTGGCATTCAGTGATGGAGATAAACTCTGGCCTTACAGGAAAACCATTTTGTAAATGTCATTCATTAAACTGTTCGAGTAGATCAAGCCATTCCCCTTACAAGAAACGCCTGAACATGTTTCATGAGCCATTTTTTCCCAGCTTGCCTCAGGAGATAAGACGGTATAAAAGCTCTATGTCATTGGTCAATGATAGAAAATAAATCAAGATGAAATGTGACACTGTGGAATGTAAACATTGATGCAAAAAATGATTTTCTGACCTTGCTGGAGTCTGTATTCTTGATGTAAGGTTCTGTCCCACAAGCAATATTTCCCATAAGCACCTTTTCCACTCTTGCCACCATCACGATGTCTGTGTGGGGGTTGGTCACTGAGAAAATGGCCTGAATGGAGAGCATGGAAAAGCATATTAAAAGCCATTTTATATGTTAAATGCATTTTTCTTAGGGTGATTTACATCTATAAAACACGTAATGGGAGTAACATGCTTGTACCTGTCTAGGAAAGCATAGCCAGTGCTCCAGGTCCAGGCTGAGGCTACAATCTCCTGGCTTCTTCTCAGCAGGAGAGCACAGGCCATTCTCCTGACCTCCGACCCCAGTCGCAGGACCGCCTGTCCCATTACTGCAGCCTCCGAGCATCTGACGCACTGTCTCATGGTTGAGGTCTACGTGGAAGTCTGCAGACACCTTTCTTCCTTCTCGTACATCCAGCAGAGCCAGCGACACAAAGAAGGGTTCAATCTGGTGGAGCAGATACAGCACAGTCACTTTCAGTTCCTTTATATATACCGTCAAAGGCCCTACGACATGCTTCACCATTATTTCACAGAGTCATGTTAGCAACTGTCTGAGAGTGTGAAAGGCTTATGTCTCTAATCCTCACATTAGTGACCGGTCCAGTTTCACTCTCATTGATGCAGCCCTGTAGCATGAGGTTGAGTGATCGACAGGTTATCATAAACCTTCTGCCCAGTTTCTCCTCAAACGGACGCACCGGTGCGTTCTCAACTGATGAATGCTCGGTGCGCGGGCTCCTCAGAACCTGTGGTTGGTGAAACACAGATTGTTATAAAGAGGCATGCTTTACTTTATTTTAGCAAGCTGGAACCCTTGAGAAGTATTAAAATTATTTCACTCATGAGTTCTTAATTAAAAAAACATAAACTGCCGCATCATGGCATACATATCAGATTGATGTCATAAAGTACAACACATAAAGTCAAAAGATGATGTAAGTCATGTAAAGGTATAACACTGTATAAAATAGGAAAACACAAAAACAGGGAACATATTCTTTACACATACAGGAGTGTCAGGGTCCAGCGAGAACAGGTTCAACCTCTCTTCTCTCCTGGCTGAGCGAATTCCTTCGTCTGTCTCAGAGATATACTGTTAGGTAAGAGATCGCAAGAAAGACAGAAAGAGACAGTCAACAACAACTGGATGCAAATAATAAAGTGCTTATTATGAATTATGATGTAGATAAAAACAGCAAGGTTGTATAAGATTGCATAGTGCGTTCTTATAGCTTGGACTTTTCTTGTGAGCAAGAGCAGTTATGTTTACGTTCAGTGATTCTTTCCAAAATGCACTGTGTGTGTAAGAGCCACTTAAGCATATTTATATTTGGTAAAAATGTCTGTGTTGATATGACATACAAGTTCTGATATTATTTACTTTTGCACAACAGTTTCTGTATATTTTTCAATAGTGTATAGTAATGGACTATACTGAGGTTATGTTTATATTTGCTTTATTTCTGTGTTAGAGGACATGCATAAGTTATTTATGATAGGTATGGTGCTGTAGGACAGTTTAGTAGGAGATTGTTGACAACGTTGTGCGTAAAGACGACATGAAGTCCGTGTTGGTTTGGATCTTAATAATTTACGGTGAGAGTATAAAGAAATAGGACATTGAGACAGTAGTCGACTGTACGAGATGTAATTTTGAAAGGACTTAGCCTGCCGTTTTGTTTTCTGTTCCGTTTCTTGCTTCTTCTTTTTTTGTATTCTCAGTGAACCTCGTTTTAGCTTTTTCCCTGCTTCATGGGAGTACTGTGGATCTTTACAAAAATAACAGGCACACATGTCGAAACTGAGACACCTTGCAGACTAAGTGGCCTCGGAACTTTGGGATTTTGAAACGGCCACTATAGGGTGTATCGTTAAGGCATATCAAAACAGGACAAAATCCTTCATTATACAATATTTACAACGCCAACTTTTTGAGTATCTGATATCCAAATTGTCTACATCTATGTTTAGACTAGCAGTCTTATTCTTTATTGTCTTTTGCAGACGCATTGCTAAGTTTCTATCATCACCAACTGTGGATCAATGGAAAAACATCAGATGTGTTACGCTTGTATGTAGCATTGCTCCATAGCAGCACTTAAGGTCACAACCTGCAAAGGGTACCTATAAATAGACTCTGACTGTTGTGCTCTATTCTGCATGCACGTAAAGTTAATAATAATAGTAGTAAACGCAGCAGTAGCAGGAAATGTATATGACTGTTTGAAAGAGAGGAGCTGACAGCTTAACTAACCTTTGCTAGCTCTGGATTGATACCGTTCTCTGTGGTAGTATCTTCATTCTCCTGTAAACAGCAGTCGCTCAGTGACAGGTCAAACACATCTGGAGGGAGAACAAACACAATCAGGACTCCTGAGAGTGACTTCTGTTTATGAGTGATGGCTGCCAACACAGAGCGGATGGGATGGTTTATCTACACGGCCCATTTTCCTCGTAGGTTAGAGGCCGTATAACATTTTCTAAAATCATTTCGGCAGTACACTAAATACATACTAACCAGAGTCAGCGGACATGTATCTATCTCAGAATAAATTATGACTCCATTTGTGGTATTTACGGGTAATAAGGCAGGCAGGCCTCTGCAGAAATATAACCGTCATGTGCCTGGAGCAATTCTTCCCAAAGGCCACACTGAACAAAATGGCTCATTAATGGTAGGTCACCACACGCTCGCAGCCTGATTTAGAGGCATGCTAACAGACCACAGAGCCTTGACGGCTGAGGCTATTACATCATTCCACCACTTTTCACTGGGCCAACTCTCAACGCTCTGTCGGTGTCTGTTATGTTACAGGCCGTGGTCCCATGCCCAGGCTTTCACAGAGCTGGCACAGAAGGTCAAGTTTTATGAACTATGCTTCCATGTAACGTTTTTTTTTTAAAACCAAGGCATGATGTATCAAACAAAGGTGGAGTCACTGGTTGGTGTCAGGTCTCATTTCCTGATGGGGATGTTATGGACTGAGCCCCAACCCAGCTGAAATCCCCCATTAAGATCATGGCAAGATGGCAGATATTATTTAGTTAGAGTAAGTCAGAGAGAGAGTAGAAGGTTACGTTTTCGCTGACATCGAGTATAAAAACCTTCGTCTCTTAAGGGCACCATGATTTATACATGTGTTGGAATTATGCTAAAATTTCCTCTTCGTCTCTGCTTAAATACCCCTTTCACCACTAAATTACCATTTGTGCTTCCATCCCCTTTGCTCCTTCCAACTATTTTTCAGCTCTCTCTCTACATCCATCAAATGTACACTTTGTGTATTCCTGAATACAAAAACAGAGCCTGTCTCACCCTGTCGATGATCTGTGAGGTCCAGACTCTTGCGGTCAGGGGCCGGACCGTCGTGGGGACTGATCTGTAAGATGCGGGTCAACGTGCTAATCCACTCCTCCATATCCTGCTCGCTCTCCGCGGCCAGCACGAAGTACGTAACCTCGTTCATCTTCAGCTCAAAGGCATGTTTCCTCAGACGGTTATTCTGTAGGGGGATAGATGGAAGGATGGATAGGATAATGTGGTCACACAACAAAACCAGAGCTTGGGTCGGCTTTTGGAAAATGTGATTCTTTCTTCCACACAAGCCTCACTTAGCTTCGTTTCTGGATGTCTAATAAGGAAACTCCTTCCAAAAATATCACAAAGTCTCTTGTTAATAATTTCTCTTAACACTTTTTTTCATAAGAACATATTAAATCATAACAAAATAATATTGGTTTGAAATATGTGCCATGCAGCTTTGGAGAAGTCTGAATAGTCCAATTGTACCCTTAGATAGACAGATGGATATAAAGTATGTGACAATAATAAAGGTAAATACAACACTGCGTACACGTACAATTAAATTGCAGAGGATAAAAACACAATAAATCTAAAAGCTCATTTCTGATGTGGTCCTCGTAACAGAGAGGAAGCTGCAACTCCCAAAACCCACATACAGCACATCCAGCAATTACTGTTGATTAAACTAAACAATTGTCTTTCAACAGCACGCAGAGACATAAAAATGACACCCATGAGGTTGTCAGTCACTGGGTAAGTAAAACAAACCTCCCAAAGCTAAACAATCCCTCAGAGCTGACACAATAACATCCTGACCTGGGCATGTTGTGTCATTATGCTCTACTACATCATTATCCTGCAAGCCGCATTTTACACAATGCCTCATAACAGGCAATACTTGCTCAGTCAAAGGAAATGTATGTGACATTCAGAGCATACTGTATCTATGGTTCAGATTCTGAGGCTGGATTGTCTGCACAGGGTTGGAAAGAATTCATTAAATGTTTCTCAGCTCTGCGATCTTTGATAAAATGTGGCAACCATTTCTGTGTTATCTACAAAGATTAGCCTAAAGCGTTTATGTGTATGTACGTATGCTTGAGTATATAGGTTTGTACATCATCATATATGTACATGTACTTTACACATATGTATATTTTGTAGACATTGATCCATTCTGTAGCTGACTGTTCTGCTATTCATATTGCTTTGTATTCCATAAGAACAAGACTGCTTTTTTGTTGTTGTTGTTTCTTTATGTATTGTTCATCTCTGAGGATGGGGGTCGGCTGTCCCTTTTGTAGTTGTGGTGCTTGTTTACAAACTTAAAATCTCAGTAACAAACAAAAAAAAAACATGGAGGTTGCATGGCGGCTAGCAGCTAACAATGCTAACCTAATAAAGAGAGCTAACAACGGAAGCAGTGGAGAGTTTCACATATAGTAAACTGTAACTATAAAATGAAAGGATGTTTTGTTGCCTCTCACAGCAGCTGTAGACTGAGAAAAAATAACTTAATTCACTGGGCCGACTGCCGGCAACTTTTAAGGTGGAATGCTCACTTGTGATGTTGCCCAATGTATGAGTTGGCTATGTGAATCTAGCAGCACACCTTAAATTTCAATATGACAACTCTGACTATTCCATTAGTTTTTATTGTCCCTCTTGGATGACGTACACCTTTAGTAATGAGAGTATCGTCAAGTGTGGCAGAGCTTCATTCCTGTGGGCTCAGGTAACACTAAACCCCTGAACTTGCCTGAGAAGGACTAAATGCACAAACCTGCTATTTTTAAGTATCCCATTGAGAGAGAAACTCTCACTGCAGCCTTTTTTATTTTGTTCTGAAAATGTTGGCATGCAACTCCACTCTGGGGATGATAAATGAGGTGCAGATTGATAAAGAGGAAATACAGTGAGTGGAGCAGTGAGTGACAACAACCCCGCCCAAAGGAAAGAGTGCTGTTTGCAGTGGAAACGCTAAGCGGACTTAGGGTCTAGGTACCATGTCTGGAAGGTTACTTGTGGTTCCAAAGGTACCATACCGAAAGTGTTTGGTGGAAATGGGCTTAACATGCACACAAGGCCAGACCTTCTACCACAACACACAAACAGAGAAGCTTGGATTACAACACACACTGAAAGGCAACGTGACTTTCTTCTCTGCTCAGGACACCATCACTCCACTACATTTTAACATATCAAATAGCGGTTTGCTGCTATATCAATGTTGTAAGTGTCGCATACAGCTACTTTTAAGTAAAATGTCTAAATGTTTCTCTTTGTGCTGCTACTGAGACTTGTTTATAGAGTGATGCTCTGGTGAAGGCCTTTGTGATCGCAGGAGATAACATTTTTGATGCAATGGAATCAAGTGTTCAGAGATTTTTATCTTTTTCCCTTCCTGCTTTTTGCATTCAGCACATTCTTGTTTTGTGCAGTAGTTTTGGAGGGAAGGAAGCCTGAAAAAGCCCCCATATAATACTCCACACATATACGGTGTATATTGTGCTGTGCTTTTACTTAATTGAATGCTTTAAAACTCACCTGTACCACACCAGTGCAGGAGTCGAGGAAGATGCAACCTTTGGGTTCCTTGGAGATCTTTTCATCTTTGTAAAAGTTCATGATGTAGGAGTTATCTGTCAGCTGGGTGAGCTGAAAATATCGCCTCTTGAACGACTGCACAGACAGAATAAGGTTCAAATCCATTAACCAGGTAGACAAAGGCATCTGCAACTAATTATTTGGGGTATGTACTAAAAATGACACAAAAAAGTGATTGATAATTTCTTGAACTATAAACCCATTCTGGGTCAATATATCATCAACAGGAGTCATAATTCAAGTTCAAACTAGGTTAACCAAGTGCAAGGTAAAACATTTAATCTGAAAAACAGGGTGATCTGAGGATCAGGGTGAAAAGGCACCACACAAACAGTGTGTGTGTGTGTGTGTGTGTGTGTGTGTGTGTGTGTGTGTGTGTGTGTGTGTGTGTGTGTGTGTGTGTGCATGAAAAGCGAGAGCATCAGACATTTCCTCACCCGAACAGTGATGCTATTGTTGACTGTGCTGTTAAAGTTCCCTTTGTAGAGCCAGCCTGACCGAAAAACACCGATTCCTCCTCCACCACCACCTCCCCCTCCTCCTTTGGACGAGGACAGCGAGGTGGTATCCTGTACAGCACAAATATGGTCAGTTATAGGTACATTAGCTTTCCATTCATATAATCAATAGAGTAAAGGAGACTTTTTAAGACTCATTCTATCTTAGGATGGCCATTGGTCAGTCAGATTAGGTTGATAAACAATGTCCCGCTGACGTGTAATGAGCTGACTGCTCTTGTAAAGTATATTTTAACAGCTTTAAGGCTGCGATAAACTGATTTAAACAGGATGTATCCCGTATGTAATGCATTCATTCTAAAAGCATTTGTCAGAAGACGGTCATTACTGACCTCATCCTTGTCAATGTCCTCGTGGTCAATCTCAAAAGAATGGGATGGCAGCTTCTCTGCTTTGTACAGTTTCCTGTGAAGGAACGGGGAGAGGGAAAATGTGGAACCCTGATAATGAAATATATTGATGGAAAGAAAAATGATTTCAGCAATTTAATTAGTCCACTCTATTTGAGTGGTGCAAATGAGCGTGGGTGGCTGACTCCGCTCCATCGTTCTCTGTCAGGAGTCGACAATAGGTAGTCCTCACTCGATCCCGCTCCACTGATTTCACAGGCTGACCCGTCTTTGTGTGCGAGCCATGGGATAAAATGCCTTTGTGTGTGTGCTGTGAGCTGCAGACAGCGAGGCTGCAGTCTGTGGAGGGTAACACTGGAGCCACCCTCTGCTAAAAGTCACACAGTCGTAAAGGCTGTCTGACAATGAAAAAAAATTCTTAAAGGGGACTATGTTTAGAAGATTTCTGGTGATTGTGGGCAGGCCACTGACACAGGAATGCTAATATTGGCCTGCACAGATGACAAACGCTCCACTCAATCACAGTGGTGACAACCACACATATACAGTAGCTGTAGATTCCCATTGTACTGTGGTGTCCCTGGTGTATTTCACCTCAATGTGTAACCAGTAAACCTACAGTTTTATGGTTGGTTAACTTGACAGTCCTACAAACAAACAATACTATAGTAGTGTTTGTGTTTTTTAACTAATTCCACAGCTGCATTGAGACAACGCAAGCTTGTATGATTATGCTCTAACATACAAACTTATGTTTAAAGAAATATTTTCATAAAACTGGGCTGTCTATGCAGTACACAGTCACAAATACATTTGAAATTGGTGCTACATGACCAGAAAAAAACAGAGGACAAGGACTGTGGCACTTGCTTTTGCTCACAACACCGGCTAGAGGTGCATTTAATGCAAGCTTGGCCATTTTTCCTCAAGAAACAATATGGCACCCTGCTGGTGACAAACAATCTCAAACTTCAGCTAAACAGTGAACTAAAGTTTGTTTCTGTTTCAAAGAAACAGAATCTTGCTTCATATTTGATCATCACTGCTTAGTTTTACAGTTTGTTGTCACTATTTTCAGCCTCCGTTTTTATTATACAGGAAATAGTATGATGCCTGTTCACACATTCTCGTTTCAAAGCCAAAGAGCGCAGTAAAATATGTTTCTGATGACACTTTGGGCAAGAAATAGGCAATAGGGTAACAGAATCTTGGTTTATGTTTGATCAGCGCTGCCTAGATTAATCTGTGCTAGAGAGAAAGAAGGAGAGAGATTCACTTCCACACTTTTTGTGTCAGTGGTGGCGGGTGTATGAAAACTAAGTACAATCTGTAGTTCAAGCATCAGCCCGAGAGCCAGTTAAAGATTTGAACTGACAGATGAGCAGAGATCTGGCTGCTGGTAAGATGGAGAGAAGTTTATCACAGTTCATTGACACATACTACCCACACTGTTATGATACAAAGCTGGTTGAAAATCGGCAAAGTATCCCTTTAAGCCAGTTCATCCTGGTTGTCAGTTCAGAGGTCATGTGAACTGACTGAAAGAATACAGTGGCAACCCAAGGGATGGAGGAGGGACATTCCTGTGGTTGAGAGCAGTAACAGCAGGGCTGCTCTGGGTCAGTCTCACTGGGACCGACAAAACTCCAGTTGAATGACTGACGGCCTGATTTAAATACATGACTGACTGAATGGGTGTCTGTCTGGATGACTGACATTTTAAAAAAGGAGCGAGGGAGCTCTGAGGGTTAACATTTGTTAGAGCGGAATTTCCTCAGCCTTCTACTCTGACTTCTTTCTCACTCAGCACCGGCCACCATCTTGTTCTTGTTAATGACCTTCCACCTCAGCGTAACAAAATGTGGTTGTCCTTGATGTTAACAGCTATTTCTGAGTCTGGTTGTTCATGAGGAAAAAAATCCAGCATGTTTCTATTCAAGTCAGGAAGTCCACATTTCCACACATCCACATTTTTTAAACTTCCATGACATGTCCATATCCATCAACCCTCTGGGAAAATATGCTTTATGGTTTATCAACATCATACCCAGAATTGAGTAACGTTATTTTTCGGTACTTTTTCCATACCTTTCATGCGAAATTTAAAATAAAACACCTTGCTTACATGAAACTGTCTAATCAAGAGCTATCTCATCAGAGAGTGAGTAAACAAGATTATGAATTTGATCAATGCCAGCTTTGGGACCTGACAATAAAAGAACCCTTTTTTACAGACAAATTTCAGACATTTCAAAGTTTGATACCCAGCTTTATATGAACCCAGTAGGAAAGTTAATGTTAAAGAAATTTTTGGACATTTTGGGAAATATGCTTATTTGCTTTCTGGCAGACAAAGCTAGCAAAATCCACCTACCAGCGCCTCTAAAGCTCACTAATAACACGTTATATCTTGTAAAACATAAAAATGACATGTTGTGGTTTACAGAGGGTTTTGTGTCAGACTATTTTTGGGCGAGTGTAGTGACTTCATTGTGTCTCCACTGGACACTAGTCACTAGTGGTGGGGAAATAATTGATACAGCATCGTATTGCGATATCACACAGTGCCAAGTATCGATTTTTTTATTTCTGAATCATTAATATGACAAATAGAAATTAAATTTTAGGTAGCCTACTAGAATAATATCATCAGATGCCTTGTCAGTAAGTAACATGAACAGACTGAAAATTTTATGTTATTAGATAAAACTGATTTTGACAAAGTTTTCTTTTAGGTAGGGATGCACCGAAATGAAAATTTATGGCCGAAGCCGAAGCCGAATAAAATTTAACGCTTGGCCGAATACCGAGTACTGAATACCGAATACCGTTGTTTTTCATCAGTTTTTGCAGATGAACCCCCTCCAGATTAGTGTTGTCACGGTACCAAAATTGGGACCCACTGAACGATACCAGTGAAAATATCATGGTTCTGAGTAGTATCACGATACCACAGCAAAAATGAGGCAGATGTGCCTTTTGTTATTTATAAAAAGATAAATCACTTTTCTATAATACATCACTGATATTTCAATAGAATAAATTACTTATTGACTTATTCATTCTTCAAAAACAGCATCAATAAGTGATTAACATAGGGGGGATCAAAATAAAATAAATAAATAAAAATCAACCAGCCACCCTCCTCCCCTGACAAGTCAAAAACAGTCCCTTCATAAGTAAAGAACAGTCCCTAAAGTGCGCTCAGGTTAGTGGACCGTTACCTGCCACAAAAAGAAATGTTAACGGCTCGTTTCTCCTCTGACACGCCACATACCTGTGTGCTGCCACGGCTCGGCTGTCCGGGTACTACTGGGCAGTCATGATGCCAAGAGGAGGACATTATTGGAGCCGGACTCCGTCCCTTGTAAACCTTATCTTGCGCAGCGGAGCACTATGGCTGCCGTATTTGATAGGTGACCCCCGCTCAAGCCACAACCGGCGGGATTTGCCTTTTGTTTCTGCTGCTGGTTGAAATCTGTACTCACACAGCGTGATGAATGATTTATTTTGCTTGTGCAAAACTATTTTTAGTCGCAAATGCGAGTGCGGTGATGGACAGAGTAAAATATCGCCACACTGCCGACATTTTACACCGTCCGTTACCGCACGCTGTTTGATTACGTTATCAAACCACGCCGCTATTATTTGGCCTTGCTTTTCACTTATTCCACTGAATACCGAATGTGTGGTTTTTTTTTGCAATATTTGGCCGAATATATTCCGTTACCGAATATTTGGTGCATCTCTACTTTTAGGGACATAAGTTACAGTTGAAAAAAGGTAACATAATCGCAATATATTTTATTGCAATACTCAGCATATTGCAAGATATTTAAAATCGCAATAATATTGTATCATGACATAAGTATCATATCGTATCTTGATAATATCATATCGTGGATGCTCTGGTGACTCCCACCCCTACTAGTCACTGTGCCTGGGTAAGAAGTAGTCTCGCACAACATAACCCAGGCTCGCCGTTTCCCCCTGCTTCTAGTCTTTATGCTGAGCTAAGCTAAGCTAACCATTTCTTGGTTCATATAGCTTCATATAGAGCACACAGATATACAAGTATTGCCGGCCTCTCCATCTAATTCTCCCCAAGAAAAAATTGGAGCATATTTCACAAAATCATTAACTGTTCATTTAAATCCCATACAGCAGACACAGCAGACAGGGCTACAGAGTGATGTCCGTGTGTATTACCTGGGCAGCAGGCGGTAGTCTCCAGCGTAGTCGTCATACTTGAACTGGACCACATTTAGGTCAGAGTTGTAATACTTACAGGCCTGGAGGAGGAGAGGAAGGAGATTAAGTTGAATATGATTAAATATTAACTTTCAACAATGATGGCCTCTCTGGGAGACCTGGGGCAGCTGCAACGTCTGCAGACAATGAAGAAAGCTACACCACTGTGAAAGTACAGCCAGACGTCAGCTCTCCTGAGGACAAGTTACTGATGTGCAGCCTGGGATTCATCATTAGAGTCTCTAAATTATAAAAAGGAACTGACTTAAGACTCTGTCCCTGAGGAATCGGCAAATAAAGATATCTTTACATCTTAATAGATTTCTTGTCTGTCTCTGGGGGTGAAATAGTACTCTCACAGGGTGCTTTAAGTTTTCACTCTCTCTCTCAGACACGCACACGCATGCACGCACATGCACGCACGCACACATGCACAAAAGCAGTTTCACATCCTCTCCTGTGTCTGCTTGTTGAACGCTGTGTCGTTGTTTTCTTTAATCCACTTGTTTGGAAAGATCTTGATCTTTTGTTAACAGTGTCACAAATTATAAACAGACCAAACATTGTTATCAGCTACAATATCAATCCCAGACAGGATAGCACACACACAAACACACACGCTCAAAAACACAGAAAGAAAGTCAGACACACACGTAAGTCTCCAGTGAGCTGTGACAGCACTGTCTGGGGAGTTTCCGTCTGCTCAGGGCTCATTTCAGATCGACCAGCTGTAATCTTAAAGGCTCAATGGAGAAATAATATCTGATAGCCCTAGCCTACACACACACACACACACAATACACATTAAGATACGCACACATCTGGTTTATTTTAGAGGTATGATGATATTGCTCCACCAGTATCAGGATGTCAAGAACAGCCTAACTGACAAACCTGACCACCACTAACTGAAACCTTTTTCATGCCAAACCACACTGGCTTCAGTTAAGACCCTCACACAAGAGGATACATGTGGGCAAACGCACGCACGCACGCACACACGCACGCACGCACACACACAAAAACACTCTCCTTACCTGTCTGACCAGCAGACATTCAGCCTGTAGTTCTGCCCCCTCAGGAACAGTTGACTTGAGAGTCCGTCTCTCCTGAGGCACAGTGGATACCTGGAGGTACAAAAAGGATCAAGACCAGAGTGTTAACATGACAAGGAACACGTTTCATGGCGTTGTGAGCCACCAAATAGAAATAAAAAACACCTCTGACATAAAAATAATAAACTTGAATGACATAAAAAACATGGAATAGGAGCAGAAGTGCTACCTCACAAAGCAAACGCCGTATTTAAATGTAGTGGGTATTGTTTAGGCCAGGGTTTCCAAACTTTCTTGAATGGGGGCCAGATTACATAATGTGAAAATACGTGAGGGCCAGCTGCTTCTTGTTTCACACGGATTATTAAAAAACGGTCCCATACAAATGAGACAAACGCAACTGTTTCATCTTTCAATGAAAAAGTATTCAACTTTCCACTGCTACTGAAAGCAGTGGCGCTCAATGTTCACTTCACACCTCTTTGCTGCAGCCATGTTTGCAAACTAGCAGAAAATGTCTGCTGTCAGCTAACATTTGTTTGCTTGTTTACCATCTGTTTGTGAAAACACGTTAGCCTTGCCCGCATAGTTGCTACTTGGTGCATGTCTATGAACTGCACAATAGTTCTGCCAAACGATCCCATACAAATCCGCTGTGAGGGTCCAAAGGACAGAGGGATGTTGTATACTGTAAAGCCCTCTGAGGCAAATTGTTATTTGTGATATTGGGCTTTATAAATAAAATTGAATTGAATTATCAGGTGAACAGAAAAAATGCAAAGTGATCTTGCATCTCCATAATCTCTGGAGGGTCATATATAGTATATTTTGAACAATAAGCCATGGGCCGTGATTGGCTCCTGGGCCGGATTATAGGCCGTCATCCACAAGCTAAATGTTCACAGAGCAAAATGTGTGAGGATCTGCATGGCTCAACAGGAAATTATTCTCCATCCATATATACACATTCGAAGCCAATCACTCTGAAGCAGCGTTTTGTCATCATGCAGCACAAACCTGGAATAACCTCCCAGATGATGGTTGACAAGCCCAGACTCTGACCACTTTTAAGTCAAAGCTAAAAACATTCCTCTTTTACAAAAGGTATTCCATCCTGTAATGACTGCAACCTTATTCTTAAACTCAATTTTAAATCATTGAAATGATTTTAATCATCTTCTCACCTCTCTTCTGGCATTTTTAATAGTGATTTTTTTTTTTTTTTGAATTGCCCTTGTGTATGAAATGCCCCATACAAATAAAGCTGTCTTGCCTCTGTTCAGGGTCTCAGGTAATAAAAAAAAACATGGCTACCAATTTTTTATAGCTCAAAAGTCAAACCATTGTTCTACATCAAAACACACTGCACAGATTGATGAAAAATTAAAGACCAAAACCTGAATAAATGAGTGGAGATACACAACACAGCAATGATTTTAAGCAAACAGACGTGAATCATATACTATGCCCTTCACATACAACACATCTCAACTCAGCTGTCAAGTCAAATCACTTAAAGGCTAATATTATAAATCACAAATTTGCCCCGAGGGACTTTTCAATCTGTAGAGCATACGGCACGCGCTATTCTTTCACGCTCGATTCAGATAAGGAAAAACTCCCCCATTAAAAGCCTTTACTGTGGAAAACAATAGAAGGAAGCTCAACAAGAGCGACAGAGGAGTGATCCCTCTTCCTGGACAGACAGACATGCAAACTGAACATCTTGGACAGATTTGGAAGTGACGTGTTAAACACCACTCTATGCCAAGGAGCATTCAAGCTGTTCTGGAGGACGGCGGTGGCTCAACATGTTACTAATACACTTGCTGTTTTTCATTTAATACGTCAATCATCTATGTGTTAAACTGCAGATAATCTCAGCAACAAAACTTCTCATCTCATTGCCGGCTAACTCTCACTGGTGTTATTGCCAAAAAAAAAAGATTTATCGATTCTGAATATATGAAATGGTTTCAATACTCATTTTCAGATGATGATGGTATGAAGCCGTGATTGCTAAAATATTAACACCTTACGAGTGGTGATTTGAGAGGACATGCAAAAAGTTTTTCAGTATGGTGATGTAATATTCATTCATTCCTTCTAGAAATTGTTTCTGGCCAGCTTCATTGCAGTGTAGTTAAATAATTCAAGTCAAATCTTTTAATATGTATTCCCTTTCTCAGCAGTGATTAGACCTGCAACTAATAACCTAGCCTATGAATCATGCAGCTTTAATTAATATAAAGTATATTTTATGATGCATGAAACTAAAAATCAACATCCATATTTATATTTATGTTCAAAAAGCAATACCATTCCCTGTGATTCTGCAGAATGGGAATGAAAACAAGTCAGCACTAAAGATTTTTTCTGCGTGAACAGAGACTTTGATTTACACAAGCCAATCAGCTGGCTGGAGCGCTGAGCTCACTAACCAACTGGCATAGAGGCAGATCTAGTAAATGCCTTTTGTGCATTAGCAGTACTCTGCCAAACCACTTTCACTTACAATTATGGAAATTGACTGTAGGCTGCAGAGACAAAGAAAATCAGAGGAGATTGTGTTGTAGCCAGACAGAGCTGGGAACCAGCAGAGTCAGGCATTAAAGCTACAACTCTGCAACTCCGCGAGCACATGTCTCCCTTTACCACAAGCAGCCAATTAGGTCATCTTAATGTGCGGTGGATCTGTGTCTGCAAAAAGGCATTAGCATGGTAATGAAAGTACTAATGAACACAGGGCTAAAGGGAGCCGCAGAGGATAAATTGTTGACTGTAATGAAAAGGCCGCAATGCTCAACATGTATGATTAGTGTGAATAAGTGTGTCACGCTGGAGGATGTCATGTGTTTGAATTCTAAACAACAATGTGTCACTGTCAAATTAAGAGCTAATGACCACTCCCCTTTTACTGTGTTCACTGTCTGCCAAGTCTCCAAATTGAGTCTGAAATTTATGCACAATATAGTGTCTTAAAAAAAGGTTATGTCCATGGCATGTACACAACTGTCTGCTGACTATCTCACGATGCAATGTGCTGCATTTTATAGATACGAAAATGACTGCTGTGCGACTCTGCACTGGTCATCATATTCACATTCAAACCTGGAGCCTTCTTGTTCTGACTGCATTAACCACTGAACCATCAGGTCCCTAAGTACACACACACACACACATACCGAGAAATCATTGTCGGGGAAAAGGAGCAGGTCTCTGAGAGGGTCTTCCTTCAACTCGTCTCCCAGTTCAGAGATGACAGTCTCATAGTCGAGAGGATCAATGACCTTCGGCTTCTCCTGCTGCAGATGGAAACACAGAGACATTTGATCAGTACAAAAACCTCAACACAATGCAAAATCATAACATACAGTAAGATATGATATGATGCAACACCTTATGCCAAGTATTAAAAAGTGTCTAGCGTTGATAGTTGGCCTTGAATGCTTGGTCAAATTGATTTCCTGCTTGTAACATCAAGTTTAGAGTCAGGGTATCATGGTATACCAGTATTAACTGTGATTTTTAAAAATAAATATTAATATCATGTTAATACACATATGACAATATTGTGTTAATTATTCAGTGCCTCCTTAATCATTTCTGTTTCTTTATACTTTGTCTCCCTTCCCCAACACCATCTGGTTGCCTTTTCACCATCTATTATTAAGTGTACTTGCTCTTTCTGTACACTGTAGGACAGTTGCGGTCTCTGCACCTCACTACATCCATATTTTGAGAGTAATTTATTTGTCAAAAACATAATTTCTTTAAACAAAAACATTGTTATCGTGAACTATTTTGCCCACCATAATGGTGTAGAAAAAATCTGATATTGTGTCAGCCCAACTTTAGACTGTATTGTATTTAGGAAAATGTCTTTCTTTAACACATTCACTTCTAAAAATTATTTCTGCTTTTTTATGTGTTAATTAAGCACATTGTCCCGACTGCATTATTAAATGAAGTAGCCATTACAGATATATAGATGTGACATTTCCTGTGTTTTGCCATGACATCATTAGCAGCTAAAACTATCGTAGAGGAAGTAGCACTACAGCTGAAGTGAGGCTGTGACACACCACACCTAAAAATACTTTTTTTTGAATTGTTTTAAATCAACTGAGATTAAAAAAGAGAAGTATTAAACTCCAGCTTCATTGAACCCGACACACACGATACAGGTGGGGGTTTCAGTAAATGAAAACCTCAATAAGAGTCCACATTAACTTCTATATGTGAGGGTATGTTCTCACAACCTCATTTTACACGCCCAGTATATAAACCATCAAACCAGAATTAATGATGCACTCATTTTCTCTCTTTAAAACTATGTTTAAAGACACTGATGGGTCTATGCCCAAAAACAAACATACAACATTTGAAATGTGTTTTACAGATAGAGGACAATGGCGAATTACTTTTGTCATTCTGAGAATAGCAACAGAGCAGCAACAGCAGCAAAGCGAGAGCCGGAGCAGGCTGTGGTGAGAAGGCAGAGGAAGTAATGATCTTTGCTTTTGTTCACACGCATACAGTGCAGACTGAGGCTTTTACCCCCCATAGCTACCTTACAGTCAGAACGGGCCTCTTGGCTCACGACCAAGACTGAGCACAGAGGAATGAAGCAAGAATGCAACTTATCCCAAACTGATCCATGCTTTAGGACAGCCATCTGTCTAAGCAGAGCCCTCACCACCCGTAGTGTTTACTGTTCATATCCATCCCCATTCAGCATTAAAAACGAGTACGCTGATTTACACTGCAAGCATGGTTTATATTCTGTCTGGACCAAAAATGTAGTCACCTACATTTAATCTGGTGGGTGTGTGTTATTTTCTAAATTTAAGTCAAGTACATTAATTAATTGATAAGCCAAAAACTATTATCAATAATAATTGATTTATCAGTTAAATGCATTAGGCAAAAATGCTAAATATGTGCTGCATTTAGCGTCTCAAATGTAAGGATTTGCTACTTTTCCCCATTTTAAGTCACTGTAAAATAAATATCTTTAAAGGAGCAGTGTGCGGGATTTAGGGGGATTTAGTAGCATCTAGCAGTGAGGACTGCAGATTTCAACCAGCTGAAATTTAGGACAGTTAGGATTTCTTCACTGCTCATTGTTCAGGAGGTTTTTAACGGGACAGAACGCTGAGTTAAACTGGTAGTAAACTATGGTGGCTGACGCAAAAAACGCAAATGGCCCTATCAAGAGCCATTGTTTGGTTTGTCCGTTCTGGGCTAGAAACATGGTGATGCAACATTGGCAATATCAATGGACAAGAACCCGCTCCCTATGTAGACATAAATGGCTCATTCTAAGGTTACGGAAACACAATGATAATTATTTTCAGGTGATTATACACTAAAGAAAACATACTCGTTATACTATGTTCCATTTCTGCCAATATATCCTCCTAAATCCTACACACTGGACCTTTAAGTTTTCGAGTGTTGGTGAAAAAAGTAGTCTGAAGGTGACAACTTGAACTCTGAGAATTTGTGTTGAGCATTTTTTGTTGTTGTTGTTTTACTATTTTAATCAATGGGTAAAAAGAAGACAGATTAATTCATTATAGAAATATTTAAGTAAGTAGCCCTAATACCTAACGTGGCTAAACCAAAATGATTTAAAATTAGCTTTATGAGCAGATAAATGACGTAGGATTCAAACAGATAAATGACAAAGGAAAGCAAGAGGCAGGTGAGTAGATTAAGCTTGAGGTTTTCATAGGTGCATTGTGACTCTGCTCTGACCCATGTGACGTCAGTGTAAACGTTTCAGGGGAAAGTCTTGAGCTTTCCCCACACGAGCTGACATCTGTCAGATACAGCATTAGCTCTGCTAGGTGTGCATTATTAATACACACATCTGTCAGCTTCAAAGCGCTCTCTTCTATCTGGCTCTTCCTGTCACATAGCCTGGCTCAATGTCGTGTAACAAACAATCTTCCAAAAAAGGAGGAAATGAAGCACACACGTATCAAACACATTATAATACAGTATATTGGCTACTACAATCATTAAAACTGTGTAAATCACAATTATGACTGTGACAAAAACATGTGTAAGTCACTGATAGTAACTGTAGCCATGTGACAGTAAATAAATACTAGTTAAGAGTTGTAAGCAGCATGAATGACTTAAAATAGAGAGAGACATGTAAATACATACAATACTCAGCCGGGCGAAATCCGATCGCACTCGTTTGCTCTTTATTTTCCTCCTGAAGGTGATTTTGCTCCTGAAGCTCATTGCGAGGAGAATCAAATGTGCAACTAAATGTGTACAATATTACACACAAAAAAAGAGCAGCAGCACTTCCTCTATCTCCAGAGAAAAAAAATATTAAATCCAAATTAGAAGTGAACTAAACAAAACGCACATCGCAGGCATGTACTCCATCAGAAGCAGAACTAACACTGAGCGGCTTTCTGAGTTTGTGTCAGTGCACGTGGATATAGAGGAAGTTGATGTTTGGTGTCCGTCACACACTTCAGCATATGCATGCAACCGCACACACCCGCACAATGAAAATCCCCGGCAAACAAGAAACTAACCAACCAGACAGAGTTTTAGACATCATACTCTCAATGTCTTTCACTTTCTGACAACTCAGTAAGACAATGCAAGACATTATACTGAACAAGTTAGGGGAACATCTAGCAGTTTTTACACTCCATATGACAGTTAAACACTATCATATACTCACACACACCCAAAGTCAAACTCTCAGTATCTTATCTTCCTCTGTCCAAACATATCAACAGTGCACTGTCAGCCCACACATGCACACAAACATACACACACACACATGAACTACTGTAGCAGGCAAACCATCAACTTCCTGTTCTAAAGCCTCACTGTCCTCCTGTACACGCCAGCCTGCAAGATATATATATATATATATATAAATATATATAAAAGGACATATACAAAATAAAAGCATACAGATGCATCCACTGATGCATGATTCCATTTAAACAAATGCACACAACAGACACAAAAACACTTACATCTATATTTGCCTGTAAACACACAGGCACTCACTTCCCCCAGCTTAAACCTCATAGCAGAACAGAGATCTGTGCAGGAGGAAATAACTCCAGATGATACAACAAACTGATATATATTTTGTTAACACATTACATAGGGTGCCATCATTAGGGTTTATTTGGGAGCACTAATGGTTTAAATGATGCAAAGAAATCAATGTGCTGCATTATCACACTTCAAAGGGTCAATTTGCAGCGAAGACATATATACAGTACCGTATCACTTACTGTACTTCTGGTGGTTAAGACATGCAGATAGTGTTTGATTTATTTATGCACATTTTGCAGGGAGGTGTCGGGAATTTATGCCTTTATCCCAATGCAGCAGAGGTGAATGGAATTTCATTCTCACAGCTTCAAAAAATTCACTCCATCGCTTCCTTCTGTGTCCTTGTTTCACTCTTGGTGATGTGTTCGTACAAGGACTATTTCTTTGGCAGACAGCGGTTCCTCTATAAAGTTTTTTACAGCTACATCTGTTGATTATCGAGACTATAGGCGACACAGTTTGTGGGAAAACACAAGAATCTACATTTTTTAATGCTGTGAGCACCACAGATAAAATCAAATTATGTTGTGGTAGAGGCAGCAACCTCAGGTACATAACTCATATCCTGAGTAAACAAACCCAGAACTATCTTTACGGCTGGATACCACAAGAGCTAAATGAGAAAATATGTTGCTATTTTTTGGGGGGGAATTTGTGCACACTGAGCATTTGAAGCATTTGTGATTAATCAGATGTGGAAATGTAGCATTGCACAATTTGAACTTGGATCATCTTTTGTCTGCAACCAGCACTTCAAAAGGGGTGTGTGTGTGTGTGTGTGTGTGTGTGTGTGTGTGTGTGTGTGTGTGTGTGTGTGTGTGTGTGTGTGTGTGTGTGTGTGTGTGTGTGTGTGTGTGAATGTGGTGGGGCAGTGAGTGTGTGGCCTAAAACAAAAATGTGCATAACTTCCAAATGGATCCAAAGACGAGCACTAAATTTTGTGGAATGATTGGTCACGATGAGCCAAAGGACAGCTGTTTCACTGACTATGTTTACATGCACACTAATATTCCCATTATTCCAAACATGACAATAATCTGAATTTGATGCGGGTCATGTAAACAGCATATTCTGTTTGGATATAACAAATCAGACCTTTTTCCAAATATGGCAATAACTGATTAGGACATGTGTGATATGCCAGTATTATTCTTATTTTAGGAGCATTCTTTGGACTTGTATACAGTGTATTCAGAATATGCATCTCAGGATACTTTCAGACCTAGAGTTGTCTTGCTTTGGTCCGAATCAGGAACTAATTTTGTTACAAAGTTGTGTAATTGCCTAGAATTGGTTTGTGCTCTTACGGCAGCATTTACAAGCGGACCGGATCAAATGCCTGAGTGAGACACTGCTCTTGATTGGTCAGAATTTCCATGTGGAAAAAATCCAAGAAGTAAACAAAATGTTGAAGACAGGAACAAGATAAATGCAACGCTTTCTAATGTCACAATGGAGAGACAACTACATGGGTTGACTCTAGCACTGGTCATTGTGTACTATATTGCCTGCATCATTCACTTCAGGCAAACCAAGCAGTTTGAAAACGAGGCGCGGCTCCAACTAGAAAACAATGTTTTGATTAATTGGATGCGCCGAATGCGACTGTAGGTGGTTTGGATTGAGGTCGGAACACGTTCTCACCATAATCAAACTGCACCAAGGTTTGTTTGTAACCAGACCGAGACGACTTCTTGAAGAAAGTCTCAGTCCGGTTGTTTCTGTGCGCACCTGAGTGAGATCGCTGTGTTCACACCTGCCCAAACAACCTGCACTTAGGTAACTAACTTGAAACTGACTGAATCTAACCAAACAGGGCAGGTGTGAAAGCACCCTCAGTTGTTTTTTTAATTTTTTTTACTGCAGTTGCGACACACATCCTCTTGCCTGTTTACGTTCAGCTCCGTGTGTTATCATGGATACGTTTTACACAAACCAACTCACCAACAGTTTGCAAAGCTGGGGCACAGATGCATGCCCAAAAGAAAAGCACAACACAACTAACACAACCACATTTAAACAGTGTGAAAGACATCCATATCAACAGCAACATTGCAGCAGTAATCTTTTCAACAAGGTGGCTGAAGGAATGAAAGAGGGAGGCTGTGTTCGCAAAGTTGAACAAGTCTGCCACCATTGGAAAACTTTAAGAAAAATCCTGTTTTGATGTGAAGAAGCAAATGACAAAAGCGGCTCCAGCTGTTCCACTTTTCTATAGTTTAAAGTGACAACATGTTAGGCATGTTAGTCAGAGTATTCATGGCTGCATCTTGCCACGTCTCCTTTCATAACTTATGAACCAGTTGTAGCAGGGAGGCATTACTGGACGAGTGACAAGGGTTTGTGAGGTTGTGCATATGTGAATGCACGTATGTGACTGCAGCTATTGCAAATTCCCACACTTGTTATCATACAAATCTGAGGCTGCTCATCGCTCCTCACGCACTCCTGTTAGGTGTAATAGTGCATTCTATAGTTTATAGGTGTGCAGCTCCTATCAGTTAATGGCAGTTGGTTTGGGGTAAGTGATGTGAAAGGTGATAGCTTCTTTTGAGGTTAAAGTGGAAAATCCGTTTCAGAGGAAAGTACAAAATACAAAATGTGCGAAATGCAAAGGATGCATAGGAACCTGCTATTTATGAGTATTAGGATTCATCAGCGATGACACTACAGTATATCATGACCGCAACTCAGATGTTCATGAAAGACTATTTCTAAGCAAAGCATTAATCTTAATCTACTCTTTGTTTTCCTAATTTAATAACCCTTAATAACTCTTTGATGTTTTGCATCTCAGACAAAATCATAATGAATCATAATTACGCTCTCAGAACTGCACTCCTTCAAACCCATTTAACGTCTGCAGCTCAACCTCCCACCTCTCCTTTCACTCTTTCCCTCCCTCCATCCATCCTCTGTTCTGCAGCTGCCTCAGCTGGCTCCATCCCTCCCTCTCATCCCAACCTCTCTCGCTTCCTCATTTCATCAAACATTCTCAGCAGCGCACTCCTTTATTTCTTTTTTGCTTTGATTATCTCTCTGTCTCTTCCCTGATCCCTTGTCCTCACCCTATTAAACATCCCTTTTAACATCTTTCCTTCAGTCCCCCGCTCCTCTGTTACTCTCCCTCCCTCTCTCAAAGCAAGGGTGAGATAAAGTGGGTGTTGATGTTGGTAAACTACAGCTGTGTGGAGGGCACAAATAGAGCACTAGACTGGTGGCTCACAGCATGGCTTTCCTCCAGCATAACTGTGAACAAGAGAGTGAGACGGAGGGAGGGGAGGGTGGGGGGCTCTGAATTGGTCACAGGAAGAAAAGAAGAGCAGAATAAATCGAAGTTGGGAGATGAATAAGACAGAGATGGAGAGGAATCACAGGGTTCAATGCTTTGCACGTCATGCGCACAAGCTGGCCTGTGTCACTCTCAAGCACAGATTCAAGGGCTTATCAGGAAAGATGTGAGGAAAGTGTGACAAAAACAGAAAGAGGGAGGTTGGAAGAAGAGAGAAGTGTGAAAGATTGATAGGGAGTATGAGGGGGAGAGAGGAGGACAACTGGGACGGCAGAGACGAGAAGAAGCCAGACAGTCATCTGCTTTACATCATTAGAGCAATGCAAGGTCTGGCGAGAGACAGTGGGGCTAATGGGGATTCATACTTCTAATAAAAGTCGCTCCTCTGATGAAAAACAGTGGTCTTCGCCTCTGTAGCCCCGGTTTGACGTGTTGAGTTTGTGGTGAAAAGCCAATTAACCTTTTTTCTAACTTTCTTGCCATCTTCCAAGACACACACCGCATTTTGTTTTTGTGGTGGTTGTCCACTTAACACATCTATTTCAGTCTGTCCATACAGCTGTGTGAAGGTCATTCCACAGACCACAAGCAGACCTTTTTCTGCAGTGAATGGACAAATAATTCCCAAAATCACTTACAATGTCAACAACCAATTAACCGTCCAGTAAAACATGATCGAATGCCACTGAAGAGGTCAACACCAAAGAGGACTGACAGTGTCCAAAGAGAGAGCGGAGGATTTGCATTCTTTCCTTGACCGCACTGTCAGTGCAGTGACAGGGTGACAGAGTGTCAAGCTTGGAGGGAGAGATGTAGGGAGGTTAGGGGAGTACTGCACATATTACAGCTAGGGGAAGACGACTTAAAGAGCATGTCTTAGACCCTTGTTTGTCCCATTGCCTGTAATTTATTTTGCCTTTTGCATTCTCCAAGCCAAATTACCTATAGAGGCCTTTTTTTTTTTTAAACA
This sequence comes from Epinephelus awoara, assembly GCA_035609425.1. Lineage (NCBI taxonomy): Eukaryota > Metazoa > Chordata > Actinopteri > Perciformes > Serranidae > Epinephelus > Epinephelus awoara. The sequence continues at coordinate 24,287,951 of CM069297.1, forward strand.
GTTTTACCTTTTATCCTGACAGCACTGACTGGTGGTACGTTTAAAAGCCTGATCAAATTGGACAATACAGGCCTATTACAGATATACTGGTGTCAGCATATACGTTGTCCGCTATGCACCTGCATGAAAACATGAATGTAATGCAGAATAAGATGCTTGGGATAATTTATAATTCTGACGACTTAAATTTACTGTTTCAGTGCACTGGTGTCACTGTAAAATTTCCTACCTCCATTATATATTGTCTGTGTAGTATCAGCCGATATCAGTTTTGGAATTTTTTTACTCCCCAATATCTGCATTGGCCCTATAATCCAGTTTCGGTCAGGCTCTACCACAATTCTTGCTTTCTTTAAACTGAAAATATTCACTCTCTTGATCACAGGGTTACAGAATGAAGACCAGTTTTCTAACCCTTTTTTAGATGCTTGTGTCATTAGTTTCATGACTACAAATCAACTTTCAAGAAATTTCCTGACAATTCCTTTTTTTTTTATATATAGCTTTTTTAGATCAAAGCTCTGCATTTGACACAAAGCAATAGGTTAAACATCTTAGGGTTATTTTTAAATTAGTTGCACTTATATCTTCAAATCAGAGCTTTATTTGACCTTTGGAGTTCCCCAGGGCTTCATACTTGGACCTTTACTATTCTGTCTGTGTCTGTCTGCTGTTGCTTGGTTATCTCGGTATATCTTATGCAATTACACATCACAAAACCTTTTGAAACTAGACACATCTGGCCTGTACTGTACATCTGTGAACACACACATCTGATGGCTTGCTTTAAGCAAGAACTTGCTGTCAGAAAAAACGGTACCATCTTCGTTTTTTGTTTTGTAAAAATGGGACCAACTAATCTAAGGTAAAAACTATTCCACACATGTATGCAAAGTATTCTATGCCTTTTAAAGCAGAAAAAGTGTAGAAACTTAGCATTGCTGATGCATGTCTTACGCTGACACAGAAATATCTAAAGATCACCAGAGGCAGAGTTACTGCACTAGTTTGTAGTACAGTCTGCCCTGAATATATCAGCATAACGCTCTTATAATTACAGTACAAGAATCAGCAGGCAAGCATGACTTTGCAGTGTAAACTATTATGACTCTAGTTTGCCACAAAGACCAGAAAAACAGGCACCAGAGGAGAAAGAAGGTTTATGGAGGGAAAGGAAAGAAAGGGGAAACAGAAGGGGCGAGTGTAAAGATCCCACCCTGCCAAAACTCTAACATTTTTTCCACTGGGCTTACAGAAACCAGGGTCTTTCTGGGAAAAAAAAATCGGGCCAGCACTAGTAGATACCAAACAGATGTACTGACTGTACTGAAAAGAAAAGTCAGTAAGGAGAACCACACATGTACTTTCAAGAAATTCATTCATCGATTCCTTCGTCAAGTCATTCATTCCTTCATCCAGTCAAACGACTCTAATCCTCCATTTTATTTATGGTTTTGTTTGAATAGCTATTTTTATCATCCTCTCTGTTGGCCATATGCAGAGCAAGCAGAATTTTCCCACAGAAACTAGATTCCTCATGTCTGACCCCACCATCCCCCTCTATTCTCCTCCCTCCATTTCCGCCCTTCTGCCTCTCAGCTGTGAAGGGAAACAACCAGGCCCCAATTATTGATTATACAACAACCTCAGCGACAGAGACAAATAAAAAAATGTGTACTGTAGATGCAGAGAAAACATAACAGAGTGCCAAGATAAAGAAAAGTCAGGACAACAATCCTTCAATCACTGCCATTAAAATGTTCAAATATATATACACGCATGCACATCCAAATATCATGCACACAGTTTCTTCAGACCCACATGCTGTCGTCCCCTCTACCTGCCCACACATGCATTAAGTGAAGAGGCAGAGTTAATGAGGAGTTAAAGGTGCTGCAGTAGTGCTGGTTACCATTACAATGATGGTCAAAGGTGAGGTGGTAGCGGTGTAACCCTCTAAGGTGGGAGTAGCAGCATCCAATGACATCTGGTCCTGTCGTGAACACATGTGACCACAGTCGGCCCCGCCCACAGACCGAAGCAGCAGAACCACACTAGCCGAACAACCCATAATCCACTGCTACTGACTTGTAGTTCAGCCTAGTCCCGTCCAGTAGTCTTAGGCTTCACCTGAGATGATGTTCCTTGTTTATTCCAGTAAACCTGAACTCAAGAGTCTGCCCTGATGGCACTGTCCAGTTCAGTCCAATCAGCCTCTGGTCCAGCCAGAGGTGCTGTGTGCTGTTCAAGCCCAGTAGGATAACTGAAACTCCATTCTCCTTTGCTTCACTCCAACAAGTCCTGCTCTGCAAGCTCTCTGTCTCTGTCCTGCACTGCTCTGCTCCAGTCTGCAGCTCCTAATGTTGCTGTTGCTGAGCTTACACACTGGCAGCCTAACATGGCTCACTCTCTCTCTCTTTCCCTCTCTCTTCCTCTATTACACACACACACACACACACACACGCGCACACACACACACACACGGACTGCAGCTGTGCACGGTTCAGCCCAGCCCAGCTCACCCAACAAATCACAGTCCGCAATAACTGTCAGCTGACCAGAACCAGCTGCTACATGCACGCACGTACACATATAAAGCTACATCATTTTTCTGATTTTCATCCTGCAGCAGTCTGCTTCACCATTTTTCTCCAAATCACACCAGTCCTTTCAAGTCAGAGGTCTGCTGGCTGTGTTTGTGCATTTGCGGTTCATGCAGCACGTATAGCACAGACACGCTGCCCACACTCTGATTTGGTTAAATAAACTGTTGCTTTTTTTTTTTTTTATAAAAAGGAGTATAAAAATTTGCATGTTTATGCATATGCATGTGTTTGCTACAGTTAAATCAGCTTAATGTTCCAGAGAGAAGGTTGGCAGAGAGTGTGTGCTGCTCCAGCTAGAGTGGTGAGAGGTTATTGAACGGAAAGTGGCTGGAAAGTGGGGAGTGGGCGGCTTTGCAGATGAAGCGTGCATGGAGAGTTCCAGGACTGGAGATCTGACGTGAAATTCCCGTGACTTTGGTTCAGCACACAGACAGGCGACAGGACACTGGCTGGGCTTTCGGTTCAATCTAGCACAAGTACTTGAAGAAAAAAATTCCATTATATCAGTTCTGATGTGCCAGCAACAATCACTTTGACCACTCTAATTGTTCTCATGTCATCTGGTCTTTATTCTTCATGTTCTATTTTCACTGTGTGTGGCTAAATGGGTAGAAAAAAAAAGTGCACTCTGAGAACAAAATGGTTTTCACATGTTTTGCAGCAATTCAAAGTTCTTCTCATTATAAAATTCCCCTTGTTCTTCCTTGCTAAACCAAAGGGTTGTCCAAGACACAGATTTTAGAAAGCTATTAATGTAGCTTTACACTAGTTATGTCTCCCAAAGATTTTTTGAGGGAAAGGCTTTGAAGCCTGGATTTTGGTTTACTGTTCTTTGCCATTTTTGTCAGTCACTTGAATTTAATTTAATTTGGTTAATGAGGAGGAGGTGGGGCGAGACAAGGCAAGACAAGGCCAACAAACTGATTGTGACATCCAGAGACAACTGTCAATCAGTCAAACACTGCCCAAAGCATACTTCTCTTATAAGCCTTAATATTTCCTCCATGGCACAGGGGTAGTCAAAATCATCACCAAGACACTCATTAGAGGAAGTGAAAATAACTGTAATGAAATAATGTAATAATTCATTGACTGTATAAAAATAGAGAAGTTAGGAAACTTTTCCACTGAATTCAACACAGTGAGTTTTTTCAAATGAAAACAACCTCTAAATTAACTTTAACTTTTTTTGGAGCAATATGACATAAAACACATAGTGTCACCGTCCAATATAAAATGTATTCTAAAATTTGAAAGAATTAAAGATATACTATGCAGTATTTCCCTAAAAAAACAACGTATTAACTCACGCTTCCAATTATTACTTAGAACCCACTAGAAGTGTGTGGCAATGTATTTTTCTGCAGAGACTCTGCCCTCTGCCTGGATTTTCTTAAGCTCGGTATACACTGTGCGATTTTGGGCTGTCCCAGACAAAAGATGACTAACATGGTCCTATGTCACACAGAGAGAGAGGTTCAAGGATGGCTGTTGTCACTGTCTTGCGGTCAAAGACAGCCTGGGATAAAAATACTGACAGTGTCATAAATTTGGGATGACCATCTCACTGTGTGACCAACTTGTGTCTTCTAACCAACCAAAAGAAATACTGCAAGAATTGACGCACAGGCGCTAAACCCAAACAAACAGACGGACAGCAAATGCAAATTTTGCCTCCGCCATGGAGGCAAAACACACTAAAAGAAACGTGTGGGATTCCAGCAAAGAGGAAAACCTTGTGGAGTTGTGGCAGCAGAATCCTTGCCTGTATGATGTGTCCTCCAGCTCTTACCATGATCGCGCAAAGAAGGATGAAGCATGGAAGGAAACAGCGGCTGAGTTGCAGCCCCCAGGTGAGCAACGTTGCAGCTAGCAAACACACACCCAAACACACCGCAGTAAATAGTGCCCACAAATGTTAGGTTATTTAATAATGTGACCCTCTATGTTGTGCAGTTGGAGAAGTAATTACCCGTGCAGCATCTTTGTGCACTTAGTGTGGGAAGCTCTCACACATCGTAGCCTGCAATTCAGTAGGTGCTGTCATTGTACAGTCTGGATACATCAAACTTGATGTCGTACCCAAGTTTATTAGATCCATGTCGCACAGTGTAACTTGCTCTCAACTTATGAGATTACTGAAATCGCACAGTCTGTAGTTTTTGTGTTTGGGACATTTATGGGCTTGTATCCCCACAGTGCTCAGATTTGGTCACCCAAGAGACACAGCGCCAAAAAAGTCTCAAAGCACCACTGAAACAAAAACAGTGGGTAACCCACACCTCGGCTCAATCGAGGAAATGTTTTACATATTCTACCTACAATACATACACATATGATTTAACTTTACCCTTTGCATTGTTTTCAAAGGCCGCCAGCAGTCTGTAATCAAGTTATACATAACGTAAAGGCAATGACATTTGCACGCTCTCAGCTCCCTGCAGAGTAGGAGGTAACCATGGTGATGCTGTTAGGTCGTCATTAAGGTCATTAGTGTCCATGTCAGTGTGACAGAAAGTCCCACCCACCACCCACATAAACGCTCATTATTATAATGCTTTACATAGCTAAATATAAACAGCTCGACACACAGAAACACATACACAAGAATGCACACATACAGAATTGCTGCTTCTCTCCCACACAGTGTACTAATGTGCCCCACTCAGTAGGAGATGACAGTGCATATGTCCAGCGCAATGATCAAAGTGGAGAAACATTAGCCGCACCCACCGCCACCATCCTCCCCTCGCCAACGCCTCCAAAAACCATTACTTCTCACTAAAGGCTCTTCAGTGCAACAGGCCTTGTAGCAGCGGCTAAAACACACAGACGCCACAGAGATGGGCTTTGTTTGTATGCCAGGCCTCCACAATGGTCCTGTCATGCAAATATGCCCACACAAACATGCCCTGTAGTCGCCAGCGGAGTCCCCATGTTACACTGCTAGTGTGGTGCTGCGCTCTCATTCACTCTGCCTGCCTTCACACTGATTTCAAACACGGATTATATCACTACGCTGGCTGCCGCGAGAACGTTTCCGTCCAAATGCTCGTCAAGGTTTAAACTAATCATTGAATGTTTCCATTATCTGGTGACACGCAAAACATTTACAAGTGAGGATGACGAGATAAGACCATTTAGGAGCACCTTAAATTATAGAATTTAAATGATGCTGTGTGACATTTCCAGTATGTTATTTTTCTTGAATGAATTTGCCTGTTCACACACATTATGAGGCATTTTTATCTGCCACCCTTTAAATCCCTTAAAGCTCTCTGGGATGTAACAGTGGGTGGCAGTAACATACTGAAGCTGTGTCTTCACTGCCAGACATAAAACTAGAAGAAGATAAAGCAGGAGCAGATTTACTGGTTTCTCTTCCTATTGATTTTTATGCACTAATGCTAAATATGCATTTGAGAGTAATGGAAACATACTTGCTATTAGGAGAGGTGTTAGCTGAACTGTATTATGTCATCATGCTAGGATGAGGCCACATTCATGCAAGTGTGAGTCTTTACCACTGATGTTATATGTTATCTACTGCAGCCATCAGTTTAATCAAAAATGTTGCACGTTTCCCAGAAGAAAACTGTGCAGTCTGAAAGCAAAGCCAGTGCAGGGGATTAATTAAGAAACCACAATAGAAACTCCCCTCGCTGCACTTTATAATTGTTTCACTTCACCTCATTTTTAAAATGGCCAGAAGAAGAGGGAGAGGTGCATTTTAAAGCAAAACACCCGAGGCAACTTTCAGCAAATGAGGTGGTGAGTGTTAAATAAGTGATGAGGACCTCGCACTCCCGTGGAAGAGAATAAGACCAACACGCCCTCTGTGGTTGGAGACACAGACACGGAGATAGTAAAGTGTAAAACTGCTCATCTCCCAGGACAGTTAGGAGAACAAATAAATCACACAACAAAATGGAAGAACAAACCTCTACAAGGGTGGTGTCACATCCTCAGACAAAACCTCAAACACCCGCACCACCATCCACACAATGAGGTGGAATAATCCACTCTTAAGTTCTTCCTTTCACTTAGGTTCTTTTATTGTTTTCTTCTGTCACTCCCTGTTCTTTCTCAATTCATTTCCAATTCATCAAATTATCCAATTTCTGAACTCCCTTGGAAGCATATTAATGCCAACCACTACATCAGTATCTTTGGTAATGCTTTATTTCATGGGTCATTTATTTTCCAAATAATTTCCTACAAAGCAACCGCTGAGGGAAAGTACAACACAAAATGTTGTCTGAAAAGTCTGTTTGAGGAAATTGCTCAATTGGTACACATGGTAAGTACCTGCTATTTTTGACTGGGACTTCTGGAGAAAGAACAAGGAAATGATAAAAAAGTGACAGAGATAATAAAGTTGAGTTGACAGTTGAGTTTTTTTCAGAATAAAAACTTTCTAATAATTAAAAAAAAAAATTACAAAGATTCATTGAGCAAAATGAATAAATAGGCTATAGATTAATGATTAAAAGTAGACCATCGTCAATATTGTTCAGCTGTAATGCTTTACTGTAATTTCCAACCATGAAGGACAACAGAGGTATTTCAATGCTTTACTTACTTTATGTAAAGCAGCAATACTACAAATGCCTTATTTACTTAAAGTGGCCATTGTTACCTTCGCCAAGGAGGTTATGTTTAAGCCAATGTTGGTCTGTTTGTCTGCAAAATAACTCGAAAAGTTCTAAATGGAAATTTGATGAAATTTTCAGGAAGGGTTGATAATGGGACAAGGAAGAGATGATAATACACCATTAAGTTATTAGTAGCGCCACAGAAGGAACAGCAGAATGGCAGGCACAGTGAAAGTGAAACTTAACCTTCATCACACTGGGTCTTAAGTTTGCTTTCACTCATAAACAGCTGCCCCTCTCATCCATTGACCTGATCTGATCAGCTCTGATCAGTTACCCACAACTCAAACCCCACAAACTGCAGCTGCACCTCCTCTTGGCTCTGTTTTCAGGCTTTAGAAAATCTAGCCCATGATAGGTGTCTTTGACCAATCACAGGCCAACTTAGAGAGAGGGCGTTCCAATTGGCTGTTTGACAAATGCAGATCTGCAAGCGTGTCCCTTCAGATGGTGAAAACCTGATTCAATGGCAGAGAATTCTGCAGAGAAAGGTGCTTTTTCAGCTTCAACAGCTGCCTATACTGCAAAACAACCCAAGGTAGGACGACAAACAATAAAGCCTAAAAGAGAGTCTGTCAATAAACGCAATAAAATGTCTATCAATATCAACTAAGTGTTTGAGAAATTTTTGATGATAGTTAAGTCTTCTCCTAACCGAAGCCAAAGGCTTGCAGCTGCAGCTTAAATTCACGTTTATGTAAGTAATGTTAGCACTGAAATACAAGAAGTTGTTTGTAGTGTTGTTTGTGAATGTTAAGTGTTGTTACTGTAATTTGAAGTATTCTCTGGCACTGGAATTTCCTTTGGGATAAATAAAGTTCTGTTGCATTGAATTAAATGTAATTGAAATTTTCTGTTGCTGTCCTCACACAGGTTAGACTGGCATTGCTGCTGGCCACCACCCTGCTGTGTCACCCAGCCTGCTGCTAATTCAAGCTGCTGCAATTGTTGATCAAAGGTCCTTCACCCTAGCTGCTGCCCGCTCTCCTCCTGGGGAAACAGTCCAGCCAGAAGCGAGGCTGAGAGACCATCCGCTGGCTAGCTAGCTAATTCTTGTCTTATTTGAGGTCTAGTAAACAGAGAAAGTGGGGCAAGGAGGGGCAGAGCAAATGCACTGTTTGCAGCTCTACACTGAAATAAGATTAAAAAAAAATAAATCAATGTCTGGGAAACACTGGGTTTTTATATAAAGCATGTGGTATGCCCATGGTCATCTGGTGGGAGGGGCTTAGGACAGAGGGGAGAGCTGCAAGAGGAGGGTGTATTTTCAGATTCTACCTTTTTTTGCCTTTTCCAGATTTCTGCCTACCCCAGCTTTGAGTGCAAAACACTAGAAGAGACTTTATAGTTTTGCATGTTCAGCTGACGTAATGAACCCCACATAAAACAAACACTACAGGCTGAAAAATGTGTCATGCTAATTGGTCTAGTTTTCTTACAAATGTACAGTGTGTCATAGTTGCTCACCAGTTGCACATTTCCTCAGTTTTCCCAAGTAGGAAACTTTCCAGAAAACATTGTTACACATCAGTTAATTTCTGCAATATCACTAAAAGTCATGTGGACCACTACAATAAAGTGTTAGCATTCAATTGTGCACACCTTTGCTGTTGTTTGGAGCTACAGTATGTCTGAGTGTGTGCTTGCCTGTGCTTCCTTGTGTGACCGAGGTTAAGATGTGTGCAAGTCTGAACCTCTGTAGAGGATGACATCATTGGGGTGTATAGGGCAGTTTGCTGCCATCATTTGTGGAGTTAATGTCTTCCAGCTGTACAGCCTGAGTCTCCACAATCCTCCTATTCCTCTGCTGAACAACACTGACAGTGACAAAGTGGCAGTTATGTACACTAGATTTGCAGGAGTTGGATGCGTGTGTGTGCATGCTGCATACGCGTGTAGGTTAACTATTTAGACAAAAGACAAACATGAGCCATTTTTACTGACTTCAAATACCTCAGCCAACTAGGCCAAGTAGGAAACCACAGTCCATTAAAAGTCCTGCACACTGCCTTGTAAGCAGTTAGCTCTGCTATAGTTAGGTTCCCTGTAGCGCTGGAGGCTGACTCATGGCAGCGGCGTTTGATGTGGTGCAAAGCTTCACTGAGTTTACTTGGGAAAACACTCTCCCGTTCCCATGGTGACCACAACAGGAAGGATGCTGTCACTCAAGGGTGCTGGGTTCTCAGCAAACTACGGTTTGGCCCCTGGCACTCACAGAGCAACAAGAGGGACACGGGGTCAACCTCTTTCTGGCTGCACTACCCCCTATCCTCAAAGAGCACGCACACATACAGTCTGTCTCTCTGACGGGCTGCAGATATGTAGAGAGCTCACTGACTGGCTGAAAAAGGTTCAAAGAACTGAGCAGATGGAGAAAAATGTCAGCGGGAGAAATATAGAGACTGCAAATTTCCAGATTAAGTTTATCTGGGGTCATTTTCTTCGTAACTCAACTGCAGATAATTTAAGATTCTTCTGCTTTTATCTGATTTGTTGGATCGAATGAACTTCATCACTGTGTTTCTGCAGTTGCTCAGAAGACTTGAGTTTGCAGCTCAGCATGTCTCTGTGTATTTGCAGTGACTATTTTTTCTTATTCTCTAACATTACTACTGATGTTAATATTGTCTCGAAGTCATTCTGATGTGCTGTTCTCAGTAAAACCTCAGCCTGCGGATGCCACACCACAGCACACATCTCTTGCACAAACAGGAAGGCAGACTAAGGTCTAAAGTGAGCATCAGGTACTGTAGAGGATGCCTGATTAAAGATAAAACGATCTTGCCAAGAACTGTAATTTGTTGTGTTTTTGTGATTGGTATTTTTTCGTCAGTTTCATGGCTTTGAACGCTTCATCATATTGTATTTTGTGTTGTTGTTTCAGGTGGTTGAATATATTTATGGTTTTACCCTGCTGTGCTGCAGCTGTGGCAAAATAATGTCTGGAAACTTTGTGCTTTTTGACTGTCATTTTTCAAAGTGAAAAAGTTCCACAGAGCAGATGTAGGACTTTTTTTTCCATTCAGCACAACGCTTTTGTTTGAACTGGAGAGGTTTTCTTGATTCTGACTCATTTTGGTTTTGATTTTGTTGCTACGCCAGAGCTTTTCTTCTCACTGCGTTACTCTCCTGTCTTTGTTTTTCACACATGTTGGATTTGTTTTGGTTTCTGCCCCCTCTGCAGGTGTCTGCTGGTCATGAGATGAACAGTTTTCTTGTTATTTGTTGGAGGAAATTAGAAGCACTTGGTTTGATGCAGTGGATCGCTTTTCAAATACAAACACTGCAGACATATTTTCATGTGAGAATGCAATTGCAAACAGGACTCAAAGGCCTTATTGTAACAAGATCATGCTGTGAACCTGGACACTGTATGAAATATCTGGCTCCGAGCTGAGCTCTTCCCCCGGAGGAGTTAACAGGAAGAGCAGAGTTCAGAGGCACAGAACACTGCCAATGCCATCTAGTGCTGAGACCTGGAGACAGCAGGCTGTGTGGACGAGAGAGTGCCAGTCTCCACACTTCTGCCCTCGCTGCCACGTCTTTAATGAATGACCTCCAGGAGGCGCTCTGTGCCAGAGATGCTATCTGGTCCTCTGGCAGCTGGTTTGTTTAGAAAAGGAAGCTATTAAAATGTCTTTAACTGAGAACTAAAGTCCTGGGGCAGGAGGGATGTTGGGGGAGGGAGCAAGAGAGGGGAGATGAGGTGGAGAATATGGGAGAGGGGAAGCTGGTGAGTAGCAACTGCCGGGAAAGGGGGGGTGGCATTGTTAAAAATTTCCATTCATTCTCCTCAGATTCACCTCCCTCTTAAAATTCACCCACCCACTTCCAACAACAACCAGCCTCACCTTTTCTCCTGTCCATCCATCTTACCTACCGTCTAAAGAACTGTTGGACTCTTTTCTTCACAGTAGACTAATAGAAAGCAGACATTACTTTGTCATTAACGTTAATAAATAAAGATTTATCGTTTTGTTGCATAATTTATGGACTCATATGAAACATCAGTACATATATTTACATTCAGCATCAAAAGATCTTCCAAGAAACCATTTCATCAAGGAGGTAAGCCACCCAGATGTTGAAACATTACGTCTTGTGGTCAATTTTACCAGTAAAGAAGTAGTCACACTCATTAAGTGCATTCCATTTGCTCTATTTTCTTGAGACTTTATGTTTTATTTTATGAAAGTTGCTTAATTTTTAGGACATTGGTATAGGTGGTCCTTGTTTCAGGGAAACCCTTGGAAAACAAGCCAGACTTCAACATCATGATATTGCAAATATGAAGGGCTGACTTGAATGCTGTGAAGCTTCAATTACTGCCATAGTGATCAATGTCAAAATACGTATTCAAATACTCCTTTCACATATATTAGGGATATTAGGGCTGTCAAAAGATTATTTTTTTAAATTGTGATCAATCTCATTTTTTATTCACAGGTTTAATATTCCATAATTTTGCATTTCAAAACAGTTTTGAAGTCCATATTAACAAGCTAAAGCAATTCTTATCATAGAGTTTTAACTGGTAATTAAATAAATGCAAAGCAATGTACATTATGATCTGAACTTTTAGATTTATTTATTTCAAATCAGTGCTGCACTGCTACAAGTGTGATCGAAGAGACAAAATAGCAGCATACAATTAATGAGATCCTCTGAGATCCACATACTGTAGAACCTTTTTTGTCTCTTTTAGGGGGTGACGGGATCTAAACCTGAAGATTCATTTGAGATGCAGCCCAGCACTATGTCAAGTTTTTCATAGTCATAGATCTGTAATAAATACTGCATGCAAAAAAATACTGCATGCCCCAAACTATGAGACTCACATAAAGTGGGTATGGGGCAACTTGTGGGCACCCACAGATCTCATTTTCATTCAGATATCTTGAGGTGAGAGGTCAAGGTCAATGTTGTTTTTCCCTCACCAAAATGTAGCCTAACTTTGGATTGTTATTTTGTTCCGTTCCCGAGAAGCTAGCATAACATGGCTGGTACCACTCCACTTCTCAGGTCTTTTTGTTTCATATGATGCCAGTATCATCTCTAACTTTAAAACTCAGCCATCTATAGTCTTTGAAAGAAAGGCAGCAGCAAAAATAGTAGCACATGATTGACGCTATCAAAAAGATTTATGCGTTTTAATCATTGCGACTAATGTGTTAACGCTAACAGCCCTATATATCTCCCATAAATTAATTAATTAAGAATTAATTATCCAACATTATTCATTTACATAACATTAATTATTTTTTAGCTATTCTCAGACAAGGATATTTAAACTTAATGATAGTTTTGTAAATCCAACTCTCTCTCATCTAACAGCCACCAGCAGTCCAACACTACTGACACTGGGACAGTTTGGCCACACGTGACAGGCTTACAGATGCGCTAGCACGATGCCAAAAATGTGAAGCGTCTGGAATGGTTTCAAAAGAAATTACCCTCAAAAGTCAAGTGCCAGATATGCCAAAGGAAACTGGTACGTCACAAATATACACTGACCTTGGCAAATCACCTGAAAACTGTACAAAACAGCTTAGCCATCTTGCAAAATATCATATTTTCTAGCTATTATGGCTAATGTGTGACCTGCGTGCTAATAAATAGGCTTACTGTTATGTTATTTTATCAAGCTCTGATGCCCAAGAGCTAGAAACTAACTTGCACATTTATAAAATGCATCATAAGAGAAAAATCTGGACTAGTATTATTTAGCATCCATTGAGCAGCTAAAGCAGCAGAGACACACACAGCTACTGTACTGTCACAGAGCTGGTGCCTCATTAATTCACTCTCCCACGTGGCATCTCTCCATATCTCCCTGCTGTTTCCTCCCCCCTCCTGTCCCGTCTCGGGCCTCAGCAGTCAAGCATAGACGGCTGAGGTCACCGGCTTCTTATGCACCCTGCAATAAATATTTGTGATAATACCCATCCTTCGTAAGGTAGTAAAGCTTTTTTTGGTTTGTGCGGTAACAGGGGTATACTTTTAGAGTCGGCGTCAGTGCTGTTTTGTTTTTTTACGGTTTAAATGAGAAACACAGATAAAGCATCAGCTCATACTACAGGGAAGGTTTAAGGTAACGGCAAAAGGTCTACTCAGTAAATCGTGATTTTTCCATCCAGGAGAGCGAACGTTAATTAGAAACAGAAAAGACCCCTTTTGCCAAAACATTAATCTGTTCATCAAAACCTGATATTACTGGAAAGAGCACGGCAGCAACATAATAAATACCACTCCAGTACAGTAGTCATGATTTCTCTCTCAGCACTGCCATGTATCCGTTGTTTCCCTGTGATCTTATCTGGGCCATTTACACAGCTGTTCAGCCTCTCCTCTTTCCTGTCCAGGTAAGAGAGTCTCCAACCAAAGAGACAGTTCACGTACCCCTTCAGGCTGGCCAAGTCAAACTCTGAAGCACTCCAAACTCTCCTCTACCTCCACAGCACGTCTCTGAGCATCTGACACTCGGAAACCGTAACTACTCTTCGGGCAATCATCCCTAATGATTTCTGTTTCCTGTAACTCTGTTAGCTTGAGAAATGTGTCCTCATTCTGAACCTGCCATATTCATCCTAAATCAGGCCCAAGCCAATATTTACTTTTATGCAGACATGCCAGAAACACATACCAGCACAGTGAATGCTATGGTTTTAAGCTACTGTGAACAGCCTGAGAGAAAATTAATCATAAGACTTTATGCCAGCCCCCAATCTACACCCTCTCAGTGAAGAAAAAAGCCCACTAGAATGCAGAGTTTGCAATAAATCATTCAGTCGCGACGCCTACATGTGACACCTACACAAAGCCTACATGTAACCTCTGTGCAACCTCTACACCAGCGCTAACTATCTACCAGACGCCCACTCAGCACAGCTCCTTCTCCCTGAGGTCCCAGTTTAGACCGGGGACGCAGCTGTTCTGAAGACTTTTCCTCATGCGTTTTCATATCTATTATGCATCCTTACCTTTCCCCCTCCCCCCCAGAAAAATACCCCTCCCCATTTCTTACAGACTCAAAATCGCTCCTCTGTCTCCCTCTCTGCCCTGTGCCTTTTTTTTCCTCCCTTATTTCTTCTGCAGATCCACTTTCAGCTCTTTGGCTGACATTTAAGGCACGCAGAATTGATGGACGCACAAAGAAAGATACAAAGTCAGACACAGAATGAGCCAGCGCAGACCCATAGAAAGACTTTTAATGCAAAACAGAAATGCTACAGACTCCCGCCCTCTAACATGATCATCCCCAAGCATGACACACAATCATAGATCAGAGTATTGTTCCTTCATCTTTACTACCTTCACTTATTGAGTGTTGAGGCTTGGGACTACATTTCTGTGGGACTCATGTTCAAGAAACACATTAACTGTGTCAGTCAGAGGGGTTAGCAATGATTCTGGCATCTTCACTCCTACCACTTCAAAACTGTGTGACCATACGCTGACCATACAGCCTCTAGAGCCCTATTAACTCAGAAACACACAAGTAAGGGCTGGAACAAATTTGGGGAATAATTCACTTTCTTGCCAAGCGTTGGATGAAAAGATCGATACCACTCATGTCTTTATGCTTTAATATGTAGAGTCAGCCAGCAGCTGTTTAGCTTATCTTAGCTTAGCTTAGTTTAGATGATCTTATCTTAGTGTAAAGACTGGGAACTGGGGTAAACAGCTAGACTGGCTCTGTCCAAAGGTAACAAAATCCACCGACCAGCACCTCTAATGCTCTCTAATTAAGAAAATATTTCCTTGTCGTCACCTTACCGCTGACTAGAACAAAGTGGTGAGTCACAACTAGGCCTGCTCACTTATGGCAGAGGTCCTAATCACAATTATTTCTCTCAGTTACTGCTTAATCACCTTGCAGACATCTTGCATTTATTGAACATTTAAAATAAACCTGTCTTTTTAACAGTGGATTTTCTTGAACCTTACTTTGGTTCAAGAAAAATTTACTTACTTGAACCATACTTCAACTGAAAAACTGGCTCTCGGGTTAACTAAACACACCATACCCTGGCTGAGGGTGTGTTTGGACTTTTAGAAAGGGGCGAAAGCACAATGCTGTAAAGAAAAGGGAAGCCAAAATTGTGATTGAAAATACAATCTGATTAATCATCCAGCCCTAATCAATGCCTCTGGTCAATGTAAAAATCTGGCCTGATGAAGGTGTCGTCACCAAAGTTTGGCAGCATTAAAATTATTATTTTTGCAAGTTAGACAGTGTGCGGGAGTCTTTTCTACAAGTTTTATTCTTCTTGTCCCTCTCCTATGCACCTGTTTGGAAATAGATGTGTGGCGTATTCCTTTGTTTAAGAGATTAACAATAACAAGATTTACCATGTTAATTCCTGAGCTTCAGATGTGCCGTTAGGCAGATTTTGATCCCTTTGGACAGAACCAGGCTAGCTCTTTCCGCCTGTTTGCAGTCTTAATGCTAAGCTAAGCTAACTGGCTGCTGTCCCTTCATATTCAGTGTGGTGTTGTGGTATTGATCTTCTCATCTAATTCTCAGCAAGAGAATGTTCCCTGTATTCTCCAAAATGCTGAACTAATCCTTTAAATATACCATGCTACTGCCTGATTAGTTGGTTTAATTTTTGCTTAGATGTCATGAGATTTTTCAGCCATTATAAATTGACAAACTTCAATTAAAAACTGCGATCTGAGCGCATTTAGGTCTGTAACAGCTTCCTAACATTGATAATTTGATTGACTCAGTGTGTTGCCCAGCCCTTAGATACATAGTGTAAAAAAGATAGTCAGCATTGAAGAAATTTAACCCAGCATTTCATCAACTAGCACAACACCACCACGGCCATATCTTGAAACTACAGGCTTTATTCAGCCACATATCTTGTGCTATGACCAGTTATGCCAGCTATGTCTTCCTGTGGGCTGCTACTCAAGACACATTATCTCGAAGTGAAAACTATCTGTTCTATATCTAACAGAGGCCAAGGCTCTGCAGGCATAATTAAGTGTGTGCATGCATGTGTGTACTTTTATCTTTATGGATATATGTGGAGTAACTAAAGAAGGCGTGCTGGTGCAATATTAATAATGTCTGCTTGTTTCTGTCTCTTTCAGTTCTACTTCCTGACACCGGGACCAGAAGGACAGACATGGTCAGACGGGATTATTGGTGGGTCAGCCGGGTTGATCAAAGCCAGCAGGGAAGAGTTAAGACAGACAGAGGAGAAAGGGACAAAAAGATCTTAGGAGGATTTGACCATGTAACAAGAACGCAGTTCTGTTTTAAGATGTATAGGCAGTGAGGACAGCTTGTACAAATGGTGGATGCATTTTCTCTACATCCTTGAGTAATTAGATCCTGCTCTCTCTGTCTCACCCTGTTCAGCCAGTGATGAGGGAAAGTCCGCATCACATATGACTGCCACGCAGTGTGTATGTGTGTGTGGATATAACAGGGCAAGGGCAGCGGGGCATAGGGGTCGGACAGTAATGGCAGTAGCATATTCAGGCCTCCTACTCTGGAATGCAGAGTGAGGGAGAGACACAACACTCTAATTCACTCGCCGAGAGTCACTGAACTATTCTTAGTCCAGTATGTGAAGTGGACCCCCCCCTCTGCCCCTTCCTCTCCTCCATCACCCCTTCCCTAGGGGCTGTGAAAAGAGACTGGATGGACGAGTTGACGTGGTGTCTATTAAGGTACTGGGATGGCGAAGCTGGATGGAGAGCTTTAGAGAAGAGAGAGAGGATAAAAGTTAAGCTGCAGCGAGGCAAAGCCCGGTCAGCTAAGTCTGAATGGAGCAGTTCACTGGCTGTGAAGCCTCTCCAAAGAGCCTATTGTAAATGTACATTGGCACAATGCATGGAGCCCCGGGGACCTCTCTCTCTCTCCTCCTCTCATGTGACCTCTCACAAACACTGGCATAAAAGACAGACACATACTTTCTCTCCATCCACTTCTCCTACCTAGACTAAACAGACTTTTTGTCTTCTAATACAACCGGCAGTGTGACACTACAAGGTTACATGTATTTCAATAGAAAAAAATGAACTTCCTGTGCTCACACCCAGCACACACACTAGTGAGATCACTGCACAGTCGCACACAGAGTTCAAACAGTGGGGGGATTCAGCAAGTGACAGTGTCACTAGTGACAGTGACAAGCTCAGATTTTTTTTCTCCTGTGCTCTCTTCTCTTTGCTTTTATTGCTCTGTCCTTTCTGAATGAGTCATTGAGAAGATGGGGACAGACACACACCAAGGCCTGGCAGTGCACGGTCCTACTGTTATCAGGCAAACACGGCTGAGTCGTCTGCAGCTCAGTCATAACAAATGTCAAAGAGCTATTCATCTCCTCTAATCCCTTTCTCTATTCTCTTGTCGTCATGCATATACACACACAGACCGGTGACACTAGAAGCATTCACTCAACGTGACAAGGAGTGAGAACTGAGGAGCGGGGTGAATGTATACTAGTTAACATTTAAAAAGAAAGAGGGAGTAGAAAGGAAGTGTAGGCAATTAGGGAGTTTGTGTAGAGATGGAAAAGGCAAAGAAGAAGAAAAAAAGGTGGAGAGGGAGCAGAGCAGAAGGTAAGAAGTGACAATATAAGAGGGAGAAGTTGGAGGGAAGAATACAGGGGGAGGTTTGACAGGAGGAAAAGAATAAGTATGTGTCACCCCGCTGCTGAAATCTCTAAAGTGATATGAACACACACTTAGGTTACACCGCATGACGAAGGTGCCCCGAAGAGCTGCACAGCATGTCTTCTTAGAAAAGCTATGTGCTGAGTTGTTCAGAAACAAAAATGCATCGTGTGTGAGAGAGAGACGGAGCAAGTATGACACCCTGTCCCACATTGTCAGAGCCTGCACAAACACAATCTAGGAGGTGACATTTCACAACCCGGTTTGACACATATAGAGTATAAGATATGACAAACACCCAAACACGAGATGGAGATGGAGAGCACAATGTGGGGCGTGTGACTCCTCACACGCATCAGCTACAATACGTTGCGACACAGTGGATCCAAGAAGTGGCATAGATTCAAAATAATTATACACAAATTTTGAATGTACCTGACTCCAACAGCTTTATTATTAGTTCAGTATTTTGCTTTTAATGGTGTGTGTCTGCTGAGCATGACTAATGTCACACAGTGCCATGTATCAGTGCTAATTTAGCTACTGCATAATGAGGGTTTCCCCTCTGAAACTGTTCAGCAGAGTGGGTCACCATCCGTCTTGTTCTGTGATCAATTTATCAAACACCTAATGGCCTAAACAGTGGACTCAGTCATTAATAATACAGCTTTTGTTGTGTGAACCAGCACCTCTGACTTACATTCATATATTATTTTAAGTTTTATGATGTTGGCGGTCATAAAATCCTGATAATCATTCTGTACGGGGCTATTTTATTAGTTCCACTGCAATGTAAAAGGCCAAAAGCTCTGTTCTTAATTGCTCTGATGGGACAGACTCTGTTGTTCAGTTTCATTTATGTGGTTATACAATCAGGCTGTGGTATGATTTCCAAAACCCCAACTTATGTAAGAGAATAACTGTATTGGCAGGCAGAGAAATGTTGCCTCTGTTGTTTAGTGAAGCAGTTTTATATGCGACTCTATGGAAATAAAGGCAACAGCACAGAATTTGTGTTTGCTGTCCAGAAGTGTTGAGAAACCGACCCTCTTAAAGAACTGGAACATGAGAGTCCACCGGGACGTGAGAAGTTGTTAGCATGCAAACTTCTGAATGTGGCACAAGAAAAATGCATGTACACTCCATCATGAGACTGTTAATGTTAACGAGACACCCTGACATTTGTACGGTGTACATTACGTACACAAAACACATGCACACAGCCTGCTAAATTGTTGATTAGACACACAAATTCAGACACAGGACTTAAAGTCCTCTGCAGCTGAGCCTGCAAACTCCTCTGAGACACAAGACAGATCTTCTGAATCACTCTCTTCCTCTTCTCACCATTCCTCTCTCATTTTCATCCTGGTTTTCCCCTCTTCACGGTCTGGCTCTCTAAAATGATAAGACTGTTGATGTCTGACCCAATTATAGGCTTGTCTCTGGCTCCAGCTCCAATCCTGTCCCCGTCCTACCTTGGCCTGTCCGGATGTAATAACAGCGTTTCATGTGACAGAGACGTCAGGATCGGTGCAGATCTTCCATTCAGATTAGTAATCATGAAAGCAATGGCCTCACAGGAGAGGAGAAAAATGGATAAATAAGATAAATAAATAAACAGGAGGTGATGAAAGATGGAGTGGGAGTTCTGAAAGCGGTTGAAGGAGACGGGCTAAAGATGCAATAAAAATAATAATTGTAGCAGCTACACAAACCAACGAAATTAATTTATAATATATAATAATATATGGGAGCATAGGAACAGAGGAGCAATAGATGAGGTGAAAGACTAGCAGGTAGTGCTGAGCAATATATTTACAATATTTCAGTATCATTATATGAGACAAGATGTCGTCTTAGATTTTGGATATTGGATTTTTCTGTTGTCTTTTCCTGGTTTTAAAGGCTCTGTTACAGTAAAGTGCTGCAATTTTCTGAGCTATCTAGATTGATCTGGCTGTTCTATTATTTGTCTTAACCTACTCAGCCATTACGTCCCCATTACCGATGACTGTAATATCGATATCTAGGAATCTGGTCAGAAACATCATGACATTTGATTTTCTCCATATCTCCCGGCCCTGGAGGGGGAAAGTAGAGATATGCGAGGAATGCTTCCTGTTAGAATTACATCCAAATTGACCTTTCTCTGTTGCCGTGGTAACAGAGGCATGGCTGTGGAAGTCTAGGCTAATTACTGGTAATCTAACTGGTTCCTCTGGGACAATTGATTTTCAGCATTATCAGTTTGACTAACTCGCATGAGACAGCCATATTAGTTGGTGTTGCATGCTGCCGGCGACTGATTAACGTGACACTGATGACTCTGTTCTGGAAACAGAGCGGCAGCACTCTGAGGTCAGATCGAGATAAAAACCACTCTGACACACAAACCCATATGCATGTTATGAGATTTTTTTACGCAGCCTAAATGGTTGGTTTTTAAGAGCAACCACAAGCACCACACAAACACATACACAAAGTCACATTAGGCTATGCATGTATGCTGGACAAACAGGCAGGTCAGCAGTCATGCACAATGCATCCCAGGCAGTCGGCATGATGTGTCATGAGGGGAGAGCGGAGTCAGACTGACAGCATGTCCCCCAAAACGACCGCATGCACCCGCAACACATCGCTGGGCCACGTTGGGTAGACATGCCCCCCGCCAACAACCGACTGCTGCATGCTGTCTGACACAAATTTTAGCTCCAGACAGACAAACATGCCCAGTGGTGCTATTTTACTAGAAGAGCAGAAAAATAAAAACAGAACATGACTAGCATAAGCCTAGAAGGTAGAAAAATTAAGGCTGCTGTGCAGACACATTAATAGAAAGCAGAGAAAATTAAACTAATGTAACGAGACAAGCCAAAAACAGCGCCATTCCCAGACAGAGGAGGGGAGATCCTCAACAAATCTTCTGAAATACCCCATCTTCCTTCCTTATTTCCACAAAATGTAAATTGAGATGAGTTACATAACAAATGGAATAAAGCATGAGTGAGTGAAAAATAAAAAAGACAAGCTATAGGGAGGTCAATGAAATATGAACACCTTTTCAATATTTGTAAGCTTTGGGTCATAAAATGTGGAAAAATACAGGAGGGCAAAGCACTTGAACTTGGACCTTCTCTCTATATGTTGCAGCGTGAGTGTGCGTGTTCACATTTTAGTGTGAAGGCCAAAGAACACACACTGCTCTCTGGAGAGGAGAGCACACACATGAGCATGGAGGTGAACCGCACTGGTAAAGGAGCACCATACCAAAGGGTTTTTGCACGTTTAAGCCCATTAACTCTAAGTCACATATATTTAACATCACTGTCAGACAGTTTCCAAAGCACTACATGCATTTTTAGAGAGATTTCATACCTTCCAGGCAGCTCTTAAAATAGTCGAGACATTGCTGATAGAATTATATTGAATGGTCTTAATTTCTTACTACACCACTGAAACAATTTGTTTGAGTAGATTTCATCTCATACCTTGAGTAAAAAGTAACTAAATTTAACAACTATGACAGACTGAAACTTCTTCGGTAAAGAATACCTATCATTTTTAAATATATTACACAACTGATTACGCATAAAAAACCAAGAACCCTCTAGCTAGGAGACGATAGTGCTGACCACTGTACCACCTTGCCACTCAGACTCTCAACGATCGTGCCAATTTTTTTAGTTGATCACACTGTGCTCAACTGATTGGTTCATGTCTTCTGAGAAACAGCTACCCAAGAGAAGTATGCAGCGTCTGAATGCAGCTCAACACTCTCCCATCCCACGAATGAAACTGACTTTGGCCCTGCTGCATGGGCGCTGACACATGCACACATAGCAGTGCAGGGATCATGCAATATCTTATCATTTCACTTGTTGACCATTATGTTTAATAAAAAACTTTTCCAATTATGAATAACTATTGAGTTATGACACTCAAGGATTATGGCACCCAGCATACCGACACAACACCACTTTATCCTGTTAAAACAATATTCACAACTTGGATTAATTTTTATGAAAAACTCTTGATTCTTTTGATCTGAGGACCTTTGTAAACTAAAGGACTATGAATACCTTACAGGGTAATCGAGGCATGGATACATAATTTGAGGTCTCGAACAACCTGGTTTTATACATCCAAAGAACTTCTACTAAAAAAATGCTTGGCGACCAGACCAAGTGTCTAATTGGGACAAGCGTTAATTTGTCAAAATGTGTAGCCACACCAGGCTAGTAAAAAGGGACTGGGCATCTAATTGGGCCTGGGCTTTTAATTGAAGTATTGCAGTAAATTGTACTCTTGTCTTTGGATCAGAGGTAAGAAAATACTTAAGAATAGCAGGCAGCCATTGGTGTGGAAATAATTGTTTGGGTAATCATTTAGTTGATCAGCACAAGATTAATCAACAATTTTTTGATAATCTATTAATTTTCTAAAGTAATCTATCAAGCAAAAGCAACAGATTTGCTCATTCACATGTCTCAAATGTGAGGATATACTCTGGGAAATTGTGATGGACATTTTCACAATGTTCTGACATACTGCATGTTGACTGGTGTTGGGACTGCACCCAACTCAGAATGATGTCAGTCTGATTGGATTTGGCTATTCAATACAAATATGTCTGTGAGGTTCACAAAGATGTCTGTGAGGGTCACATTATATAGTAAACAAGCCAACTGTGTCCTTAAAGCATATGCGTGCTAATTACGCTAACAACGGATCAGAAGTCTGCAACATTTTTTGACAATGCTAGATATCTAATAAAAGCCAGAGACTGTACTGTATTAAGTTGCTGTGTGCTGTAAATTTACCACTTCTAATCTGTTATCTTAGAGTCGACTGGGCAAAGCCTCTCTTTCAACTACTAGTGTTGTAAAAAATTTCGATTTATCGATTCACATCCATCCATCCATTTTCATCCGCTTATTCTGGGGCTGCTGGGGCAGCAGGCTGAACAAAGTATTCCAGACATCTCTCTCCCCCGCAACGTTTTCCAGTGGATCCAGAGGCGTTTTCAGGCCAGACGCAATACGCAATCCCTCCAGTGTGTTCTGGGTCTGCCCTGTGGCCTTTTACCAGTACAACGTGCCCAGAAAAACAAGACACCTAGGATGCTTCCTGTGCGCCTCCTGTTAGAGGTGTTATCGAACTCAAATCCTTAGGGCCTGGAGCACTACATGAGTAATGTATGTCGATACACATCGGCTCTGAATATTTGAAATGGTTTAAAATACTTTCAATACTATCGTTACAAGGGTACAAGCTGAGTTTTCTCGTTCTCTTGTTGTTAACGTTTACTGCAGCCACTCTGCTTTTCTCTGCTACTACTGTTATGTTGTAATGATGTCATGTTATAGCCTTGTGATATTCATCTTTGAAATTGTAGGCCCTCAATGTCAGCTTTCCCCATGGTATTGAAAATGGTATTGAGTACTGATATCTTTTAAGGTACTGTATCGAAGTTAGAAACTCCAGTATCATGACAACACTAATGTAGACTTGACAGTTATCAATAGAAATGATGATTAATCGATAATAAGCTAATGTTAGTTGCAGCCATAGCCAGTATGATACCCAAAAAAAAGAATTGCAGAGACTTAAAATAGGTGATGGCAGTACACAATCAGCATACATCAGCAGCAGTAATCTCATACAGAGATTTATAAGCTACATTGGGGAAAAAACATTGGTATAATGCTTAAACACTGCAGGTCCATCTGACTGGAGAACAGACACTGGCTTGTAACTAGATGGAAAATTCCCGGTGAATGCCTGGAGACCGGGTTTGGTCACCAAAAATAGCCAATACGTGATCAGGCATGAAGATAGTACCATAAGGGCACCAAGGATGCCAAGCAAGAGGAGTGGCATGCCAAAGGACAAGAGGACAACCATGATACAAACACCAAACATTAGGATACCATGTGGAAAATTCATGTGTATGCATTTGGCCTTCAGCAATGAGTGAAGGCGACTGTATACAAGCAACCCTGTGCTGCTGGGCAAATAAACTCTGTGCTGCAGTGGGATGCCAGGGTGGGCATGTTGGCCCCAATCGCTGGCTGTGTGGTTAGTGTGGCTGGCATCCTCGAGGCATAGTATGACATGTGGTTCATCCCAGCAGGCAGCCAGAGTCACAACAAGAATGGCACTTGTGTCTAAACTGCTATGCCTGCTCACTTTTGCAGAGAGTCATAATAAACACTCTCAGTCTGGTGCCAATAATCAGAAATAGTTAATTTTGTTGGAAATGTGATGTAAATACTGCACTTCGGGTGTGTTTGACACAAAATCTGCTTCACTATGTTAAATATTTAACACATTTAGCATATGTCAGTCTATTTATATATCCAATTTCATTGATATTTGCTGTGTCCAGCAGCTCAGAGCCAGGCAGAGGCCAGAAAAAATGTAATGGAAAAGAGATCTCATGGTCACTGAAGCAACAAACTCTACTTTTTTTTTTAAACCAAAACTCAACCACCATTACATCCTTCATTCTTGTATCTATCTACCCTTCCATGCTCCCTGCATATTTGGAGATGGGTGGCCTGACCGCTACGAGAAACAGTGAAGTAGTCAGAAAGCAGTGATCGCTTTCACAGAGCACTTCATCAGAGGAAAATGCAGCATGCACCGTGGGGGGATTTACCAGGTATCATGTACACTATACACTTATGAATACACACACATTTCAGACAATGATCTAACCTGACTGGGGGGGCCATGCAGAGCAGTGGAACGGTGAGAAACAGAGAAAAACTGTGTCTGAAACAACTCACATACAGGAGAATCTGAAACAGTGAAGGCATGGAGAGATGGGGGTAAAACCAGGAGGGGTGGGGGGGTGATGTTAAGTGAAAGAGGAAAAGACTGACTACTATGAAAAGAGAGAGGGGTCAGTGAGAGACAGAAAGAGGCTCACGCTTCATTGAATGTTATGCCATAGGGCCCGATTCTGCTGACCTGGTTTCTTTCACCAACAAAGGCCGTGCGTTAACAGCACACTCGCAAAAAAAAGCATCCACACACATGCACACAACGCCTATGGACATTTACACACCCACTTGACCTAAACCCTTGCGCACAAACGTTATACCTGCACATTTACACACATGCTTACTCTCCTATCCAGCCTCCCCTCTCCCTCTCTGCCTCTCTACATGCCTGCATCCTACACCTAAACATAGAATAGCTTCAAGTAATTATTTATGACTTCTATAGTGTAGCTTTCTCAAGATATAGAAAGGAACTGAAACCAACTACTCAGTCTTGCACCAAAGGCAAAAAGTAGGTATCTTTGCACATACTGACGCACATCAAAGTATAAGCCATTCGTTTCCATTTCACTTCTCACATCTACTAACAACTTCACACTTTTTTCATAAACTGGTCAGATGTTCTGGTAAATTCTGCATCGGGGCGAGTAACATAACAACATATACGTGTGGGAGAATATGAACTTGCTAACCACACTGTGATGTTTATACTTTTGAGCCTTTTGTTGGCAACTTTACATATTAATCACAGGCATTGTTTATGGCAAGTGTGTACTTTTATATGGTTTGTGCACTTTTGTAATAACATGCCTTGAAATGAGGTATTTAATTCACGGTTTTGGATATCATTTCATCAACCAACAATTTCTCAATTAATTATCTAGGAGATGTGTTGCATTATGATATATTAGAGGGTTTTATCCACGTTCCCTCCTCTCATCAGCATCCATTTCATCTGGAGTTGTTTCAATACCAATACAGATATTGGAAATGCTTTCGATACTGACTAAAATGTTGGATCGGGTATTGGTGAGTACCCAGTCCGATACCACATTACTTATTAATGAACTGTAAAGTAGTTTCACACTAAAAAAAAGTATTTTTGTGCTATTTTAATGAGCTGCTGAGGATGTATGAATGTTGTACACCCAAAGGTGAAGCATTTTTGATTTCATTGTACATTGTATCATGACAAAGAAGGCCTTCTCTTCTATTCTATACCCTGATACTCATTCGTCTTCGCTGCTCTAAAACAGCAGCCTACACAGCAAGTTATGTTGTGCAGCAACAGGAAACAACTGTGGCAAAGAAGATTTGATTTACTTTAAATAGTGGAACTCTACCAATATGTCAACAACTTGGCAAAAAGAAGATTTATGGCTTTGATTCTTTGTGTGTATTTGTACATGTTTTGTAATTACACATCCATATAGGGTTAGTAGTAAGCAGCTGTGAACTTTTTTAACACATTTGTATTAGATCAGTACTTGGTATTGGCCGATATGCAAGGTCAGGTGTTGGAATTGGCAACAGGAAGGAAAAAAATGGTACCTGAACATCTCTAATTTAATCAAGCAAATTGATTATATTCTCGAATAAACTAAAGATACTGAGCACTAATGATCGTACGTTATTTGGGACTTTTGAAGCAAAACCGTTGAGCACTTGCTCAGTAGAATTGGTCACTGTGGTAACATATCTGGAACATCAGACTTTGTGCAGTTGCAGTCTTTTTCTGCTGACTAACCCGGCTTCCACATGACCCACATTTAATTACACCTTTTCCACAGCAAACATTTTGACTCGTCACCATAAGAGAAGTGCAGGTGTAACATGCACAATAATTGAGCTATCATTAATTCTATTATTTAAACCTGCTTTCCTACTGTGAGGCAGTTGCTCAGTTACATGTGGACTGTACACTGCAACTTAATGGGATCTTTAATGAAGAACACAAACATGTTGACAGACTATATTTAATGTCTTAATCAGCCCAACTGCTTGTGTTTAACGCTGTGAAAGATGGTGATAATGGCGGGACATCAGGCAACTCAAGTGCCTTCTGCATGTTCTCATGCAATGACTATCTCTCCATCTATCTTTAGCATATCTCTCACTCACTTCCTTTCCTTTAACTAGTCACTTGTTTGATGTATCTTTTCTTGAAAACCACAGACTTGCTGACTCCAGCTGCAGTGCTTTTAAGCAAGGCAGTGA
Organism: Epinephelus awoara; assembly: GCA_035609425.1. Classification (NCBI taxonomy): domain Eukaryota; kingdom Metazoa; phylum Chordata; class Actinopteri; order Perciformes; family Serranidae; genus Epinephelus; species Epinephelus awoara. The sequence continues at coordinate 24,314,855 of CM069297.1, forward strand.
AGCTCAGTGTGTTTTGCAGTGCAACGTGTGCATCAGTGCACTAAATAATACCCATATAAGGTGCCTCACAAGTCAATTTCTACATCCAATATGTGAATCAATAAACACTATTCTGTCGTCCTCCATTTGGCGACATGACAAATGAACACTGTCAGTAAACCTTCACTCTTAAGGCTCATGCTATTCTACTGTATTCTGATCCATTCAGCCGCCCCAGTGTCAGTGGCAACATCTGGCTGCTCATGGAAAATTTTATTCTGTATTCTCTTTATACCAATCAATTCTCACTGTGCTGTGTTACGCATGTGTCCCACTGACACACTAACACCAGAGTGAAGAGGATGTAGAGTAGCAGCAAAGAGACTCGAGTGGAGTGACCTTTCTCTATGCTAATCTCTACAGCATGGACACACATACTGTAGACACACACACGCATGGGGAAAAAAAAGGTAAGGTGGAGGATTTGTCCTCTGCCAGATGAATCAAAAGGGCATCAACCGAACACAAATCCCTCGCCTTGTCTGTGAGTGTGGCTGGTTTTTCCTGGACTACCCCTCCTCCCTCTATCATGTGTCAATCAGAGCCTCTCATTATAAGGCGCGACACACCCACTGGAGCATGCATTTCACAACCCACGACATTAAAATAGGCTGATATGACAATCAGTCGCAAATGAAGCCTCATGATCGAATCCATCTTCAATTTCCCTGTCCCTCCCTCCCTCCCTCCATCTTTCCTGGTGTTTCTGTGCACCGCTGGGCAGATGTAAACCGCTGCCTGTGTCATGCCGCATCCCACTATCCTACAACCGAGCTGCTATTTACTGCATTTCATTCACTGGAGCCAGCCACACTGAAATAAACTCCAACCCACAGGGGAATACGATAGGCTCCACGACTTTATAGCCACATTACCAGCCAATAAGCGGGTTTTTCCTTTTAATAGTGGAAAGAAATGTGGCGATCCCTGCATCTACTGAGCGTTTTCCATGTTTGAATTGTTCCCCCCTGCAGGATCAATAGACAGGGGCTTTGCAGCGGTGCTGCACCGTGCTGCTCGTGCTCATCCACTGCAAAGAAAGATGCAACATGAATGCCAATGTCAGATGTGCCGGGGCTGAAGCGCAGCGGTGCGGAGTCTGAAATCTAATTCACTTCCAGATGCAAAAGATTTGACGGACGCGGCTTTCAGAGCTCAGAGCTGTAAAACGCGTCAGGCCCACAGGTGGTGATGCGTTTTTCCCCACTACCACCATGTTTTTACAATTCATACGGGTCCACTCACCGTCACTGCGGAGTGTCTGACTGCGTTGCACGCCGTCTGCCGTATCTCCGCCGCGGTCCCGGGTTTCAGCAGGTTCTTGGTGAATCTCCGGGTCGACTCGGCTGCCATCTCCTCATCTGAGCGGTCAATTCAGCCTGCTAATGTCTGCTGCAGTCACACCGACCTGGCCCTCGCTCCTAACATGAGCCGACCGAGCTGTGTTTACACACACACATACGCACGCACACACGCTTCACACACAGCGTCCGCACACACGCAGCGCGCGGAGTGCAGAGGATGCCTGTGCGCCGAAATTGATGTGAAACTGCACTGAATCAAAACCACCATTTCCGGTTAAGACTTTAGAATTAAAACATCTTTGGCGGACCCCAGCGATGTGGATAGGGGTCTGAAAGTGGTGCATTTATTTTGAAGGCTAAACGCATCAGTTGTAGTGTATTCATTATGCCTCCCTTGGCCCACTCCATTATGTGAAAAGATAATGTTCACAGTGCTGCAACAGAATTTTAATTTAATTTCCATTAAGCCTAGAGCCTACTTAACACACACACACACACACACACAAACACACACACACAGAAATATACATATAGTTCCTTCACATATAGCTTCTTTTTTGTCTTCAATATTTATGTCTATGATTTTGTACTAATACATTGCTGTTAATTCACTGTCTTGAATTGTAATTGCCATGGAAACACCTATGAAATGTCATGCCAGTAAAGCTTATTGAACTGAATTGACACAGAGAGGTTTCAAAAACAGAGCCCACCAAAAGTGAACCCATATTTATCTGCAGACCACGGATCCAGTAGCCTAACAGTCTAAACTGCCAACATTGATTTGACCAGGGCATTTGAGCCTATACTGTATATATCATGCATCTCAAGGGGAGCTCTGAAATGTCAGCTACTTATCAGCAGTCCAGTCACGACCGAGGGAGGGATGGAGCAGCATTTACAGTAGGTTAGTGGATGTGGCAGACGCGCATGCCAACAGCGACACGTGGCGTCAGGGAATGGTTAAGACAATTGGAAACAGCATCATGTTAGAGTGAGCTCACTTTAAAAGGAGAGGTGAGATACTGCAATGCATAGAGGTCAACGAAATGTGGCAGGAATAGTGGTAGTTTAACAGCCATCCGTCCATCCGTTTGCAACTGTAATGCTATTTAAGAGTTACTACATGAAGATGCTGCTGGAAAGATGTAGGTTTGCGTTACTTTATTGAGATCAACTAAAAGAGATTAGCCTACCTTCTTTGGAGCACGGCATAAAACGCTATTTATCCCATTTCACAGCTGCTTCTTTTTTTTTTAATTATTGTTTTAAATACAGCTATACTCTGCCTCCCTCTTGTGTACATAAGCAGTACTGCAGTATGAAGTGAGAAGCCTGAGGTGTGGCCACCCAAATCTCCCTTTCTTTTTCAATACAGTTCAATTCAATAAACTTTATTGGCATGACATTTTTACAAATTGGAAAGCACAATTACAATTTGAAACAGTGAAAATTCACAAACATTCAACAATGTATTATTACAAAATCACAGACAAAAAAGATAAAGGACAAAACTAATTAAGTGAAGGAGTGAATAAAAGGCAGAGTGTGATCTGTGATGAGATGAACTATATGTTGCTGTGTTGGTTGTCTCTTAGGCTGTGACATGCCCTGACATATCTTACTGCATCTATGGCACTGATGCTATTTTCTCATGCTGCAGTCTGGTCAGGGAGTGAATAAAAATCTTGGAGTTTACATTTAATTTTTGTGGAGAAATTTGTTCTGATGTCTTCGTTTGAGCTGGATTGTAGCTGGAAATGTTGCTCTGTCTCCACCTGTCTCTGAGGACAGAGCTGACACAGCCTGTTTTCTATAGGCAGCTAGGTCTGCCTGTGTCTTTGTGGTTTTCTCAGTTTCTGATCTGTCACAGAGGTTGGATAGTTTGCCACTGTGTACTGTCTGTTTAGGGCCAAGTAACATTTAATGAATCTGAGGATAATCTTTTGCAGGTGTTTTTAGATCAACTGTCAAGTGCCCATTACATTACAATAGCATTTAACAGTATTACAAAAATGAGGAAGTATCATCCTCAAGTCTCTACAGAGACAGTGCTGATAATCAGTATCCAGATACACACAAATACCACTATTTGTGTGTATCCAGATACACACAAATAGTGGTATTTTAACCTTGATAAAAAGTTTCTTCTTCCTTAGTTATTTCCTCAAATGAGGGAAACAGCGCCCCTCTAGCATGTAATGGCATGGCAAGTCCACTGGAGGTTAGATGAAGTTGATTCAAATATGTGTCTAACAATCGGATGTTGGCACTTTCATGGCATGAATGAACTGTAGGAGAGTTTTCTGAAGACAAAAAAAAATCTCACCATCTTACCAGATGTCCTTGCTCATCGGTCAGCTCATATCCTCTGGAGATTTTCACTGGCTGTAACAGAGACCACTGAGCATCTTTGGCTGCAGCTACTTGGCTTGAGGGCTGTTGCTGAAAACACAGATCGTACGCCCCCCTGCAACACATTTTGTGAGGAAACTTAAGGATGACATAGATATAAATTGTTCTTTGTGTTCAGCTCATCCAAAAAGTGTGCCCCATCTTTTCTGGCATTGTCAGTACTCTGGAAAATTATGGAAAGATGTCTCTAAATTTATTATTGACATTGTACAGTATAAAAAGATTTTTATGAGGAAGCTATATTCAGATTCTGCCCATAACAGAAAAATTTGAGGGAAAAGCATGTATCATAAATGTATTGATTATTCTTGCCCAATTTTATAGTTTACAAAGCAAAGGGCCCCTCTTTACTGTTTTTACAAAGGTTTTGAACAATACATACATAATATGAAATCGTGTACCAATAAAAAGCCTGTAAAAACTTGAATGGCATGTGTTAAATGTAAAGTATGTAACTGAAATGTGAAAGAACCCATCTCTTGGAATAATCTTTGGACTTTGCACCTTGGACTGGATCAGACAAGAGACTGTATGTGGCGTGATTCTTACATAGTATGCTGCTATAGATGTGCCTAAAATGTGCATTTAGATTTTTTATTTCTTTTTCCTTTTTTATCATTTCTAACCAAAACCCCTGGCATGTTCGTTTGAATATTGTTCTGTGATTATTCTTATTGTTAAAATAAGTTACATATGCAATTTGTTCAATTTGTTGAGTTTAATTTTAAAGAATATAAAAGCAGATCAAGAGAGAGACACACCCCCTTTCTCTTTCAAACTTAGACCATACTCTGATCACAGTAAAACTAGTCAGTGCTGATGAAATATAAACCAAGATGCTGTCATTATATTGCATTTCTAACCTAAATGTCTTCAGAAACATCTTTTAGCATACTGTTTAACTGTAACTCCAAATGTTTGTTACCAGCTGGCTGCCATGTTGTTTCTTTTTTTTTTTTAATTCTTTATTAAACAACACATTAGGACATTAACATTATAAACACAGAGGAGTACAAACAAACTTAGGCTAAAGAAACGAGTACAAAATTCAGAACACTCTATCATTAGTTCATATGCAATTTATCAAACACATTGCAATATTGCTTTTTTAATCTTAAGGCCTCTCGATGTGGTGTCATATTGTTGTAGTTTTTAAAAGAAACGTTCAAAAACCGGCTTGGTTTCTCTTGAGAATGTTGAATTTTACCAATAATAAAATTAACTGAAAAAAAAATATACTCTCATTACATATACATATATATACATTACTTTCTAAACACAACAAAAGGTGTTTATCTTGTAATTTGAATTGTTTTTCTTCTGATAAAAAGCTGAGCATCCACCCAAAATATTCTGGTACACGTTCAGTGACCATTTTGTTTCCTGTGTCAAAGTCGAAGCGGTCAACCAGCCATTACGTCACCGACAAGCGGGAGAGTTTATTGGTGCATTGTGGGAGTTGTAGGTTTTCTACCTTTGAGCAAACGCAAACTTTTCACCCCCTTTCCTCGGTTTTCTCTGGTCGTGTACAGCGCCAATTACAAAAGTATGTGCATCTTTGTACTGTATAGACGGCCTACTTTCACGAAAAGACCATCTTTCCAGCAGCAAAGTACTTCTTTAACAACACCATTTACTCTAAGTTTGTTTCCTAGTGTTGCTAGTCATAGACCTATTAGGTAACGTAAGGTAAAGTTACCTAGCTAGCTGTGACGAAACGAGGAGACGAGTACTGTGAAAAACAACCAGCAAACAAAAAAGACCTTCACGGCAACAAGCACAGTTGGACAGGCCTACCTCATCCCCATGAAGAAAGTAGACTGGACTCCAGCGACTCATAAGGTGAGTCAGACACACACCTGTCTCTTTGCTCGCTGCTTTCTTACTCGGTGGTGTTTTTAAACTCCTCGCTACTTGTTGATGTTATGAGGCTTATGTGTGTCTTCAGTTAAGAGTTGACTGTGTGTAAATGAGTCTGTGCAAAAAGCCTGCTGTGGTTGCTTTTGAAAAAAAAAAAAAATTTTAGTTTTGTTTTTTAAGCTATGCTACATAATGACTCATGAGTTTTGATTCTGGTAGGCTGTTTTTGAATGCCAAGCAGACTAAGTGAGCCATGTGTCACACATGTACCTGTATGAGTGAAGAAGCTTTTGGTATGTGGTGTATATTATTTTGAATGCAAAGATAACACCTAAATATTTAAGTCATCTATCAATGATATGTGCATTGTTTCTTTTTAATGAGATTGCCATCACTTTTCTAATTGCATGTTATGCGGTTTGTGCAACACAGTGGTAAAATAACATTGAGATGATCTCTCTGATATGACTTCTGAATTATTGATTAAACTGGCCACTCTGAAAGAGCAGCTGGACCCAGTCCGGTCCCTGTTGCTGTCGCTGGATGGGCCCTTGGGCACATATGCCTAAAAGGATACCCTTGTCCTATACTGTACTTTTGTAGTTCCCACCCACTCACTCAATCAATCAATCAATCAATCAATCAATCATATGAGCCTGAAATCTATGATGAGTTCTTGTGTTTTAGATGTGTTGCACTGGATGATTATATCAAGGCACCAAGTGGCTGCTTGGGCGATCTGCTCACGCTAGTGGTCTTTGTTAATGTTGGTTAAGAGTCCAGTTATGGTTGTGTCTTCAGCATATTTGAGAATGAGGACTGAGCTGTGGTGGGATGTGAAGTGATTTGTGTAGATTTGCCAGGATGAGAGGACACAGCCGTGGGGGGCACCTGTGCTGAGGGTCGGGGGGGTAAGATAAAAGGCTGGTCATCTTTATGCTCTGTTATGTTCTCCATAGGAAGCTCAAGATCCAGTGGTATATAGAGGAGTCAACATTCATGTTTAGTAGTTTACTGAAGAGATTGACTGGGTTTATTGTATTGAAAGCTAAGCTGAAGTAGGTGTTGGGTGACTCTAAATGTTGTAGTGTGTGGTGGGTGGCTATGTTAACAACAGATCTGCAAGCATGATAAGCAAACTGGTGTGGGATTTCAAAAATGAGAGGATGATAGACACAAATGCTGCCATGACCTCAGATGTTAAGGCAATTGGTCTGTAGTCGTTGAGGCAGGAGATCTTGGTTGACTTTGGCACAGGGATTAAGGTTGGGTCCTTGAAGCACTGTGGTACTGTATACTGGTGGAGGGAGGTGTTGAAAATGTCAGTAAACACTGGAGCCAGTTGAGCTGCACAGTGGTTTAGTACAACTGAACTGGTCCTGTCTGGGCCTGCTGCCTTCTTCTTAAAATCATGATGTGTTGTGATGGTGGTTTCTTGAATGTGAAGTCTTCAAAGTCCTCAGACTGAACCCTTTGACTTTGCAACTGTAAATGTTAACAGTGATTAACAGTCCCTTCACACGGACCCCACTGGCCACATATTTATCTTACTTATAGGAAGATACATTATGGTGTTGAGTAGATGATAATCATGTCTGTCTGAAGGTCAGAATCCATGGGAATCATACTCTGTTCAGTTTATTAATCACATTAGGTAAAATCAAAAGTGTGGGTTTTTGTCCCAACATTAGGAGTAATTTGTGTAACACAATGCAATTCAACAACACCACAAACTACAGCCTTCAGGTTGACCATAAAGTTGAATCAACCCCTCTTTAAAACAGTGTCAACAACAAACTGAACATCATAACCTTCACGAAAGTAGGGCTTTGAGTCAATCTGCTGTGTTATGCTGCATTAGTTTGGTGCGCATAACAAAATTGTTATACTGAATTTGGCCTCTGGGTGGCAGTAACACATCAGGCATTGCCTTAGATGAGCCCGTGCATCTGAGCAGAATAAACCATCGATGAACAATGTATGATACATGATGTATAACAAAAAAAAAAAAAGAACAATTAAATCTTCCAGTGAGTATCCATATGATTGCAATACTTCATACAGACTCTCTGGCCACTTTAGGTCGACTTTCCACTTCTACATTTTCAGCTTAAGTGTAATTTAGTAGATAAAACACACAGACAGGTTTGTGAGGTTCAGTTACTGTTTGAATAAAGGTTTAAAGTTGTTGAAGTAACTTTTAACATGACTTTTTCAATAACACACCAGAAGATTGTAAACCATCCCTGGACATGCTTAGATTTAATTGCATTTCTGTTTAATTCATTCATTTGTCTTATGAGTCGGCCTTATATTGGTTGCCTATAACTGTTTTTGATTGTTGTCTATCTTGGCCATGGCCATGTGAGGCTGCAGGGACTGCTGCAAGTTCCACACAAGAAAATGGCTAAATATGCTGGGCCGGGTCCCAAAAGTATTTCCATAGTCCAAATTGTCATGCGGTCATGATAAGAAAAGACTTAAGAGTCAGTACCAATTGATCCATAGTTTAATGAATGAAGCTTACAGAACTGGCTGCTGCTGGTTTAACGGCACACCACTTTCACCAATGTATGCTCTCTGATGGGATGCCAATGGTGCAATCAGGACCTCTCATAGCCTCAGTCAACTCACCCGTGCATGGTTATGATAGCTCAACATAATAGCAACTATAGACTATATAGCCCAGTCTCCAATTCTTGATCTATCTTAAAAGGACCACAAGCAATGCCACAGGAATGATGTGAAACTACCAAGTAAGCATGGACCAAGTTCCTCGGAAATATTGTTTACAGGACAATACAGTCTCCTTAGGGGCTGATGTGTTACTCAGAAACATTTTACTTAGTAATGGGATTAAAGAAGTGTAGTAATTTAATTCAATTCAGTTTTATTTCTACAGCCCAATATCACAAATCACAGTTTGCTTCTGAGGGCTTAACAAATATACTACCCTCTATTCTTGGATCCTCACAACTCACCCCCCAAAAATACTTTAACAGGGAAAAAAAACCTGAGGAAATCTCAGAAAGAGCAACCGTGTAGTGATCCCTCTCCCAGGACGGACAGATGTGCAAGAGATGTCAGACCAACATGATAAAACTACAGTGTAGACAATCCATATGACAAATGAATTATATTTTCAGATTCAGCAATTACGTTGCATTTACTAATCCCAGTACTCTGACATTTTAAGACATGAGCCCAGCCTGTCATCTCCATAATGCATAACCATAACCTAACCTAAGCCATAACAACAAAGGGAAACAGACCTTAATGTAGCACGGGCGCCTGTGAGAAGGATAGCCTCTGCCAAAAGAGGCTGAATATGCCTTTCGGTTACTCCAAAGTTGTCTTACAAGAGATGTCTTCTCAGCTGGCTAGCTAACCACTGGGAGGTTGAGAGGTTGTGTGGAGCTTCACTGTGAGGATGGGACCTGTGAAGTGCAGTGTGGGGTTACTGGGGCTAAGCTAGCTGTTCACGCTCAGTGAAGCTATAACGATAGGCTGGCTGCTCTCCTTTTCTATTCCCACACTGTGTTAAATACAGAAATGCGTGTGGGTGTGATGGCCTTGGAGTTTCTAGAAGTCCACTCACTGACAGAGCTTGGTTGTGTGATTATTTTTTCCAGGTGTAAAACATAATGAGTGATTTGCACATTGAACTTGCCCAACATTGCTGCTCTGCGGGCAAATCAGTCCTCCCTTGTAGTGTGTGCAACTAATGAAGTGGCCTCAGAATGTAGAAATACTATTTGGACGCATGACAAAATCTTGTGCGGTCTGACAGACATCCAGGCTCACCTCAGAGCTGCAGACAGAGGCAGCCAGATGGGGAGAGCTGGATTTATAAGAGGGGATAAGGGCAAAAGAGCAGAAATGAAGAAGACAAGTAAAGTAGTCAAGGAATAAGTGCTGGTGTATTCATAAATGATAAATTAATCTCATAATGCATCAGCCAGACAGTTATAAATGCACTGTGAGTTCTACCCCAATCCCAGTACTGTATGGCTGACAGTGAAGGTTAACTGAGAGGTGAAAGTGAAACGCAGGATATGGAAAAGTGAAAATAAAGCAGCCAAGACTGAAAAAAAGGGAGTGAAGAGGGTTGGTGAAATGCTGGATCTCTTCTGGCAGGGGCTGGACATTGTGCAGCTTTAGGCAGCCTATTTTTCTTGTCAAGTCCTCAGATTCAATAACAAGATAGCACTCTCCAGTGTCCACAGGTTCCTCAATTCAAGACTATCTTGAGGACAGAGGAAAGAAAAAAGACCATTTGAAACCTTTCGGGAGAGCAGCAGGATCACATTTCTGCAGGCCGGGCTTTGCCTGAGTGTTTAATTCTAATTTCCTTTTTCGCATGCAAACACAGAAGGAGTGTGTGTCCATCTGCAGTAGGGTCCCCCAGCGGGAAAGAGAGGGAATGGTATGTGTAGGTCTGATGCTTGCATGTGTGCTGCTGAGTGTGTGAGAGATTCTTTGAGAGACGAGGATACGATGTGTAGGAGAGTAAGTGACTGGAGTTGTGCAAGATTGAGAGAGTATGGGAAATGAGAGCTTTTGCCAGTAGAGGATAAGCTGATGGTGGATATACAACCACAGAGAGAGCCTTAGATGGAGGGAGACGTGCAATGATATTAAAAAGTAGGGGGAGAGGCAAAAATGGAGAATGAAAACAGAACATTTGCGAACAACATATGGACTGTAGAGGGTTTTAAACATATGGGCATCCAACTGTGGAGGACAAGTGAATGTCAAGGGGAAAATCCACTGAACAGCTGAAGTTATGTATATATTTTTTTTACTATTTTTTAAAACATCAGGGAGTTAAGCCAATACATGTGAACCTGAGCAACCCTTCCTCAAAGGCAGAAAACAGAAGTAAAGCTGTAGTGTGTGATGCCTTCAAGAGACAAACTTGTTTTGTCAAGCCCCTCTGAGTAGGCTTGCACAGTATCTATTTTTCTTTTGTGTACCTTCATACCAAGACATTATTGTAGCATATCATTTTCAAGCCTACAATTCTGTGTTTCTAATTTGTAAGTAGTCTATCTAAATGAGTCTTGCTGGGTTTAAATATGTTTTCTTATTTACTAGTCCTACTGTCGCCATCTTTCTCAGCTCAGCTGTTTGTTCCACCTACAGAGACTGACCTCTGGTGGTACATACTTTGTACTACAACTCATCACCTGAATGCAACATCTCCATATCAGCTTTTAAAGTTTATTTACTTTTTTGCCACTGAATAATAATACCTTTTGAATTTCTAAACACCCTAGTATACCTTGGTACACCCAAGCCTAACTTTGAGTATCACATTTGACCTCTGATCAGCATTTATGTCTTCATCATGGAGGCAATCTTAACTAAGTAGCTGTAAAATGAAAGTGTGTGTGTGTGTGTGTGTGTGTGTGTGTGTGTGTGTGTGTGTGTGTGTGTGTGTGTGTGTGTGTGTGTGTGTGTGTGCTGATAAAGCGCCTAATAAATAATAAATGCAAAATTCATTCGAAACTTCACGCGTGAGGACGTACATGCATGTTAAGGGCTAGAAGTATTTCTAGATATCAAACAAAAAAAGAGGCAGAAGAATGAGAAGTACAGAATTGGTACTGCATTTATTTTCCAAAATATGCCAAACACAAACAGGCACACTTGTTTGGTATTTCATGTCATGCTGTTAAATACTTTTATTGCCAGTAACTGAAACATTTTCGTGTATTGAAGAATTGAAAACTCCCAAGTACCGAAAGTTTTCACCAAATGTTTGGTCAGATTCTCGCTTCTTTGCTTATTCTTTGATCAGATTCCTGATTTAAATCATAATTTTGCTGAATTTAGGCTGTACTCCTCCATATTTAACTTTTGAGAAACTTTGCTCCATTTTGTAGGAGAAAATCCTCAAAGCAAAGGTACCAAAACTTAAGTACTATGCTGTTATTTTTATAATTAATTTATCTACCATGTACTTTCTCAGTTAATTGGTTATCATTAGTGAGAAAATAGTTAAAAAATGCCCATTACAATTTCCTAAATCCGATGGTCTTGTCATGAATTGGCTTGTTCTTGTCCTACCAACCAAAAGGCCCAAATGATTCTCTATCATGTAAGATGGAGAAAAGCATCAAATCCTCATGTTTGCTTCAAAAATAACTTAGACAATTAATTGATTATCTAATCAATCAACTAAAAATAACAATAATAGATGAATTAAACAGTTGTTTCACCTCTACCACTGTATAATGATAAACAGAAGACCAGGCATAGATGAATCCTGACATCTGACACCTAACGGATGCCATATATTTTGCCACGAACATTGTTCCCATTTAAATGTGTGTGCTTACTGCCCATGCATTGGTAAATGTACCAACATATCACTATGCTCACCTCAGTATCTGCCACAGGCGATACTTCAGCACGCTCTCATCCTCTGGTTTTCTTTCTTTATCTTTTTCTTTCTTCTTTTTTTTTTGTCTACACGCTGGAGTTTTACAAAGTCAACCCAATATGTGAAGGGTCACTCTGAGTCCAACACAGACTCCCAGACACTCGATGACATGCCCCTCTCTATTTGTTTCGTACTTTTACTTTCTAGCTTTGCTTTGTGTTCTTTAATAAATGAATAGTGCTCATCCTCTCTTATCCCCTCTCTCATTCACTTACGTTGTGTGTGTGTGTGTGTGTGTGTGTGTGTGTGTGTGTGTGTGTGTGTGTGTGTGTGTGTGTGTGTGTGTGTGTGTGTGTGTGTGTGTGTGTGTGTTGGAGAAGAGTGTCTGGTGCCTGGGGTGAAATCAGGCAGATAAAAGGCAGTGATGAGGTCTGGATCGTCAGCATCCTGACAGCTGTAGATTAAATTAAAGAACTTCTGACAAATCAAACAGATTTCTCTCTCTATCTCTCCCTCTCTTTCCCTCCATCTCTCTCTCTCTCCCTCTTCACCCCTAGAGCCCTCATCAGGCAAGCTGGTTGCGGAACTTGAAACAAAATGGATTTCATCTTTAAGGGCTTGGGCAGGCTTTGAAACAGCACCAGCTGCCGGGCCTGCGTGTCTCTCTTTCTTTCTCTTTTGGACTCGTTGGCATGCCTCTTTTTTTTACAGATACTTCAACAAACTTGAGCCATATTGTGACAGATAAAGGTAGAACATCAGTACTTCAAACCCTGACAGTAATTGAGAGATGAAACAGACACATTTTCCAGGTTCTGAGAGGCCCACTCCGAACGGCACATCAAACGCTCCCACTCGGGATTCCAGGGAATGGCAGAGAGCGGCGCTCCGCTCCCACTGGATCTAAATGCCGCCGTAATAAGATGTTAGTACTTTCTAATGTGGTCTATTGGCAGTTAAACCCACTCTGATATGAAAATACAAGTCAAATAGGCCCACTGCTGATCCTGGTGAAGCACACACATATGCGCACAGACACGCTAAAAAAATAGCTATCATAAAAATGTGTCTGTCATTGAAATATTGCCCCCTAATGTGTGGCCCTCATTTGATTGCCAGTTTAACATTACACAGATTTATAATGGATGCCTAATTCAGACACATGCTGCCCCACAAAGGGAGTAACTGACATCCGTGTCAGTTTTTTTTTTACTATTTTATTTAAATTACCGCCTGAGCACCATGTTATCAGTCTACTGTAGCCTTTATCTTTGCATCTTATCATAGTTCCACGTGGTTTTCCGTTAATATCGATTATTGAAATACATTAAAAATTATAAATATAGTGCTTAGGCTTGACTTTTTAAAGTGCACATCTGGACCAGTAGTGATTATCTGAATTTCTCTCCAGTGCTTGTTTGATAATACTGAGAAAAAGCAGGGGAAAAGGGCTAAAAATGTGCTTCACACAGTGTTAGAGCTGCAACCAATGATTGTATTTCAAAATCAGGATCTAAACAAGATTTATCAACAAGTAGGTTACACTTACAAGGAATTTGCTTTGTCTTCTGTGCACACATTAAACATACAATAAACATGTTAAGAGGAAATAAAATTGAAGACAAAGCACTGCAACAGTTGAGGACATAAAGAATAGAGGCATTACAATAAAAATAAATGGTAAATGAGCTTTTTACACTACGAATCACATTCACCCATTCACACACACATATTCACACTGGTGGCTGAGGCTACCATAGAAGGTTCCACCTGCTCAGTTTTTATTTTCTTTAACACACTCAAACACAGAGGAACAGCCATCAAGAGCGATTTGGGGTTCAGTATCTTGCTCAAGCATACTTTGACATGCGGACTGGAGGAGCCGGGGATTGATTGATTGATTGATTCCAATTAGTGGACGACCCATTCTACCTCCTGAGCCACAGCAGCCGCCAAAATATGAAAAAGATACTTAAAAAAATGACTATAACATACCATAACCTAACAAATATTACAGTATAGTTGTTTCAGATTGAGAAAGTTGTACAGGTTTGTGTGGGATGTGCGAAAATATTAATCAAGGGATGTGCAAAAGTTAACAGTGTAACAGATACAACATGCACCAACAAGCTGTGGCAGCCATTAGCGGCACCATCTTGGTTGTATTTAATGTCGATTAATCTGATGATAATGTTCTGGATGAATGGATTAATCGTTTTATTAATAAAAAGCCCAAGTCATCTTCATTTTCTTTGTTTTATGTGTTTACTGTCACATATGGAAAAGAAAGGAAGAAAATCGTCACAACGTAAAAGTATGAAATTATTAATTGACTATCAAAATGGTTGCTATTTGTGTTGATCAGCTATTCAATTTATCATTTCAACACACAGCAATCTAATGTGGGGGATAATGGACGTTAGGAGAAACTAACTATTCCTGAATAATTTTATTAGTTTGATGAGTTGTCACAAACTTGTACAGCAGCCGATATGTATTCACTGTTTTCTTCTCATTTCTTTCTGATGTCTTCAGGCAGGCAGAGACATCTGTTTATGAGGGATCCACCCTAAAAGTGCTATTAGACAAACTCTGGCACACTCAGAAATAAGACCACAAAATGTCTTCAAGAATCTTTTCAGTCACTAGAGAGCAGTATTGGGCAGCAATAACAGGGAAGATATGCCAATCGTGTGTGTGTGTTGGGGGGCAGAGAGAGAGAGGGAGAGATAGAGGATGTAAAAGAGTGCGTGGACTCAAAGCTTCAGCAGCTGGCCAAACAGACTGAGCAGGGGTTCATGCAGGATTTGTATGTGTGTGTGTGTGCGTGTGTGTTCGTGTGGGAGAGAGGGAGAAGGAGTGGTGCAGACTGCTGAAGAGAGGCCTTCTTCTTACCCGACTCCTCGGCCCGGCTGCTCAAACCAACAGAATTAATAGGCTCGTTTGCCAAGAAAAACACTCTAATCAGTGGGTTTCCTCTCATTAAAAGTTAATTAGTTTGACACGAGTTTCCTGCAGAAGAAAGTATTGGCCACTTAGAACTCATTAGAGCCAAAGGAAAACATCACACTGAGGAAAGCTGGAGGAGAGGAGAGAAAGGAGGAATGGGGCACACACACACACACACACATTTGCACACTGTCACATACAGTATACGCTGAAAGACTCACGCTAGCTGGCACATCTACACACACGCACATTACTTTGGTGACATATATAAACACGCATGCCAGCACTCATATACATAAAGACAAACATAAGCAGTTGCGTACATGTGTACATGCATAGATATACAATACTGTAACCTCATCATAATATTGGAGATTGTATGACCCCCGAAACAAATGGAGCCTTTGAGTTTACCCTTTCAACTCCGTAGGAGCTAGACTCTTTTTGTTATTGATTGCCAACGGCAAATATATAAATGAAATGTAAAATTCAGTTGAAGTATTACCATACAGTCAGTAAGTAACACTTGCAGCTGCTGTTTAATTTATGACCAACTTTTGCAGTCAACTAAAAGCAAAGTGGTACACTTAAATAAGGAATTAGCAGTTCTTGTTTTATTCCAATTTAAAAAAAAAACCCAAACAAACCATAAAAACAACTTAAAATAAAAGACAACCTAGAATGGGTACTGGATGGAAGAAATATCTGGCAGAGTGGAAACAAATACAGACAACGAAGCTCCCATTAGAAGGATTTTAATGCCGTGTAACATTTCGAGCCAGCAGCTCTTCCTCAGACTTAGGCTTATAGTTTTATTCCAAACCAAATGTTGGAAAAGCTTGATGACAAATCAGGTAGCATCATCAATATATTTGGACAGGCAACCTTAATGCTGAATAGAGGTCTTTTTCCATCCTCGTACTGCCAGGCCAGAGGTCCTCTACAGGGCAGAGAGAGGTGGGAAGAAAATAATCTACTTTCTGAATAAATAGCTCCACAATTGGCAAGGAGTAGCACGGGAATAGCTACAATCATTAGACAGGCTGATTGATAGAACAGCAAAAACACCAAATCATTCAAAATCTCCTGAGATTGTATGTCTAAGTTGCAGTTAAGTACACCAACAAAGACCAGGGTTCAACGTTAATGTTTCTGGGTCAGAAACCTACTTGTTTTGTTTTATTTGTTCTCATTTATCTGATAATAGGTTAATTGTCATGTTTAATCTTTATTCAAGTGAATGAATCAGAACAAGGACACAGTGGGCTCTAGTTTCCCGGCGCGGTACAGGGTGGCGAACCCCGCGCAGAGCTAGGGGCTGTCCACACCAACCCGGGTATTTATAAAACCGTGACTCTTTGTTCACGGTTTGGCCTTTCATCCACACGTAACCGCAGTTTTGGGCCCCTGTAACCGGAGTTATTTGTAACCGGAGTCCAGGGTGAACTTCTTGGAAAAGTCTGGTGTCAGCAGTCATGTGTGGACAGGATAACCGGAGTTATTTTGTCTCCTCTCCATTGTATGACATCACAGTGTGCGACGTAAACAGAAAACAGCTGTGTTATTAGCCGATCCAGTGTGTGCGAGGATGGACCTAAACAAAATACTGCTGCTATTTAGCAGTTAATGCTACTCAACCACATCCAGCAACAGAGGCGCAAGAGTGTGCTATTATGGAGACTGCTCCTGCCGCATAATAGTACGCTTGTTGTTGTAGTTGTGTTGAGATGGGTGTGGCGGCGCGGCAGGGGGAGGTGTCGACAAATACAGCTTGGTGCAGTTACAGTTTCGTGCCAAAAGGCTTCGCCGAAGGTGGGCTAAAAGATCGCCAGCTGAAACCAGGTCTACTGTCAGCGCAGGTGGAGTGCAGCCGGTGTAAGCTGAAGTTTGGCTGCGGGCGGACAGTGCGCACACGTCACTAAAACCTCACAGGCAGGTTTCCAGAATATCAGGCACATTAATAATGCAATAAATACCCCCAAAAAACACTATTCAATACAACTATCTTCAATCAGCACATAAATGTATCTTTATATCGACTGTCCCGTCACATCTGATGTCGGATCAAAGGGGATTGGCACCGTTTGGCACATAATGGAAACCCAACCTGATTTGATTAACACAGCTGCAAACTAATGAGTTCCCTCTCAGCCAACCACAAACAGCCACAGCATCAGATATGGAGTATATATTCAGCACCTGTCATCTTAGAAAAGTCAAAAGAAAAGAAACAGAGTGAGACTGTGAGAGAGAAAGAGAGAGTGCACGCGCGTGCACAAGAGAAACGCAACATTGATTTACACTTGTGGTGACCTCCTCCCAGGCTCCCTTTGCATCATCAGCCCGTGGAGGTCTGCTCGCAGTTCTGTATATTCGGACACTGCGGACTTGGACCTCCCGGACCAAAACATCAGTTTCCTCCTAGGAGGAGTTTGGCCGTCTGATGCTGCTGCTCTCTTCTGCCATGGCGAATTGAGTAAACTCTCATTACGCCTTCACACGGCGCATTTAAGGGCGAGGAGAGGGGCTCATTTGATTGATGTGATGTGTGTAAAACCCATTCTACACCTTCTCTCCTCCCTCTTTCCGACTTGCGCCGGTAGGAGGGACGGAGGTGAGAAAGAGGAGTAGCTGCACCAGCGCGTACGGTGTGCCAAACTTGCAAAATCCACCTGGCCACACCCAGTTGGCAAAACTAGAGCCCAGTGTGTCATAGATGCAAAGCAACAAACATTCTTGCATATCACAAAAGGTGTGACAGGCCCCTTCCTTCTCCCTATAGATGGACTCATTAACTGCGAGTGCCCGATCAGTACTGTGCCTGTGCAACTCTCATTTTATCACTTGTGCAATCAGGCAAGTGAGTTGTTAGATATGCTAGCCCGATGTGGTATTCTTCTTTCGCTGGGAAATTAGGCAATCACTGTTGAGCCTTGAAGTTGTGACAGAATTATGGACATTTTCTAGTGATTTATCGATACCACTTTTTCGATTCCGATCCGATTCTGATGCGCTCTGTTTCCATTTCGTTTGCCTGTTGTGTGCGTACAGTATGTGTAATGATGTGAGGCATTATGTGGTATCTGATTGGTCATAGGCTGTACTCGCCGATACCCGATACTGCATTTTAGGCAGTATCGGAGGCATTTCCGATACTGGTATCGGTATCGGTACAACTCTAACATTTTCCAAATTGTCTTGTTTGCAAGAAGGATCTTATCGTCCATAGTTCAAAAACTGGACTCACATTATCATAAGATGATGGACTACTTATTTCAGTGTGCCTGAAGACTATGATGGAAAATCTTGAATCCCTAAAATACAACACAGTTATAAAATACAAGCAAAATATTTCTCATAAAAAAACATTGGTTGTGAAGCAATCAGAGAGCGTTTGTGTGGCTTTTGGCCTTCACTGAAGCAAAGAGTTGAATACTTGACTTTAACACTCCATTTTTTAGTGTAATGGAGTACTTTTCACAACATTTACACACACACAAAACAAATAAATGCATTTTGAAAGACCTTTGCTCCACACTGAAATCTTGTTCTTCCATTACTTTGCAGTACTGTATCTGTTTTATACTGGAACACCAACGCAGGTGTGGATAGCTTCTCAGCACTCACTTCAATACTTCATTCAGCAAATTTGCTGGAGGAAATTGCATGACTCACATTTGAGACAGAGAGGTCAGAAGTCATAACAGAAAAGAGAAAGTGAACCAAAATGTCTGCTATCACAAACTGCAAAAGACTATTAGGTATTATACTAAAACGAACCACATCTACCGGCTTAGTGCAGGAAATTATGAAAATTGCATCAGGTGGATACCAGTCTCTGCCACACAATACTGTTAAATAACGTCACGCACACACACACACACACACACACACACACACACACACACAACCATTTCCTCCTTCGCTCCATCTCTCCTGTTCCACTGATCTGTCCAGTCTGCTCAGACTTCCTCTTCTTAATGAATCATGAAGTTTGACTTTTACTCCTTAATAAGCAGTGTTTTGCAGAGAGCGGTTGGAAAGCGCAGAGTTTGTTTTCCTTTAATTAGCCAGGCAGGTTCCCTGGGCACGGGGCTGAGCGAGTGAGAAGGGCCTGGGCCCATGGAGCAGCATCAGACGAGGAAATGCTGAGAGGCAGCCCGCGCTGCCAGGTGGCCCTAAGACGAATGGGTGCGGGCACAGACTGAGACGGGGCAGGAAACATAGAGGCATGGTACTGCGAACTGAAGAACAATGATAGGAAATGTCCTGGAGAAAACACACCAGCCAGTGGTGAAAGAAGGCTGGAAAGAAGGAGGGAGAGAAAGATGAGGAGTGAGGAAAACAGAGAAACAGCAGACTAAGACTTAAGAAAGGCGTTAAAGAGGAAAGAATGTTAAGATGGAGGAAGAGAAACAGGAAGAAAGGTGAAAGGATTTTTTACTCTATACTTCTATTCCAATACGTCACTCCATTACATTTCGTCTATCCAACAGCTATAGTTACTAGTTACTTTGCAGAAGGCCTGGGCACACCAGCATTAAATCACTGTATTATTTCATGGGTTTAAAGTAAATCAGTGCAAAATTTAATGTCAAACTGTAGTGACCTTTAACATGTGAATGTGCTAGATGACAGCGCTGACCTTCGAGGGAGCATGGACGCAGAGAGTCCAAAATGAAACACAGTCTACCTCTATTTTACCTTCGTCTGACTTTGTAGAAACTCCGCATGAGATGAACAGTTTACTTTCAGTAACAAGTTAATAGCAGAGGTTTAAAGGACAATCACGATTCTGATTCGTATTGTGTCATTCACTTTAGTTTAAAGGTTTGCTGTCATTGACTGTTTAGTTCGAAAACTGTTTTATTTTTTAATTTAGTAGTCACATCACAGTTCAAATGCATGTCGGTACATACAGCAAATGCATCACTGTTTATAAAGCTGCAGCGTTCAGTGCTAATTCCGACTCTTCAGTTCAGCGAGATTCGATTTTTTTGTTAGTTCAAGGACTCTAATCTAGTTCAGTACAAAACAGGCCTACACAGGCTCTGTTTGTTAGTGTAATTGTACTTGAGTAGCTTGCAACAGTAATCACAATATGATTGTTTCTGTGGCATTAGGCAGGGAGTTACACTGGGGACTTCACAATCACAGCTTAGCTGACAGCGGTGCTCTCAGTCACCAGTGAGGGGAGCTCCTCCAGTTCAGTCAGTGACAATAGAGATTCGATATAACATCGTAAAACTTCACTTAATACCCTGGGCTATTTTTTGTTTAAATCACTGAATTCAACAGGCGTATATGTGGGACGGGCCTTTAATTCCTTTTACGCAAAACTGTTGCTCAATGAAGATGGGAAAAACAAATTGTTTATTTAAACTAGTATGAACATTACTTACAAATCACTAATTTAATGTATCTCTGACAGACAAAGCATCAGAGAGAGAGAGTGTGTTATGACACCCTCTTTGTAGCACTCAAGGATTACGGCATCTGTCATACCGACCCAACACCATTTTATACTGTTAAAACAATATTCATAACTTGGATTCATTTATATGAAGAATCCTTTTCATTCTTTTCATTGGCAGACCCTTTTGGACTAAAGGAATATGAATAATTTAGCGGGTAATGTCGGAATGGACACATATTCTTAGTGTATAACAGCTTCAGCTTCAGAGGAAGGGAGTCAGCGTTTGTTTTTTTTCATCATCCCAGTAAATCTAAATGAATTATGGTCTTGTGTGGTGCTCATGGTTTCAGTAAAATGAACTGAATGATTGAATTGTATAGAATCTAACTGAGCTAACCATGTCCATATTTACAAAAGTTTAAACATTAATATCTGTATGTGCCATCTAAAGAGCCATCTAACGTTAGCTCGAGTGGGTAGCCAACAACCTGTTTTATACATCCAAAGAGCCTTTAAAAAAAAAAGAGCTGCTTGCAAACTAGACCGGAGAGAGACTGGGACTGGGCGTTTAATCGGGACTAGGCTTAACTGAAGTTTTACAGTCAGTACAATTTGAAGATTTGTTCTAAAGATTCGTTGCATGTGCAGGGAATCATCAGAATGTATTGATTTTATTTATTTGCTACCCAACAGTTAGCATGCTTGCTAGCTTGTCCAGCTGTAACATTGAAATGCTGCTTATTTCTTAATGCATCAGTAAAATATATGTATATAAGTGTCCATTCTCTGTCTAATGAGTATTTTACTCTTTATATTTTAGGTCTGTTGATAGATGTTGATTAGGTGTGCTGATACTTTTCTACTTTGATTTTAAGGACCACCATAAAGGATTTAGGGGGCTCTGTTGGCAGAATTAAATATCATATTTATAATTATGTTTTCATTGGTGTGTAATCACCTGAAAATAAGAATCAGTCTGGAATGAGCCCTTCATATCTACATAGGGAACGGGTCCTCTTTCACGGTCTCACCATGTTGCACCACCATGTTTCTGCACTAGCCCAGAACCAACAAAACCAAACACTGGCTTGAGTGAGTGCCTTTCACGGTTTTACATTACCTCAGGGCCACCGTAGGTTCTACTGTATGCATGGAGGGAAGTGTGAGGGGTGGGGTATTCAGTTGGTTGCAATCTGCAGTCTCACCACTAGATGCCACTAAATCCTACACACTGCTCCTTTAAGTAAAATTCAAAACGGTTTTTACAACAGGGTGTTTTTACAGATTGGTAGTGTTACTTTCACTCATGTAAAAGCTCCGAGTACACTTTAAACCACTGCACATTGGACAACGGTTATACTCTGTGCATGAATGCATACAAGGAATATCAAAGCACAATAAGATAAAGTGTCATCATGCACTACACAACGTGACAAAGATCAGCATGGTGTTGAAATGGCTTGAGCAATTTGAATTGTTGCAACTGAATGCACACCAGAGGAAAATAATGTGTTGTTTATTCCAGGCTCTTAGCTATTTGTTATACTTAAGTATTGCTGTAATCAATTCAAAGTAATCCTCAGAGCGTCATTATTATTTTGACTGCTTGTCTCATTGTGATTGTGCGTGTGTGTATGTGTGTGTGTGTGTTTGCATCGTGGAGCTGTGGGATCACAGGTATTAGACTCTCATCAGAGCGAACCTTTGTAGAGTCAATATCAGAGGCTTCACCTCAGAGCCTGACCTTTCCAGCCTGTCCCTTCTCTAAAAGACCCCCACCACCACCACCACCACCAGCCCTTCCCATGCGCACACACTCTCAAACACACACACTCCCTTACGCCCCCACGATCAATCTTCCCCCGGTCACTACGACAGCAAAGCACAAAGCCAATCACATCAACACGGCTGCGATGCCACACTCACCCTCTGACGAAATGTCACTAGAGAGGCTATGTCAGGAGACCTCAGGCCTGCTAAGCATCTGAGTGTGTGTGAGCGCCTGTGTGTGCGTGTGAGAGAGAGATCTAGAAGATTCTGGTTGCAGAAAAATAGAGGAGCACATATGGATTGTGTATTTATGTGTGTAGTTGCAGCAAGAAAGTTAAGTTCTGTGATTCACTTACACTCTGACCCTTTAACTCATTTAGCAACAGACGACGGACTAACCTTATTACCTGCTGGTATTTCAGCAACTTTTGTATTGCGAAGCAACCGAGTTGAGCTTTGTCTATTGAGATCACCCTGGAGGCTACGAAGATAATGCCATCACGTCACACTTCAGTAAAAGGGCAACAGTTGATAGGTTGGTTAAGAGACAGTCAACCAACAGTCCCACAACACAATAAAGCTATAATATACTTTCATTAATTCATCAGGAAATCAATTTACATCCTGCAGACTCAGGTCTTACCCTGAATGATTATGCTTCACATGCACTAATTAAACAATGACTGAACATTTTTTTCCCACAGTATATTACAAAAAAGGACTCTGGCCAATCAAATGCGCGATGGAGCCTGGCCAATGCTGTGTACTGTATACTATCGCCTTACCTGGGTTACATTGTGTTTCCGTGTGAAGTGGGATGCCAAGACGAGGCTTCAGAGCCCATCTGAGTCTCACGTCCTACAGACAGCCGTCTGCGTTCTCCTGCCAAGCTCACCTGGACTGCTTCACCTGTGCTGGTGACCCAGTGGTGCAGTGCAGCTCTGTATGTGTAGAGCTGTTGGCTGAATCAAAGAAAAGTGGTGTGTAACACTGGTGTGTAAGAAAAAGGTTAGTGAGGTGCAGGACATACACTCACAGAATGAGACGAGCTCTGCGGTGCCAAGTGATGGTTCTTTGGCGAGCTTTTGGTGTGATACTGACCCTCTTTCTTGTGATGACATATAGCATAATCAACACTACAGAGTGCTGTCACATCAAAATGGGTCTTTGTTGTCGGTATCTGGAGACTCTTGTGACCCAACATAAAAACAGATGCGTCTTATGTTGTTGTTATTGATTTCATATTATGATATTTAGTGGAATGTGTCGTGTTATGTACTGCCACTAGAGCTGAGTGTTTTTTAAAAAATGACAATACCAGAACCAATGCCACTGCCCTTAAAGTGATACCAATACCACTAGAATACTTAATTTAATACCTTTTTTATTCCTCTATTCAATACCTATCATGTAATTGGAGGTACTGAGTTGTATAAAATGCCAGAAGATGCCACAGCCATGTCGTATAGCCATATTTTCAAACGTTTTGGTGGCATCTCAGCAGGCTAAACTGTCTTCTTCATCAAATACGTCATGCTTGACTTCACCACATCATAGACTATATGGGTTGTAGCTGCTGCGGTAGAGGGCGAATCACATGTCGCATTATAATAAAGAATGTTTGCAGTGATTGACTGTGAACAAAACCATACAAATAGTCTTTGAAACTACTTGGTACTGGGCTTTTTTGATCAATACCTAAAAGTATGAAGTACTGATACCCAGTCCTAACTGCCGTGAATGCAAATACAATATTTTACTGGAGATAAATACGGGAAAATTGTTTAGTCAAGTTGTCAAGCAGGATTACAATATATGGACCATAGCAGATCATGTGCGGCTTCCAACGGTGGCAAAGCACTCAGTGGACCTGAACCCCAAAGTGTCCTTAAAGAATTATAGTGCTGCAAAGAGCTTTTGATTACAGATTACAGTTAATTTACAGTAGTTTGACCGTAAATTCAGGTGAACATAGACTCAATTTGTTTTGCCACATATTTCATTAGTGTTTACAGAATAAAACTAAAGTTACAGAGGTAAAGCTTCCTAATTACGGTGACATGATAAAAACCATACAACCAGTATAGTACAATGTATGAAGTGTTTAGGCTTGAGGTAAATGTGCCATAGGCCTTTGTCCCTGCAGACATTCTGACTTGTCATAGTAGGCAAAGCACAGGTCTTACGAATAACATCAACGATGGCTCCGTTCTTTTTTCGTGTCGCAGTAAAACATGACGGAGTAACAGTGAGCCAGCATATATAATACCAGGAAGCAGCTAAATGGATTTCAGCCATCATTAATTTCATTATTTACACCTGTGCTTTCCTTGCTGTGATGTGACAAAATGTCTCCCTTACAAAGTCCTACTGGAGAGCTACAGATTTTTATTCCTTTAATTAATTTTTGGTATGCTGGTGATACGTAGCAGTGACAGACTGATGCAATCAGTACTTTGATACTGCAATGCTACTTAGCTTACAGCTATTAAATAGTATCAGTTGCAAAGTTGTCTTTTTTAGTGCAATCGCTGAAAGAGGTTCAGAAAGACATAAAGTGTATTTCTGCACTTACAGTAACTTGTGCATGTTTGCCCTAATGACCAGACCCCCACTGAAAAATAATCCCCAAAACTCAAACCACAGACTCCCTCAGTCTTTTTGTGCAAAACGTTCAGACAGGGGGTCAAAATAATGCTGTATTTTTCTTGTATTATGCAGATTAAAAGTCTTTATAAAAGTCTTGAAAAAAAGTCTTGTATTTTTATGTATTTTCTTAGTAAACAGAGACCAACCTGTTACAACTAAATATTTTTCCTAAAGTTCCTTTTATTTTTATTTACAGTATTAAGAATTAGTGAAATATTGTTACACAAATATAAGATTAAAAAAATTTACCATCAGCCATCCCCAACAACTAATGGGATCACAGTGAGAAAGTGTAATATGTGTAGTGTGGAAAATATTGCTAAAGTAATCTGTATAAAGAGAACTGTGCTCACGATTGGTTTGCTTTAGAAGCTCTGAGGACTGTGGGATCAATTCTGGCTGGCAGCACCTACATTTCAGACATCAGAAACATTTGCATTGTTTGATTGTGGATAAACCAAGTTTAGACATAAGAGTATTAGCCCTGAGGTTCCCCCTGTGCTTTGTGTTTTTTAAATATTTATTTTTTTGTTTAGGGCAAAGTGGGGTTATATTTGGAGGGATTGATATTCTCTATTTACAGAATGAATTATATTAACCAAACAAGAGGTCACCGGCTCTGGCTAGCATGTTGGGGCTAAGGGAGTGTCTGGAGTTGAACAGTATCAGCGTAACCTCTGCTTTAACCCCACATATGAGCACTATTGATTCATTCACTTTGAAGAGGTCCTTGAAATTGTTTCGATGAGGAACTATTGTGGCAGTCTATTGGGGCATCCAAGGCACCAGTCCAAATGAGAATGTCTCCAAGCTGGAGACAGATAGACAGACAAAGGCTGTGGAAAAAAAGACAGACAGACATAGACAAAAAAGGGAGAAAAGGAGTAAAAGAGCTATAAAAAAAATAAAAAAACAGAGAACTCCTTGTTTTAGAAACAATGACTTTCCTGCCGATAGAAAGCGATGCCTGAGCTGTTGCAATATCCATGTCTCTGACAGAACTCAGGGCGTATCAGGCTTATTGCATTACCTGAAAAAAAGGGAAAGGGTAGAAATAATCAAAAATGCATCAGAAATAATGCACTTTTCAGACTCTATCCATCATTGTTTCGGCACCCTCGATCCTTTACGAGAAGTGAGTGAGCGGAGGGAGGGGGGCGAGGCGCTTGCTCCCGCTCCCACAGCCAAAGAGGAGGATGGGTAATTAAATTGTGTGTCGCTCTCTAAGAACTAAAATGAATGAAATAGATGAATGCTATTGCATTATGCCACAATCGTGACCTGCAGAAAACTAATGGCAGAATAATAGTTTTAGGTACTGGCTCTATTTCTCCGATGCAGACAGCCACTTGAGTGAATATGCAACTGTACTCACAGTCAAAATGGTTTGTCCTCCACCTTGACTATATAATGGTCTGTCTGTTTGTCTGTAGTGTCTGTCTCAGAGTCTGTGGGCCTGTTTGTCTGTATGCTTACTTGCTTTACAGCTCTATCCATCCACCCACCTTTCAAGCTGTCACGCTCAAATCAACCTATTTGCCAGGCCAACATGGAGTCCAAAGTGGCTGATCCGATGTAGTTTTTTGTTTCTGAAGAGAGCAGCCAAACCAGCGGTCTTTTTCTCTATTCAACATGCCTCCCAGAGACGGGGGTCTTGCTTTGTAGTTTGTTGACTGTAAAGACCTGGGAAAATTGTCCTGAAATCCTGAGCAAAAAGGAGTGTAAATAAAAGATCAAACCAGGCCTGTGAGCAGAACCAGCGGCCTGGTACTCAGCGCAATAACTCACCACGCGTCACCACATATTAGCTTGACACGTTCAGCTGGGTTGGAGAAAGGTAGCCAGGAGCTTTTTCCAGCCGCTCTGTAGTACTGTACAATCACCTGAGGAGATACAGCGTATTCCGCTGTAAAGAAATTCAGCTTATTGAAGCTTTGAAGTTTTATAAGTTGCTCATTGTGGATCGCTCACTACGCAAAGATTTAAGTCTGCGAATTAGAGTCTGCTCACATTATAAAGGTGTTTTCTGTTTGAAGCAGGAAGGAAGAAGAGTCTTAAAACGAGTTTTTATGCTGCAGCAAATGTAAATTTCAATGGTGTGTGTTGATGTGTTGCAGCATCTAACTCACTGGTATTGATCCACGACTGTTGAGACTGCAAACTAGGTAGGGAGTCTAATGTACAAAACATGTATGATACTTCCCACAAGATGAATTTGCCGTCCTCATGTGGCGCCTGGCCAGAAGATGGCAGCACCCAGCTATACTTTGGCCTCCTCTGATCTCTATTGTGTCCACCGGTCTGTTCGTGGATATGCTGTGTCCAATGATGGATAGAGATGTTTCGAGGCTGCACTCGCTACAGAGTGTAGGTCACTGGGCTGATTGGGGGCCTGGTCCTCACCGCTGCTCTCTACATTTAAACATGCTGAACCAGTTAACCGCGGCATTCCCGGATCGGCCCACGAATCAACAGCTGATCAACAGAATCACTCATGACACATCCTGGCAGTGAATACTAAACATAACTTAACAAATAGCTGTCTGGGGAAATGAATGAGAAGATGGCAGCCGTCTCGGCATACACAAGTAGACAAATATACACAAACCTTTTAAATGACTGCTCAAACTTCGCAATAGCCTTGAAGTAAAAGTTGTTGTCCTATTGTTAGATATAGACAGCCGAGGTTTATTTCTGTTTGTATATGCTGGAGGGGGTTGTAGCTCTGCTCCTGTTGGCCCTGTTATTTGATTTCCTCTTTTACAAAGGCCACAGTCAGAGCTCATGTCAAAAGAATGCATGCAATAACAAAACAAGCTTGACTGATAAATACCCTCTTTTCAGTGTGTGTGTGTTTAAATGTGTGTGCGCGAGTATCTTCAGGGCTGTGCTGTTAGTGATCTTCCTAGAGTGCGTCTGACAGAAACAGTCTCACACACAAAAACCAAAGCAGCTTGAGACTCTTCCAACCCTCTAATGATGTTTAATGATACCTATCAGTGATGGAATACACACACTAACACACACGCACACACACACACACTCCCCTCAAACCCCTCCAGGAGTAGCAGCACCTTGCCGACTGTGGAATTACAGACAGGCGATAATCAGGTCAGCCCGCAGGTCCTGGGGGATTTGAGGTGTTCATAAACATTCCTGCTGCTCTTTTGTGTTACTTCCTGCGGTAAAACAGCAAGGCGCTCCAGTCAAGCCGACACAGGCTAGCTAGTGCGTTGTCTCGCCCCTGGGTGCACCATCCCCGTCTCTATGTGGAGGTAGACACACACACATACACACCTTCTCTGGGATATTAAAACACACTCAGGCTTCATGTAGACATATCATCAGAATATTAACCATCTTATTAGCATAAAAATCCCTCCTAGTCATCTACATCTGATTTGACATTTGGCATTTAAATCAGTACCTCGACTTAAAATAATATCTAACAGCATTATACATTTCTTTTAAAGACTGAACAAATGTGTGTGTGTGCATGTGTGTGTGTGTGTGTGATATTACTTGAGGTTGGTACTCAGAGCCAACTACCTCCTCCTCCATGTACGAACCTTCTACAAACAAAGACCAAAAGAACACAAAGGCGTGGGTTCAGTGCATGCCTTTCTTTTTTTTTTTAAGGATGTCAGCCTCTGCTTTTCAAAGATTTGACTCTTGCTCTGCAGTCAAACAAAAACCTTTTGGTAAATTGATTAGGCTCTCCAAACTTTTCAGGTTTTTGATGCAACTCAATGTGAAAAGTTCAATATTCTACTCGCTCGCACTGAAAAAGTTCACAAACATGTCTTTTTGCCTCCTTTTTTCTCCCGTCAGTGACCCGGGGCCTTCTGCTGGAGCAGGTGCAGAGGGGGCTGTTGACTCTTTCTACTGGGGTCTTTTGACTGTTGAGGAAAAAGAGGAGATGCTTGTGTGACAGCTCCAGCTGCAGCCTATGTTCTAACTCAGGCTCAATTTAACTTTTCCAAACTTGTTGCGGATGTACATTTAGCATCATTTCTTGTGGTTGAGGACATGTTTGCAGAAATGAATCCTGCAAGTGAGATCAGTGGAGGTATGTTGTTTATTCCCGGTTTGGTTATATAGTTTTCTCCAGTCCTGTGCAGCCCATATCACCCTGGCTTTGGTTGCTCTGTATTTTACTTGACTTTTGTTGTACCTTCTGTCATTCAACCTGCCTTCTCTCGATTTTGAGAGATTTGAAAATTACTTGTGAGGAGTGATGAGAGGGCTAAAGCTAAGGAAGATGTTGCAATTGAGCTCTTTTTTTTTTTTGGTTGAGAAATTTTGGAAAAACAGGAATTATTGTGGACTTTTGAGGGTATTGTCAGTGAAGAAATTGATATTTCTGCCTCTTTCTGGTTTAATTGTTTCCGCATGACTGCCCTGCTGTATAATTTTATGTTTTAACATGATTAAACTTGCTCCTGTTGTCAAACTTCTTATTGATGGGAAGAATAACAAAGCACAACCAAACCACAAAACAGGCCAAAAACTACAAAGCAGGGTGGTTAGATTAGGGTTGATTTTTTTTTCCTTTAACACTACTGTGTATTCCACTTTAATTTCCTCACTCTGTCCAACCTGTTTTTACCCTGTTTGTTTGCCCCGGTTGCCTTGTCCTTCCCCACAACTCCGATCCAAATACTGTCCAGACCTTGAGAGCAGCTCGGCTCTTCGTCTCAGCCCTCCTCAGTGTCAACATGTCTCCAGCAGAGCTATGTAAACAGCTCAGCCACAGCACAGGGCCCACTGTCAAAGCCTGATTACCCCAAAACAGCCCCCAATCGAATGGAAATATGAAATAAATCACAAGTGACTAGCTCTGCTCCGAGGGGTTGGCATGGCTTTGCTGTTGTGGCCGATTCTGAGGGTCAGGTTTAATGCATCAAAATAAACAAGTCAAACCAGCTTTGTTTGTTGTGCACACCAGACTACACAAGGAATACTCTGTCTTTTGCTCTTTCAAAGATGAAGCTGAGATAGGAGATGTGCTGTGTCTCAATGCAGTTATGTAAAAGTAGTAAGTAATACCAAATACTCCATAACAAGTAAAAGTTTGGCATTCAACGTTACTTGTATATAAAGTGGCTCCTGTTAGTATTATAATGTCTTATATTATTGAAGTTTTATTACTGTTGTATTACTAAAATGAAAGCAGCAGTTTAATGCTGTAGCTGGTCGAGGTTTGAAGTTTGACTATTTTATACGCTATCGGGCCCCTCAGTGTACTATTGAACAATGCATAGGCCTGCTATTTTATATTGGTCACAGTAGGTTTCAAATATTAATCTGTAAAGTAACTTGAGTAACTAGTTACATGTTATTAAATTACAAAAATATGTAATTGTAATCAGTTAATGAGAAAAAATATGTAATTAAATTACTAATTAAAATGTTGGTCATTACAAGGTGTACATCCAAATATATTTTATTTTTGGTACAAAGTTTGTATGTAGAATGTAACATTTATTATTTTGTTTTACATATTTTTGCCGTGCAGGACCATATCTTTTGGCATACACTATTTCCGGACATATTTTAGCTTTATTGCCCAGTTTAAAACATTTTTTGGAAACATAATCAAAAAAATCAAATGCAATAAATTACATTACTTAAATGTAATTAAAATAGTTACAAAACTTCTTACATTTTTAACAGGGTAACTAGTAACATATTCAATTTCGAAAATAACCCTTTCAACACTGGTAAGTGAAGCTGTCAAATAGATGCAGCCGAGTGAAAGAGGAAACTATTTTTGCTCCTGAAATGAAGAGGAACTGAGGTATAAAGTGGCACAAAAGTAAACATTTAAATTGTGCTCGGGTACCATACTTGGTCACATGTTCTCTTTTCTTTTCCGTCATTATAAAGAGGAAATTTAAAAAGCAGAGAGCAAGAAAGAAAACGAAAAAAGAAAGGGCCACAAGAAGAAAAGGAAGAAAGAAAGTCCATGTGAAAGAACAAAACAATGGGCCAAATGAGTAGGATTAGGGTCTAGATCTGATACAGCCTACTGTCTGTGTGGGACCGAGGCAGTGGTTGTGGTGTTAACATGATGCTGTAAGTGTGATAGCCCTGTAATAGCATGTCATTAAACTGTTATGGTTACACAGCTCAGTGGAACAGAACAGTGGGTGTACAACCTTGAACAAGGCAAGGCTCTTCAAGCTTCAGCCCAGCAACAATCTATAGGGCAGAGGGGAATGTGCGTGTGTGCGTGTGTGTGCGCGCCTGCCTCATCACTGCGCCCGGTCTGATTTGTGTATTCATCATTACAGTTTAAATAAGCACAGAGTCTTTGTGCCACTTTTCAAGTATTTGATCAAAATCCAATATATCTAAGTTAAGCAGAGCTACGGCCGCTACCCAAAGAAAATACACTGACAAAGCATGTTTCAGCTTCAAGCTTTTACACAGAAGTTAAAGCACAAGAGAGAGAGAGGTAGAGGGAGAGAGACGTTGGCGATTGCAGAAAGGGGAATTTCTGGTTTGCCTGTGCACAGTTGTTTTTGTGGGTTATTTTCTTGCTGTAGCTGAATGTTTACTGTCATGACTCAAACCGCTTTTATTATTTTACCTCAAATGACCACTGAAAACATGAAGACATGCACAAATTGTTGACTGAACCTAGTATGTATAACAAAAGTCTAGCATCCTGATTTGAAGAGTGTTTATAGAGCATGACCTTGCAGGCCTCGTTCTCATCTCGGTCCAAATGTGGTTACACCTCTCGTCCTCTGTGCCAGCATCTGTCTCTTTCTGACTATTTCTCCCGTCGCCACAGCTGGGTTACAAACCCTTAAAAAAAACATCTAAATTAAAAATCTCTGTCCTGACCGATGTTATTACAATCTTTAACATGCCAGTAAACATTGATGAAGGCGAGCAGTAATGTGACCTGCATGTGGATTTATGCAGCCCTGTGAAGGCTGGCTAGCTGCTGGGTGGGTCGGTTGATGGTGCCGGGAGACTGGGCTGTTGTCAGCCTCAACACTGGCCCTCTGATCTCTCTCTTTCTCTCCCTCTCTCTCCTCTGCTAACAAGCCCTTTCATTTCCTTTCTGGAAAATCTGTTCTTCATAATATCACACACACAGAGCTGGAGTGGGAAAGTGGGAAGACGCCAAGGAGAGGCAGAGGGAGTCAAATTTAGGAAATTTTCCAGACAAAAAGACTTGATTCTTACCATATTTCCATTCCATGTGGACGTGGCTAGCTTCCAATGATGAGCACTGGCTGTGTGTGTTGGTCAAAGATGTAATTGAAGGTTCACTCTCTGGCTGTTGATGGAGCGATGCTAAACAGTACAGGCAAAGATGCGATTATACATACAGAAGCTGGAGGGTATGGATGAGCTTTGTGCTGCACCTCCAGAACCCAAACATATGGATCAGGGGCATTCATTTAAAATTCTAAGAGGTCCAGTTGCTAAAATTTCCCTCCAGCAAAGGTCAGAACCTCATAATGTCTAAATTGCATCCTATGTATAGCCTACCCCGATGTCTATCAAAAATCAACAACATAAATTTCCATATCATTTCAGCATGTATTGTTAACCTTAAAAGTACGATTTAACATACAGACACATTCAACTTGTGTGCAGTGCCCGACCAAGCACATTCAGCCCTAGGCAAGCTTCTCCCAAAAATGAGCACCAGTTTACCCATATAGAAGATCAACATCAGCATTCATATGGAGTTGTGCTTATGTCATATATTCACTTTCCTTTTATCTCTGTTTTCGTCTCCACCAGCTCCACTAGCTGATTAGTGCAACGTTATGTTAACTAACTAGCTGCTCATTGTAGTCCCTTTCCCACACAGTTTTAGTCGATTGGCAATTGGAAAGGAGTCCATAGCCTATTTATAGCGCGTTTTCCCGTGTCAAAAAACCCTGTGTACACATGCTAATTTTGGGTGAAAGTGCTATTAGTCTGTCAGCAACAGCTGCCTGCTGCTGCTATAGACAATACTGTGAGAGCTGTAAGTTAATTAAGACATTAAAGTTGCGGGTCATAAAACAGAAACAATAAGCTGAAAGATGCTAAAACGCCATTGAGCAGAAGGAAACTGAGTCAGGTGATTGTTTTCTGTGCATTTGTCACTACAAGCTACAAGCAACACCCCTCACACAGTCATTTGATCCATTTTTAATATAAAACCTTTGATTGATTGATTAATGCAGCTTTAAACATTTGTGAAACAGCCTGAGCTGGTGAACTGCATGTCTGGTTGGCTTGTTCTGTACTTTAGGAGCAGTGGGGACTCATGAAGAGATTGTATCCGCTGAAAGAAGAAAGCAGGATTAACGATACAATGAATGACAAGCTTCGTGATGGCAGGAGGCAGCAGTAAGTCAGTATAGAGACCAGCATTCAGCTTGACCCTCACTGATCTCTGCTGTCTATAGCACTCAGAGCCAAAGAAAGCTGATTCATTTTCAAAAAACACATCACTTGTCAAAAGGAGCTGTCAGACACTAAGGTAGGAAGGCACTTCAATTAGAAGATACAAAAGTAAGCCCCTTATCCTGGATGTGACGTTTCTGTTGATCTGGCATTTTTCTCCAAAAGAGCACAGAGACAAGAGAGACTCAAAGAGAAAAGAAAAAAAAATGGAGAAAGAGGAAAAGGGGAACGGAGGGATGTAAGGGAATGTGTTGAAAGAACATACTAGATAGTTTAATGCATTTTTAAAGGGGCAGTTCACCCTAAAATCAAAAATACATATTTCTCCTCTTACCTGTAGTGCTGTTTATCAATTTAGATTGTTTTGGTGTGAGTTGCCGAGTGTTGGAGATTTCGCCTGTAGAGATGTCTGTCTTCTCTTGAATATAATGGAACTAGATGGCACTCGGCTTGTGGTGCTCAAAGCGCCAAAGAAATACATTTGAAAAACTCAACACTAATGTCTCTCTCCAGAAATCGTTCCTACAACTGCTCACAGCAAGGTCTGCGGATTATCTTGAGTAACCAGGTCATGGTTTCTGGAAAGAGACATTGCTGATGAGATTTTCAAATGTCTTTTATGGCACTTTGAGCACCACAAGCTGAGTGCCACCTAGCTCCATTATCTTCGGAAGAAGGCAGACATTTCAACAGCTGATATCTCCAACTCTCAGCAACTCACACCCAAACATGCTTCATTTATAAATAGCACTACAGGTAAGAGGAAATATATGTATTTTTAATTTCAGGGTTTAACTGTCCCTTTAACTCTGTGTTTCAACCCTTACCCACAACCTACATATTGTAGTCTTTAAACCAATACCAACTTCCTAACTTTTTATTACTAATTATTACTTATTAAAGAGGCAATCCATCACTCAAACCTGTATTTAGACATGTATGTTGTGAAATCCATGTGAGGATGGTTGTTTCTTGAATTAAATATGACAAAAAAACGAGTGAAATCTCAGAAGTCAGAGCTTCCCCCAGGCTGAGTAGTATGCCACAATGACATCAGGTTGACCATAAAAATTCAGTGTGCAACTTTTACATACTGAAATTGATGCAAAACATCAACACAAAAACATTAAAACCTGCTGGTTTAGTCATTCAAATGACAATTCATTGTATTATTCTGGCACATTTCCTCTTGTGTATATCTTCTGTTTTACACTATCTCCATACATCTTCCTTACCATGTCTCTTTCTTTCACTTTCTTTCATTCCCGTACTCCTTTCCTATTTAATGTATTTTACACTGCCTCTCCACTTGATATAGCTTTTCCCCTTTTTTCTTCTGAACATGTCTCCCGTTCCCCTCTCCCTTGTCTTGATTTTTCCTCTCCTCCTGTTTTCCCCTCTCCTCTCCCCTGAGTTCTGTGTTGAGAGCACAACAGTAGAATTTGTTTTGCTGCCTCTCATCAGATTAGTGTTGATTTTTCTGCCGCCAAGCTGCAGTTCAGCAGAGTGGATGAACTTCTTTAACTGTTTATCAGAGGCACATTTACACCGCAGCGCTCAGCGGCTCTGCGGTTTGTTACCTGCCATTTACTATGAAATAAAAATCGATGGATGCTGAAATGTGATTTTATGGCCCGCCATTATTGAGACCAATGATGATTTCCTGCTTAACAGGATATGGAATGTCAGTCCTGCCGGTGTGCCATTTCGACAGCGGAAAGCAGGCGTATAAAAAGCTGGTGTAGTAACAGTTTTAAAATTTGTTGGGATAACTCCGCTTGACATTTGTATCCAGGAAGTCTTTCAATAGTGCAAAAGTTTTTGGTCTCATGGTGGTTGTCTGGATCGATAAGGCAGCCAGTCAAAGTTCAGTATCAAATCATAATATCTGTTGTTGCAGCTTGAATCCAGCATCCTGTGGTGACTGTGCTGCGCTCATAACTCCCCTCACACTCTGTCATTTACCAAACTACAAGGGATTCTGGGCTGCCCACAATAAAAACAGTAGTTAACTTGAAGCCTCTCCACTCGAGAGGAGTTGTGCGCCAGACAATGATGACACAGTGTCCTGTCAGAGCAGTAATGACTGAGATTTACACTCTATTATTAGAGCTGGGCCCCTTTGAGCTGCCCTCGGAGACCCCTTCCTCTCTCATCCAGATCCAGCAAGAGAGGCAGAGCACAGATCACAGCTAATGCACCGAATCACCGACCACAGGATAGCATGCTGATAAGAGGTAAAATCATAGTGTTTGCCTAAGTGTGTGTGCGTCACGGTGACCATGTGTCCGCATCCCTCCTGTGCTTTTAAGAGGCACAAATTAAAACGTCAGCTTACAAGATGTAATTCTGTGTTATTGCTTCTTATGAGTGTACAGAAAGCAGACAAGGTGACTAAGTCTGCACGTTAACCCCATAAACTGCTGTTAAACATGTGTAATAACACTCGTAGGAGGTCGGTTACATGACAAGAGGAAGTAAAGAGAAGTGAGGAAGCGGGGTTTAGTCAGCATGTTCCAACACTATCATTTATTCTGCTCCTTCTTATTACTCATCTGTGTTTGTGTTTGACATGAAAATACTCAGCAGGTTACCATCTGATCACCACTGCCCTTAAACCTAAAATAAATCTGGCTAGATCAGATCAGGGGCTTAAGGTCTGTACTAAACATAGTTTTTTTCTAGAAATTCATGTGTTCTTTCTTCTTTTTTTTTGTTTGCTCCTTGTGCCCCCTCTGCAGGTCTGCTGTTCGGACTGCTGTGTTTGTTATTATTAATATTGTGTTTCCTGGTAATTACTCATGCTACCACAGACATGATAAGCATCAGGAGCTCCAGGACAGGGTCATGCAGCTCGAAGGCCACTTGGTCTCTGCATGCCTTCTCACTTGCATTAATCGTTTCTCTTTATTTTTGATTTATCTTTATGTGACTGCAGAATCTCTTTTCCAGCAGAGAAAGTGTAAATCTGTGACGGATGTTTCATAGTCCCCAGACCCTCACTAATGAGGTCATATACCAGAGTAAAAACTGACACAGCGCACACATAACATAGATGATGTAGTTGTTCTCACCAGGTGTTTGTTGAATATTTCTGTAGCCTCTATTTTCCCCTCCTCAGTGACAGTCAGACAACACATGCAGACTGGCAAATAGACACACTGAGCGGGAAAATTTCCCATCTGTCGTGCATAAACGTGCATGTCTGCACGCTCGTGCACACACCCTCAAAGAGTTGTAAGCTCCGGGGACGGGGGCTGCTGCCAAAGGAGGAGCAAAAGGGAGGCAAAGGGATGGGCAGAGAGGAAGAGCAGGGTGAGAGGACGAGAGGAAAAGGGCCCACTATCTCAGCAGGCGGTTCAGAGCTGCCTGGCAATGTCACCATGTCATCGCCATGGGAACACAGAGCCTGCAGACTCTTTTGGACTAATAGGCAGTTGTCAAGGCAATGATAAGATAAATGCTGCGTTTGATGGAAACATAGAGCGATGGGCCTGATAGGCACCAAGAAGCCCAAACAATCAGCAGAGAGCTGCTGAGAGGGGAGAACTGGAGGGGTGAGGTGGGGGGGATGCAAGGCAGGGGGTAGAGAGTGAGGAAGATAGAGGGGGGAGAAAGGGTGAGGGGAGAAAACAGAGGATGGACTCCCACCGGACAGGCAACGTCAAACCTCTTTCTCTCCCTCTGTCTCTGCCAGGGTCTCTCTTTGTCTGCTGGGCTTGTTGGCTTTTTTCTCTTGATTTCTGCCTCATTCCCCCTCTTGCTATGTGACCTGCACACTAACACTTGACTGTAGAAACAATCTAAACCTGCTGCTATGTGTGTGATATGTTCATAGACACACACGTACACAGACACAGACACACACACACACACACACACACACACACACACACACACACACACACACACACAAATACACACATGTAGAGGGGAGGGGGTATGTGCTTATCTAATGTTGAGGATTGAATTCAGTTAGCCCCAGTGGGATTGGGTTAGGAGATGTCAGAAAGATAGATGGGCATCATGCTACGGCACCCCCAGCCCCCCCCGCACCCCTCAAATTGTTTTGCATGTGTGTGTGTTTACCATACATGTGTGTGCTCACATAACATAACCACCTACATGTGAATTTAAAACATTTTATAGGTCAAATCTGTTTAACATACTTCCCAAAAAAAGGAAGTTCATATTAGGGTTGGGACGGTGTACAAATTTCAAACTGGCTTAATATTTAGCCAAACACCAGACTGGACCGCCATACCAAATTTTACCAGGCGTTGTGCTTGGCTCAGAAACTGCTCCTGAGCGATACATAATGACCGTGTCCCAACAGCAAACGAGTGTCTAACTATCTTGACGCATCATGCAACATCGGAGCTCTCTGTCTGCACTTAATACCATATATATTCACTTCTGGTACCTCATAATCACATTAAATAACAGCTGTTTGCTCGAGATCAGACTTGAGGTGTAACCACTTAAAAAATTAGTGAGTAGCCCACTTGCTATCTTCCTGTAGCCCCTTTTACACTGCCAGATTTTCGCCGAATATTGGGTCGTTTTGCCGGCAAGCTGCGAGCGTTTAGACACACAAAGCCGGACTTGCGAGTTGATCCGAGGTGCCCAATTTTCCGCCTCGTAGGGGTAGACATATTGGCGGAACCTTTTTGGGTTAAAAAGAACGGAGCGCCCTTCCGCCATGGGAGGGGCTGTTGATGACGCCACACGTGCGAGTCACTGGCGGTGGACTAACAAGAAACAGATGATAGCAGGGATTAGCAAGCAGCTGGTAGCAAGAGGGAAAGGCAAACCTGACAGACACTGTAAAGATGAGCAACTGGGGAGACAAGGAATTGCGCTCCCTCCTTGTCCTCGCAAACGAAGAGGCCATTAACCGTCAGATGACAGGCCAACTTATGAGAGAATCGCCGAAGGACTGACCAGCCACGGCTTCCCTATGAGTACGTCACTGTTTACGTCACACGCTGAGCTACATGTTTCGTTACTTGCTCACGCCCCCCATTGCCCCTAAAAAGGCGCATTCTGTATAAACTAAAGGCAGCATTTTGCCGCA
Source organism: Epinephelus awoara (assembly GCA_035609425.1). Classification (NCBI taxonomy): domain Eukaryota; kingdom Metazoa; phylum Chordata; class Actinopteri; order Perciformes; family Serranidae; genus Epinephelus; species Epinephelus awoara. The sequence goes on from CM069297.1 coordinate 24,353,146, forward strand.
CTCCCTGATTTTTGTTTTTATACTGCCAATGCTGAACGAAGACTGATTGGGCTTTCCTGCAAATTTGCACAATTTCTGGTTAAAAAGGGCTTGTGTTTGTGACATTACTTTTTAAATCGGAAAATGCGCCTGTCATATTGTGATATTTACTGGAAGTGACGTACAATAAAGCCAACAGCAATTAGCCTAGCTTGTTATCAGTGAGGGTCATTCAGGTCACCAGAAACATTCAACTCCCTGTCGGTCTCCCTCCAGCCCACCTTCACCTCATCTAGATTTTTGTTAACAAGGAGGTATCATGTAGATCAGTGGTTCCCAAATGGTCCAGCCACGATGTCCACATTACTCCCCTATCATTAGTTTAATGTCCAGACATTTTAATATATTTAGCGTCATACTTGCTTTCGGCCATGTCGTAGATATCAACATCATGAATGAGGTTCATTGTCCATTGCAGCGCTTTCAAAGGGAACAGCGGATATAAATAGTAACAGGGTGTTTGACAAAAGTTTGGTTTACAGCAGCACTGTGTCACTCAGAGTTATTTAGAACACCTCTTTAGTTGGCTCCAGATCCTACACATTGCCATGTTGGTGCAGTTTTAGTTTTTCATGTCTGCTCGTATCACCCAAAAACACAAACAAACACCATGTGTGCCGCTCTGCCCCTCCCGTCTCCTGAAATGTAATCTGCTTCATGTTGCCGTGCTCGGCTCACAGCTGGTCAGACACTAGTGTCCCCATGAGTCAGTTTATAAACACAATATTATGTTAATCACGTTGTCACATTGCTTATCTCTGATGCAATACTTGTTGGATTTAGCGCTGTGATGCTGCCGGCACAGGTTGCTCATTCAGACTACGTTTTAATTTGACAGAAAGTGTTGTAATGATAAGTGCAGGTTGAGCTGGTCTACGTAAAATTAAACCAGTTTAAGCTCTTACACAAACTGTGTAATGCAGAATTGTCACATACCAAGATTGCATATAACAACTCCAAACACGGTGATGTTTTCTCCCAAGCCTGTCTCGACGATTGATGCACACTGGGACTCTAGTAGCTGTCGAGCCCGTCTCACTGATCTCTGTTCTAGAAGAGAGTCTGCCCGTTTGCCTTGAGGACATCCTCTCCTGATGTAAACTAAAGGCACTTTCAGCTGTAATCGAATGTTTGGTCAAAGTTATGGGAAGAGAAAAAGAAGAGAAAAGAAAAGAGGAAACAGGACACCACAGCAGTTTGCTGTGCGTCTCAGTGTAAACGTGTGTGTTTGTACTGTAAGCGCTGGAGCTGTACCTCCAGCCTTTGGCCTCTGACTGGGCTCTCCTGTCAGTGTTGTGGTCATGTATTGATTTGCCGACAGTTGTACAACAACAGTCTGACTTCTCTTTCTCGGTTTTCTTTCCGCCTCTGTTTCATATGCTTGCATACATGCACAAACACACAGACACAGGCACAGACACACACACATGGACGACAGGGTCATCTGATCCTGATCAAACAAGTCATTTTAACTCTGACTGAGATCACAATTCAAGTTCAAAAGCTCTGGATCCTATAAAAGCTGTACAATGTAGACATAGATTGTGTGTTTCTTCTGTTTGTCTTTGACACCTAAATGCATGCACATACACTCAAATAGACACACGCTACCTATATGGGTGTGTATGGCCTGTGTGATCTTTCCTCCAGAGAGTCTGATAGAGTCTGATGCCCTGCAGTAATGGCTAGCCATACCTGGCCGTAGCTGCCTGCTCATGGCCTCGGGCTACTGCTTAGCAATTCCACTCTGAATACAATGGGCTGCGGGCTTGCGCGCACACACACACACACACACACACACACACACACACACACACACACACACACACAGATAAACCCATATACATCCAACAGTCCTCTTTCAAAGCTCCTGTCCAGTAATGAATTTCCAGACCTTGGAAAGCTCCTTCTGATACACTTCAAACAGGTACTAACAAAAAAAGACAGACTTCTCCTTCATCTCGCCCTACCTCCACTGTCTGCGTCTCTATCGCCTCATGAAACCCAGACAAAGTGCATTTATGGATCACTAAAACCAGCGGTGTGCACCTACATGTATCCCTCATATGAATTTTAAAAACATGAAATCCCAGTGTTCCTCTGTAGGACTACATCAACCTTTAAAAATGAGCATATTCTACCTCTTTAGTGTGGCTCTCTCTCTGCCTGTCCCTCCTCTTTGGGATGGATTTATTTTTACTTATTTGTTGTTTGACACTGGCGAGTCGTACAGAGGAGTGAGTCGCAGGAAGAACAGGATCCACATATGAAGACATGCCAATCACAGGCTCAGAGAAGGCAGGGAAAACAGAGGACAAGAGAGGTGCTACGGCAGCCTCTCCAACCAGCGTTTGAAAAGAGAATACATTTCTGTCACACTCACTTCCCATCTGCCCGATCAGCCTGTTCGAGTCGGGGAGAGGAGACACACAGAGACACATACACGCAGGTAGACACACCAAGCATCTCATGGAGGTGGTAGGCCTAAAACAAGCCTACTATCATACGGTCATGACACAGAATACACACTCATACTGTGAGTATCCAGCCAAAGCATCTCTAGGATTTCCGTCCAAATTTCCTAGTTTTGCACCTCACAATGTGCATCTGCCTTTCCGCTGCAGGAAGTAGTGTGCTTTATTTGTAGTAAGAAGTAATGGAAGCTAGATGGACCTAACCTTAACCATAGTTTATTTGCCATAACTACAGTCTTTCTCTCAGCTTAAAGGTATAGTAAGATATTTTGGGCAGTGGTGCCCCCAAGGGGGAGCCATGGCCTTTGATTGCTTGAACCATTCTCTGGCACAAGAATTTCCTTCGGGATAAATAAAGTTCTACTGAATTGAATTGAATTGATGTGGCGCTCAATACAACTCTTATGTCTGTACGGTAAATATGAAGCTACTGCCAGAAGACTCTTAAGTTAGCTTAGCACTAAGACTAAAAGCAGTAGGACACAGGTGCCTTAGCTCTGTTGAGAGGTTAAAAAAAAATCTGTCCACCAGCACATTTAAAGCTCACTAATCAACATGTCATACCTCATTAGTATGGAACAACAAGTTGTGGTTTTACTGAGGTTATGTGTAGGACTTCTGTGCCGAATATTTTTAACATGGGTGCTTGTGCCTGTTTCCGTGTATATGAGGGCAGGGTGATGTAGAGTAGTGTAAATATAAAACCCTGACTTCCTGCTGTCTCCTCCATTATGGCAGCCGCGGAAACTTAATCTGCCCGAGCACTACAGCTGCCCGCCAGCCTACCTCACTACTGTCTCCCTTTACTCCCTGTCGCTTCTTTCCTGCCGTCCTCCAACTGTTTCCTCTCTCTCTCTCAGCGTCTTCCTTCACTTTCACTCCCTCATTTCTCACCAGTTTTTCCATCATATCATTAATCCTCACACACATGCGCACAAGCTGCTTAGGTTTCCTGTTGGACTCCCTTACAGTCCCTGTTGGGAGAAAATGACAGGACGGCAGGAAATGGTGAGACAGACGAATTGAGGGAGAGAGGAGGAGACGGAGAGAGTGAGACGTAAGCGGTATGGGGTGCAGCGTGCGGCAGCCATATTTATCTTCCGTTGTAGGTGTGGTTGCCCCTATGCGATTATCTAAGTTCCTCCTTTTTTTTTTACCTTGACCTTGCGCGTGGAGGGTATTTTCCAGTCAGCAGAACGCTTTATCTCTGAGAGCAACAATCAATAAGGATAATTAATGATGCCCGCCGCAATGATAGCCTCAGCAGTCATTACCAGGCATTAATCCATGCAGTCAGAGGAGGGTCAAGGCCGGCCGCATCGCTCACCTAGGGGCGGGGCGCAAATTAAAATAATCTACACACCGGCCGCTCTGTCAGGCCTTTTCTGATGCATTCACCTCCATCGGACCGTAATTAAAGATGGCCCATTGCTAGGTGGTGGGGCGCCAGGGTGACAATCCACTGCGATGTCTCTTTAATATACAACACTTAGCCCGGAGGATGACACTAACAGCAATCTGCAGGAACTCATCTCACCTGCAAGCCTGGGAGGGTGGATGGCTTTTTTTTTTTTTTTTTCTTCTAGATATGCCGGGACATAAATCAAACGCACAACATGCAATTTTCTAATAACGCAGCGCCATCAGAAATGTGATTTAGCAGTAAATATAATTTGGTCTGGGTGTGAGACATATCAAGTGGATGTATTATCTTTGCAGTAATGCTGTGCTTTGAGAATGAAATATCACAAAGACATGCTTTAACAGGTGATCGCAGGATAACTGTGAACACTGGAGACACGCTGTAATTTCTTAATATCAGATATAGTGTTAGATACTGTGATAGATGATGTCGGGCAGATGATTTCTTTGGAAGAGATTCAACAGTTTACCCCGAAAATATACGTTGAACCACAAGTTTAAAGCACAAGATTGCAAGAAAAAATACGAATCAGATGAAAAAATGTAGCTAATAGTGATCACTGCATCTCACTTTCCTCTGATCTTTTTTCATTTTTCAAGCAGGGAAGCACAGCCCAGCAAAATGGTATTATCCTCTCTTCTTTTTTTATCTGCCTCTGATTGGCTCTAGCACCACATCAGGGGGAGGGAGCGGCAGAGCCTCCAAGTGCCCACCTTGTTGTCAAGGACATTTACATTCACGGTTTAAAGTTTGGAGGAGAAATTCAGCTTGATTCCATAATTCATGGATGACATTTTCATTGTACTTAAACTTTAGGGTAAAAATTGGAAATGTGAGATTTAATTTCCTGTAATGTTTAAATTACTTTCTGCTTGGCCGGCGTCCAAACGCGCGGGGAAGCGCCGAGGGGCAGAGAGGAGATGTTTAAGCAGAGGTTGCTCTCGCTGCCAGCGGAGAAGTGGAGAGAATCTATAATAATGAAAAATGCATTTATCCTCAGCTGCCATTCCTCCTTTTTCTCCCCTCTGAAAAACATTGCCGCGAAAATGCACGCGTGTTAGTGAGACGGAATAAGGTATGTGTCACGTTCAACATGCACAAGCAAAGTGAAAAATAACTACATCAGAATCAAAAAGCCTTGAGTGTGTCGAGTTGGAACTTATCCTGAACGATGAGGAAAGTCAAACTGCGAGCATCAAGAAGGGCGCTTGATGATGATTGACAAGCATTGGTTATATCTCACTCCCACGCATGATTACGCCGTCTTCATCTATTCTCCAGTAGCTCTCTCACCTTCAGCTCTGTTTGGTTAAAGTGAAGAGGCGTGCAGGCGCAGCACAAGACGCTCATGTGATTTCTATGAAGTCATTCTCACTAAGTTAACTTCTCTTTCCCACGCTTTAAATGTTCATCTTATTAGTCTTATTACTGGTCAGGAAACAGAGAGGCCGAGGGTGTGAACTCCCATTGCAGCAAGTTAGATATCCGCACACATTCAGGCTCTAATAGCAGGAGAATGTCAAACGTGTATAGTGAAAGAAAAATCTAGAAATATTCCCTTTCAGTAAATGATGTGCTTCCAGTGTACCAAGTCTTTCTCCTGATTAATTTTAGTGAAACCAGTGTTGGAGATAAATGTTTTATATGTGGCGTAAACACTGCCAGCAGACTTCAGGACCATGGCAGTCATGTTGTACATTTCCCAGCAGGCACTCTTGTCACTGTGACATTTAGTCTTTAGCTTACTTTCACATCACATCACTGCTGATTTAGACCAGCAAATTAAACACAAGTCGAGGCATAAATCACTTCCTTGCAGGCCAGTATACACCTTCTCCAACAGTTTTTATAGTCTTATTTTCCACAGTACTGTGAGCTGTGGTCACAAATGAATTGACCCGAGTGATTAGATATAGCAGCAGGTGCCTTAAACGTACTTTATGTATAATTGATCAGTGAATTCTGCACATTTTAAATTTGTTTTCTTTCTCCGTTGATTGCTCTGCTAACAGCTTTTTCCCCATTTTCTTTCCCCATTTCCGTCCAATAAGGTAATGGAGAATTACAGAGATTAGTGATATGCATATAAAAGACTGTCAATCATTTGAAATTAATTCTGTAAAGCGTGTGATGATGTGATTGTTAGATTGCTGATCTTCAGACATGAGCCGTCATTAGGCAACAGAGGGAGTTGTTTATGGAAAACGGTTTTCTCTGCTGACAGCGTTTGAGAAAATGTTGAGTTTGTGTTTTCTGATCTTATTTGGAAAGAGCTGGAGCGCCGCTCATTCGGAAAGCTGTCGGTCTATACGTGCTATTTTTCTGTTACGTAAAGAATGCAAAGTCAAAGCTCTAGTTTGTTTTTGCAAAATATAAAGAGAGACCCAAGCTTAAGATAATCATTTGTGTGTCTGCATTATCCTGCATATTTCCGGACAAGTGCCTGTGTGCACCCTGGTCTTGTCATCAGGTTAGCCGGTAGGATTCCTGATATCGCTGAAACCTGCCAGCCGGTTAATTAGAGCAGGCATCCAGCCGCCCTGGCTTCATTTGACTATCAGCCACAAAGCCACTTACTCCATAATTTCCTGCCTGAATTGGAGGGCTTTACTATCGCTCACCCAGGCAGATCGGAAGTTTCCCTTTATCTCCTACATAAAGCCAGCAAGCTGCACCCAAACTAAGCAGGCCCACCACCAGAATACATACATTATGATTACAGGCTGAGGGTGTGAAGGCGAGACACAGGCGAGCTTCAAACCTCCAACAAACAACAGATAGGAGTGTGTGTGTGTGTGTGTGTGTGTGTGTGTGTGTGTGTGTGTGTGTGTGTGTGTGTGTGTGTGTGTGTGTGTGTGTGTGTGTGTGTGTGTGTTGTGTGTGTGTGTGTGTGAGCTAAGAGAGCTTTCAAGTCTCAAGTTTGTTTTTTTCAAACTGCACCTCTGCATGTGTGTATATTTCATAATGGTGATTACAAATTTTGTGTGTGTGCCGTTTGTCTGAGTGTGTGTACACGCTGTCGTCCACTGTGTCACGCTGCCTTTTAACTTTTTATGGTTTTCTCTTCATTAATTGAAAACATGACGGGGTGCTCTCGGGGCCTGATGGATGGAGCAGGAGAATTGAGAAAGCCATTAGCTTTACTGGAATCACAGCCTGTCAAGCAGTCAATACACACTGCTTTATGTGTCTGCAAGCAAAGATGGAACAATTATCCCTTTTATTAGGCAGCCGCGGCACACACGGAGACGAGCACGTGTACGCGCACACGCGCGCACACACACACACACACACACACACACACACACACACACACACACACACACACACAGTGCATCGTAGGGGAGAGGAGGGCAGCAATAACGATCAGCTAAAATCAGTCATTCATTACTGTCAAGTACACCTGACTCTCAGCTTATTAAAAACAGGCATAATAGGAGGAAGGAGATCGAAAAACTTAATTAGTAAACAATTGTGATTAGTAACCTTTGGAATAAATAGACATTTTCCGACTTTGACTTTTAGAGCAGTGTTATCGTGTATCAAATTAAACTACAAGTTACACACACAGTTTGCATTTCATTTGCATATCTTCCTGTATCCACACAGAAAAACTAAATGTTCATAAGTCTGTATCTATACAAATCACTCCACATCTATTTCTCTCTGCTGCACGCTCTGTCTGGATCTCTATCACAAAGCTACTCTCACTTTTTATTGTGTTTTTTAATGAGTGTTAATGCATGATAAATGCATGCAAAAACATGATGATCAGGGAGCTGTGAATAACATGGACAGCTATCCAGAGTGTCCCTGGCCTCCCAGCCCCTTGTGGAGGTCGTGCCCCCTCACTGAGCAGCGCTGAGCAGGAGGGGGGGGGGGGGGGTCACGGGGTCATGACCCAGGGGCTGTTTCAGTAATAGCAGGACACTGCGGGCTGTCTGTGAGGGGCTGACTGGGGCTGCGATCAATACAACAGGTACAGAGGCAGCAGAGGGACGTCTCCGAGGAGATCAGCGTTTTTTAGAAAGTACATTTATTGTATACAATGAAACATGCAGCAACTTCAGTGAATTCTCACACCTGAACCTAGTCACTATAGTGTAACTATCAAGATTATTGATCAATATAATAGCTGCATTTTTGGATATCCAACTTCATGACTTCATGTTGTTCATGTGAGCGACTAAGTGGAAAGACAGTGAGGATGGAAAAATAAGAAATTGAGGGTAAGTTTAAAAAAAAGGAGTGTCTTTTTTCCACCACATCTCTGCCATTGCTATATAAGCGGTGGAGCACTTTACATAAGATTTATTACATCCAAGCAGAAATATTATCTTCTGCGGGTGCCATTCATCACCCGGGCCGTGAGACACTGTGAATGATACCACCAAATTATGTAGATCAGCCATGTCTGAGGGGACGATTCAATTTGGTAACCTTGGTAACCCCAGGTACTCTGAACACCCCAGCTCCTCAACACTTTTGGCACATCATTCTGCAAGTTCAAATACTAAAATACACATAATCACAAACAAAAAATACTGTACATCGCACAATTAAATCCCATTGTGCAGACATTAGTGCAGTCAGTCTGCATGCAAACACACAAGACTGTGTGAAAATAAAGATGCAGCTACTGAGAGTTGGAGAGACCATTAAATGCAGGATGAAATGGACTGATGTTGGGAGAATGTGCCGGCGGGGCAGAAGTTATCAAGCCATTGGCCACACATACACCTCAGATGGTCATTCAGGGTTTCTGTGGCTCTGGTTCGAGGCCACGTCTGTGAAAACTGTTGACCAGTAGAAATAAGACTAGGTGCGGTTACATGATGGCTTCTCATTCGGAATGAAATAAATCTGAATGAAATAATTTGGATTTAAAGTCTTTCCAGGTAGTTTACATGGGAAATAGTTTTCCGAATGAGGGTTTACACGGGAGATCAGTTTAATCGCCTTTATTTGTGTCTGCGCAAGGTTTTGGGCAGGGAAGGTTTCTGATTGGTTAGGGGGCAGGGCAATGTTACGTTTACCGGAAGAAAACACTGTAGTCCTTGTTCCGGATAACAAGATGCTTGATGACGCTGTTCTTAGTGTCTTTTTCGGGCTTGTTTTGCTTATATTCTTGAAGTAGCAGTATGACAACAACCTTGTTTTGCTAATATTTCGTTTGTTGATGAGGAGAAGGGAGGTAGAAGGTCGAAGAAGGGAGATAGATGACCGTGCTTTGGCGAATGGAAACCGGTGAGTGCTCCGTGTCCGACTGCTCTATCTCAGCCAATGCTATGCACGCTGTATACGTCATCGGCAACGAGCATGCGCAGAAAGAACGGAATGGCTGTAATCGGGTAGGAGGTGTATACAAGACAGAAAAACTCTTCCATTCGGGTTCTGAAAAGGAATATTCCACCTCTGTGCACCCGATTAGATTTTCTTTCGGGTTGGCTGTTTTCATTCGGGTTGAAGTGTTTACAAGGAGCATTTCTATTCGGGTAGGGCTTCCAACCCGAATGCAAAAGGAATACATGGCTCCATGTAAACGCACGTACTGTAAGTGTCATCCTCTGGTGTCGTCTGATGACACAAGAGTTTGAAATGTGATTTGTCAACGTTGGAATCAACCCATATTTCTGTGTTTGTCATTCATTCATTGTTTCACTGTCTCAAAAAATACAGAATTTAGCCACATTTTTTCCCTTCATGACAGTTGAATTCCCTTTGCCACTGGACAAAAACCCACCTGCATATGTGCACTAATTTTGGTAGAAAAGGGTATAAGATCAGCATCCTAAACACTCACAAGTGTACCACATGTGTATTAATCTGCAGTAAGAAATAGTCCCCAACAATTGCACTTTCTACCACTGTTAAAAAAATTGGCTGAGGCAGTTACTTGGCATCTGCTTCTTTAAATTAAACTTTGTGTGTGTGACACATTTATAAACATTTACATCTTCAGTTGGAGTCAATATGTGTGGGTACCTGAGCAGTGACAAAATATGAAGGCGTTCTGAGGCGCATTATATAGCACATTGGTTTCTGCCCATAATGAGATTTGTTGGCAATAAGAAAAAAAAGGTAATTAGTGTCTCATTTTAACTTCAACCTTGCATGTACACTTGCTCTTTTGACCTCGATTGGTCCTCCATGGTTTGAAAAAAATTCTAGACACACCTCTGCACATCATCGATCAAAAACTGCCCACACATGCTCAAGTCACAACCCCGTCTGGATACAATGCATTCACATAGTGTTTATCATATATTGTATATATGTAATTGTTTTGACCCATGTATTATAGGGCAGTTTCCTCCACTGTTGTTCAAAGCACACACAAATGTTTTGTATAAAAATAATACAAGTTGCTGTGAGCCCAGGTAGGTGTTTCATAATTACCAATCATCTCTGAGCGTGTTCAGAAACAGGCATCTTTTCCCCCACTCACCGCCGTTTACTCCGGCGCTGAGCTGACTCAATTATGATGCAAAAGGGTGTTTTTGAAAAGCCTGGCTCATTTCTAATTAAGCCACACACTCATACCTATTTGTAGCTCATGTCCTGACATAATGCAAATGCTATGTAAATTAACTGCACTGATCTCCCGCTAGCTCCGCACTCGGAGCTCCTCGGAGACTAGCAGGGCATTTAGTCATACTTTATACCAGTTTGGTTTCTCATTGGCTGAAACAGAGACAGAGACAGATATACTGATGGTTCAGCTTGGAAACAGACAGCACAGGAGCCTGCAAATAATTCTTTTAATTGTTTTCCATCTCAAGCTCCCGCCTCCCTTTCTCTCTGCTTGTCAACATATTGATTGGTAGTGATTATAGCTGCTTAAGTCATCCCTTCTGTCTCCTCATCCTGTGGTCTCCAGATGCCTTTACAGGGTACAACCTGCCACACCTCCAGCCTGCAGAGCAACCAGAGGGCTGTGTACCCCCCTCTCTCTTTACTTTGGCACCCAGCGGAGGCTGTTTGGACAGACCATTAACGCGCTCACTCTGCCGTCACTAAACAACCATACAACGGCTGGTTAAGCAGCTGACTGACCGTAGCTGAATGCTGTTGGAGGGGTTATGGCCCTAACTGTGGCACTGCTTTGGCAGTGACTTGAGGCTCTGACACAGTTACAACCTCATTCCTCAGGCTTTGGTGATGCTGCCTGCAAGGCCTACAAAATTGTGCTTGATATTATAGCTTGTATTGTGCAGAAGATTCATGCAAAAAACACATTTATTTGACAAAAATGGATGATTCAGTGTTGGTGTAAATCTCTTCTTATTAAGCATATATGGTGTGATGTGTTATATGTGTTCATATATAGATTATATATGAATAAACTGGATCATGGTGTTAGTTTCTGTATGATATCGGACATTTAAATTAAAGAGAGGTACATTCTTGACCTTGAAAACAGCAAATTAGAAAACACCATAAGGTCCATTTAGTAGCTGTTCTGGGGCTTTTGATCTATCACATGACCGTAATCAGCATAAAGTTTGCCCCCTCGTAGATTTTCAAATTTCCATTTTTTTTCCTGAGTATTAGTTTATTTAATTAATTAAAATTAATTATCTTAATTTAACTAATTTTGTTTCATTTTAACTTTTTTGTGTAAAATGTAACAAAAAGTCCATTTAATGTCTGTTCTAGAGCTTTCAATCATGTCGCATGAGCCTCATCATTGGGTGACGTTTGACCAGTTGTTATTAAATTTTAGATGTTCAAATAAAATTAATTAAATTATGAATTCATTGAGAATTAATCAAATTAAATAAGTTAAATGCAGAATTAACTCTTAATTAATGTATTCAATTAATACTTTAATTGCTCAAAAAAAAGCCTGCCCTGGGATCGTCTGGTGACCTGTTCAGGCTGTACCCCGCCTCTTGCTCAGTGTCAGCTGGGACGGGCTCTAGTTACAGATAATGAATGAATTTGTGAATGCTAAAATGGAAATTCTTTAATTCCATGAAAACTGGGAGCATCCATTAACTGATGAGGATCATACGGTGGGATCAAAAGCCATTAAATTGACCTTGAGGTGAGATTGTTTTCTCAACTAAAAGACATACCAATAATGTGAATTCTACAACAGTGCAAAATGTGTGAAATCATTATTGGGAAATGGGCATAATTTAAGAATAACATTAATATCAATGGGGAAAAGGGCAAAATGTTGCATAACCATTTTTCAACCAAACATTATGAAACAAGCATTTTCATAACACGCTGATGCCATTATCTCTGAAGGCAAACCGTTGCTTTTGTAACATAAATTAGTCCTGATTGTAGTTATTCTGATGGCAAGCCACACACAGCATCACTCTGTGCCAGACTTTAGGCAAACATCCACAGTATTTGAGATTATTTTAAATATTTAAACAGCCAGCGCCTGTATTTCCTATTCAAACTTAGCAAAATGGTGAAAAAGAGATAGAGATATAATAATGGAAATCATTACGGTTAATCTGTCCAGGTCTAGACTTTGCTCTCTTTTGACTCATCTGTGCCACCAGTCATTTCTTTGTATTTTTGTCTCTTTTTTGTTCTCTCTCTCCATATCTCTGTGTCTATGCTCAGCCCATTAATTGTGCCCGAACAGTGCCACATGCCTCAATGAAAATAAATTGCTTTTAATTTGGGCTTTCCTTTTTACCACGGCCGGCATCACTTAATTTCATTAGCTCTGAACCTGTAGAGCGCTTTTTCAAAAGCGTCATCTCATGGACGCACTTGAAAATGAAAAGAAGCCCCTCTCCCCATCCCCCCCCCTCGCTCCCTCTCTCCTCTCTCTGCGCTCCTCAATTAACAGAATCGTTTCCTTTCAACTAAAATGAATGTTATTGAAACCAATTAGCATGGACTGGAAAATCTCTCGTTAATGAGGGGAGTGTGGGTGAGTAAACAGGAATGAAAAGATGAAATTAGAGAAGAGGCTCTTCTTGTTGGCCTGGAATAATGACATGCTTAGTCGCCTAATTGTCTGGTGAAAAGCACCGCTGCGATAGTAACAGATTGCGGTGTTCATTAGGCAGCAATGGGCCACCTGCTGCTGGGGCGGCGAGCCCGCAGTCCCCGTACACGTGTTTATCCCAGGGGGCACTTTTTTTTGGACACAACGCTCACTATGAAAAGCAAATGAGCTTGCCAATATGCTGCAATGTTGTGTCCTTATTGCCAAGGCACAGAAGCATGATATGTCAAATCAAATGAAATGAATGAAACCCAATAGTGTGAAGCTGGAGGGTTTCCTCTTTTTTTGATGATGTTTAGCGAGAAATGACCTATAAAAATACACGGGTTAGCAAGACTGTGTAATTTCATTATAAATCCTAAAGATAAGTATTCTGTTCATCATTTCTGTTATCATATCTCATCACAGGGCTCTTTATTGCTGCTTTTGAGGCCCAGTTTGTACAGAGTGTGAGGGTTGAGAGAGGGATAATGGGCCTCTAATTGCAGTGTGGATCAGGTTGGGAGGGGGCGGCATTCTCACAGTATTTATCCCCCTCCATGAAATATTTAATGGCTCGCCGGGAGAAACAAACTCTACAGACATTCTCTAATTCATAACCTGGAGATAGTCTTACACATACAATGCATCCATATCTCGATCCCTCCTCTTTGTCTCTCTCCACAGCTCCGGCTCCTATTATTCCTGACTACACAGAAAGAGAGGAAAAAAAGACAGATTTAAAAGTAGCCGTTCCTAAGTGTAATGTTAATTAATTCATAATTAATTCTCGCATTAGGACTAAAATGGGTAGCACATATTCTTAAGCTCAGTGGGGTCCGCAGTTGCTTTGAGGCAAAGTGCAGAGTGTGGATTTTAAAGAGCTATGACCCCTTGATGTAACAATATAACAAAAGTCATCAGCTGCGGCTTCTTTTCAACATTTTTTTCCCCCACTCCTTTCAAAACAGCGTGAGGCTTTTGTGTGTCAATACATGCTTTTGTGTATGAATATTTCCACTGTGTATAAATGTGTACATATTTCCATGCGCATAAACTACCTAGTGCCATTCATGTGGTCTGCCACTTCCTGACAGGCCTCCACCAGAATACAAATATGTCTCATTGTTGCATGTTGCACTGAACACAGCTGTTGGCCATAATTATCTTGCAGATAACTTAAAGGGTGTCAATTAAAACGCTGCTCTTTTTCACTGCCTTCATCTATCGCCCGTGTCCCCCCCCCCTTCCTGCGTTCCCTCTGCCTCTAAGGGAGTTAAGGTGAGAGTTCAGGGTAAGAACGGAGGTGGGAGAGCACGAGGGGGTGATGGTTGGACCGCTCCAGGATGTTTTAGTGAAGCTGAATTGTTGTGAGTACATGTAAAGATCCAGTCAGAATCTTTTGCTTTCAACAGTGCACCTATTTTCATGTGTTTATTATGCTCACACAGGTTGAACGGTTAAACTAGATTCATTCATGAATTTCTAATGAAACAGAGCAACTCTGTCCCTGTGGACCTCCCTCTTTGGGGCAGGGTTTGGCTATTCCTCTTGCAGAGGCCAAGTGGACCCTAGATGCTCGCCCCACCCCGTTCACACCACATGCACCTTCCCATCACCTGCCATAACCCCTCCACGCTCCCCTCAGGGACAATTCAACCTTTGAGCACTGGTTTGACTGCTCAGTCTTTGCACAACACTACAGTGGGTTCAGTGTAAATGATCACTGAAATGTTTGTTTACAATAATTGGTGAAGTGCATAAATAACCCAGAATCCAACCTGGAGTGGTGGTTTTCATGCCCCGCATCTTCAGCCGGAGCCTGAGGCTGTTTGCTGTCTATCTTACTCAAACACCTGAAGTACCAGGAGACTGGATTAGACTTTATGGTTCATCATAATCTAATTTGATTAAAGATGGAGTTGATTAAGTGACATTGGTTTGATACAGCAATGGAAATGTAATCAGAGCTGATTTCTTGCAGTGGGTTGCAGTATTATGGGGTTGTGATGGGCTTTGTGATGGAAACACAGATTGCATTTTGAATTATATGTGTATTTTAAGGGTCTTTGGGGAGTTGAAGACAGGAAGCAGCACCTCTCTCTCTCTCTCCCTTGAGATTCCTCCTGCTTAATTGATTTACTTTGTGCACAATGACACGCCTATAAACACAGGCATGTGATCACCAAGTGTCAGTGTCACACGCTAGGATCCCCTTCCTCTCTCTCTCTCACACACACAAACACAGATGGGTCGTCAGCTGTGACATGACAGGACCTGCACGAGGATTTCAAAGCCACCCCAGTTTTTTGTTTTTTTTTAATCAAAAAAAATTAGACCATTTTAAAACAACAAAATATGAAAATATGAAAGGCTCTTAACTGGCAATTTATTTTATCAAGCCCTTTGCAAAACAAGTCCATATTCTTGTGTGCATTTTTCTAAATGTGTCATCTTATCAAAATCATTACACACAGAAACATTGCACACTGAGTCTGATGCATTTATTGTTCTATTCGTTGCAAAAGTTATCAATATGAGGCAAAATGAAAAGACACATTTTCTCCCTTGTATTTTCTTGTATTTGGCACCATGGTAAAAAAAAAACAACAACAAAAAAACAAACAAAACACTGGGTACAGTGCTTTTTCTCTTGGTGGCTGACTCGTTGCAATGAAGATGGAGTTAGAGATACTTTGTTTTTGTCCTTATTTTGGTTACTAAGGTCCAACAGTTAAACAAACTTTAAGCTTAACCACAAGGCCAAGATAATGAGATAAACTTAACCTTAAGAAAGAAACACTTAAGGATGTTTTGTGCAACCAGTTTTATCTCAATGAAACCTTAACTTGGACTTAAAGGAATCTTATCTGAAGGTGCTTTGTGCAATTGGACCCTGGTGCTCAGAAAGAATGCTTTATGAACAGCCATGCTAGCAGCTCTGTGAGGCTATGCTCAGGCTCTGTGATGCTTTAAGTGACATGCTAAAATCAGCATGCTAACATGTCAATCTTTAGCACCTGTTATGTTCACCATCTTTCAATGGTGTGTTAGCATGCTAATATTTGCTAATTAGCCCTAAACACAAAGTACGTCTGAGGCTGATCAGAATGTCATTCATTTTGTAGTTAAAAGGTCAAGGTATAAATTAAAATTTTGACCTGCTGGTGACGCTGTAGGAAAAGTCATGGGATCACCAGGGTTGTTAGGAATCACCCTCTGAGTACCACGAATGTCTGTACAAAATCTCATGGCAGTCCATCCAGTAGTTGTTGATATATTTCGCTTTGGACCAAAGTTGTAGACCGAACAATTTTGCCAGTATGGTTAAAAAGGAATGGAAAGCGGTGGCACTTGGGAAGCTTGAACAAGCCAGTGACAGGTGGGACACATGGGGGCCAGGAGTAGTCTTTAGGTATTGATGAATGAATGAATAAGGAGTTATTGAGGAGCCGATTGATTGTAAGCCAATTCAGGATTCATGGATGCCAATAGGTTGTCTTGGTTCTTGAATAGCGGATTAGGGTCAGAGGAGATGGTCACACTGATGCAGTCCTCCCTTCTCTCCCTGCTCCCTGCTCCTAATTCACCTCTTCCTCTTATTAATACTTCTGTCTATTTATGGGGGCTACACGGCCAGAAATAGTCCAAATGTTAACAAGCTCTATTGTGTATCACAACTCCCCTTTTGTCCCCATCATTTGTTTGGGCAAATGCATGTTGTTTGTCAGTTTGTTCTGCCTGCAGATGTCAGAGTGTAACTGAGAGGAGCTCTTTCCAATGTCAGATGACAGGGTGGTGAAAGAGGGGTGAACATTAACAGACAGATGGATGAGAAAACCAGAATCTGAACCGAGGCAGGACTCGGGTGTGCACAACTAAGATTCAGAATATCTCATAGTTTTTAAACTTTCTCTTCCTCTGTGATTTGATAATCGAACTCTTACTTCCTGGTTTTATAATCTGACATTTCCTGTTTAGCTATGCATTTCCTTCTTCTGGAGTACACAGAGTGGAGAGGAGGAAACGGGAGACTGTTGTCCTGGATTTGATTAGAAGGAAGTGTGTCTCTATACACTCTCTCTTTGACCTCAGGAAAACAATTATTGTCTCCATCCAGCCCTTATCCACGTGTCACTTTCCTCAGCACGGACAATGTTGTAATTGTTGTTACACAGTTATTATTATTACATTATTGCCTTTCCTTGCCAGAGGCATGGCCCTACGGATGGCAATGTCGGTCTAGCAGTCAGTCCACCAATTTGGTCCTGACCAAGGTGTCTAATGGATGGATTACAAAGAAATTTTGGATTAATCTTATTGACTTTAGTGATGGTCTAAATTTTCATCTACAGCAGCTCAAAGTTTTTACTTGTCCACTAAATTATCTAAGCACCTACAAAATGGATTGGCACAAAATTGTGTACACACATTCGTGGTCTTTAGCCGATGAATTCTGATGACTGATTTTTCCTCTAGTGCCATAATAAGGCTGGCATTAAATTGCCCCACTATTGGTCCCACTATTGGATGGATGACGGTCACAAAACTATTTTGTTAGCTTGGTCAAAGTAGTTAAGATACTGCACTACTTCATTCTGTCTCTAATTATAATGGATTTTTTCCCATCTGGTCTTTGCTTTTATTATTTCATATTTAAACTGTAACAATATGAATCTGAATGCATATTATTGAATTACTCTGCTTTAAGAATGTGTTTTTTTCTTGTCTGATAACACGCAACCCTAATGTATCACGGTCCATTGCACTGTTTCTGAGAACTTTACATCCTGTAGTTGAGTCGTAATCCACTCCAAATACACTTTGACTCTGCTTTAACCACAAATAGCATTTGGAAAAATAACATTGTGATTAATGCATGCTAACTACATAATAGAACTTAGAAATGTAATTAACAGTAACTTCCTGCGCCTAATTGGTATAGCTCTGTTATTCATTAGATTCCACTGAGGACAAAATCTGGGATATTAGATGCATATTAGAGGCATTACTTTTTGATGTTAGAAACACAGCTTAAAGAGCACCATTTATTATTTATTGTCTCTTTTGTTTTCACTCGGGATTGCAGCAGTGAATACAGCGCTTAGCGTTAGCTCTGCCACGAGCCTTCAGAACGGCTACGCTTTAAAGTGAGGGTCTTACTCTTGTTGGGGAAAAGGGCAAACTCAGGGATGCAGAGTAATTCAGCTTGTCAGATGAAAAAGACAGAGTGATTGACACAGAGAAAAATGTTATCTTGCAGAGGTGGGAGAGGCCAAAAATCCTGAAAAGCATATCTGTAAGGATGACAACCTGCACAGTGTTTTGTGGGTCTTTATTTCTGCTTCAACAGTGATGAAACTATTAGCAAATGCAGTTTTATTTTCTTCACTCACTTGTTTCTCTCATCACCACCCCCTCGTTCTTGTTCACACACTGGCTCTTTCTCTTCTTAAACTAGATGTGAAACCAACAACTCAATTTTATTTTAACTGTACAAAACATTACAAGACCCTTCATCAGAATATTTGTAGTAGTGCCATTCAGGACTACTTGTAAATAAGTTTCTGACTTCCTTTGAAGGTTCTCGGTCCCCTGGGAAATTCCGTCCCTGTGTTTCAAGGTGATCACGCACAAATCACAACCCCTTTTTACATAGAAGTCACATGATAGGGCCGCTACAAAGTCCCTTCACTGAAGCACCTTAGCTGGTTTGCTTTTTTGCACAGAACCAGACAACACAGTCATAATTTCGCCCCAGTGTATGATTTTTAGATAGCTGGCAATTTGGGAGCAAATGAGGCACAACAGCATTGGCCTCTAGTGTGACATATCATGTGTCGGCAGTGCTATATAAACAATAACAATGGCATAACATGGCAGCAATAATCGTTTACCGTCCCTGTTGTATGGTGCTTGATCTCGTCCTCTGCTCAGATGATAAGGAGCTCCCGAACTCCCATCGTCTCCCCAGTTTGTGGACATTTTCAGATGCTGTTCTTCATCTTAGTTAGCTGCTAACTGCTGCATGCTGCTTTTTAAATCTTCTGGCGATGGGCCTCACATGTAACAGGTTGTCAAAACAACACACCCGTCCCCTCCATGGTCCCATCCTCTTTTAATCCAGCCATGGTCCTATCCTGCAGGCAGTCCCTTTTACTTAGGCGTCAATTTGGCACTGACGCTTCACTGCCAGCTCAAAGGCAACATAACTCTGTTCTCCCATTCTGCATTAGTACCTTTTATAAAGAACGACTTGGCGGAATAACAGCGCAGCCTTCCCGCCTTGAACAGGCAGTGTTAAAGGGTCCACAGAGACGCACATGGATTCATACCATTCACTTATTTAAATTAACAATGAAGGCCAGTTTTCTATTGACCTCATATATTTCAATGTTGTGTATTTAAATTTTCTTTTTTATTCACTGTACTATGAGCATAGAGGCTGCATTTATTTAATTTTGTGCATAATGCTATTGTCTTTTTTTCTCTCAGAAGTTCTCATTTGTGCTCCATTAGTTTTGGATCACGGCTCTGTCTTTGTAACCTATCTGACACCTGAGTGTCTCAGTTACTGCAGAGGATTAAGCAGAGGAGGCGTTAGGTCTTGCGATATTGTACGACAGTGCATGTGTGTGTGTGTGTGTGTGTGTGTGTGTGTGTGTGTGTGTGCTGGGGTCGTGGAGACAGATTGACCACACACTGAGAGAAGACACAAGAAAAACAACATGAAAAGTCCAAATAAAGGTAACAGAAGGACTGCAGCTTTCAAGTCAGTGTGGTCAGCACGAAGCCCTGCTCGCAAAGCCCTTCTTCTATTGTTTAATTCAGTTACCACCTACTAATATTACAATACAAATTCTTGACAATGTTGCTTCATACTGTAAGGAAAATATCTGACCACCTGTTCCCTGGATCTGAATTTATAAGGTTAGCATGTGGTGTAATATACAGGGGTGTATAACGTGCAAACTTTTCTGATGAGGACATTTTCTTGGGAAACTTAAAGTGAATTACAACAAGTTAGAAAAAAACTGCCTTGAACAGTTTGTTTGTTTTCTGTCTTCACTGTTTGACAAAAAAATACAAATTAAAAAAACACAGGATTTAGAATTTCAGGTGGGCAACAAAATGCCAAATGGTGTTGCTCATCTACATTTTTGCAGTTCATAACGCACATGGCACACACACGCTGTCTCACTTCCTACGATCTTTTGTCACCTGCTGCAACAAATGTCCCATGTAGAACAAGGGCACGACAGTGGCCTGATGGGAAAATAGGAAATGGGCTATCATCAGGCTAACAGGGCACCGCAGTCCACTAATCAGATCAGGAAGTTGGGTGTGTGTCTCAGAGCGGGAAGGCGTGTGTGTGTGTGTGTGTGTGTGTGTGTGTGTGTGTGTGTGTGTGTGTGTGTGTGTGTGTGTGTGTGTGTGTGTGTGTGTGTGTGTGTGTGTGTGTGTGTGTGTGGTAAACTTAGTAATGCACTAATGGCAGTCATGTTTTAGGAGGCAGAGTTTCGGGCATCACTTGGAGCAGGGGCATTTCCGGGTCTGTGTATGCTGTCATCTGAGCTTGAGTCAGCTGGCTGTAGAAGAGGGTAAATATTTAGGTCCAGAAAAGGAAACATGTTTTTCCCCTCCCTAGCTCCAGAACAATAATTCCCTCCTTCTCCTGCCTTCTGTGTCTGCTTCTCAGAATAGCCGTAATTATCACACTTCCCTGCATTCATGAGGACCTCATTGTCCCGGGCAACTACCCGGCAGGCAACTGCTGGTGACGTATTCCTGTCAGTTGATTGTGTATATGTGTGATGCCTTTATATACATATACTGTATATATGCATACAGTATGTTTGTATTAATGTATTATTTTTGCACATAATACCTGGTAAAATTGTACCTGTGGTTCTCAAATACTCCTTTTTTGCACTTGGAACACCTTTTTCGTGCACTGATGTCTTCAATAAATATATTGTGGACCATTTTGTGGCTTTTCTCACCCAGTTACATTGGTGTACGGGGTGTCCTCTGCTGCCATTTCAAATTGTAATCTATCACACAATTTATTACTAAAAAAGTTTAAAAAGTTACCTGAATGCATTATTTAGAAAAAGAAAAGGAGAGATCTACACTTTGATGCAAGGGTCAAGTCCTGGTCTGTTTCCCAGCCAGCTGTGCAGTCAGACTAAGGTACACACACTCAATATCTAACACCTCTGTAAATTTCTGTCTCTCAATCTCTTTTCCAACAGCTGGGTGACTCAATATTTTCCAGAGTGTAGTGACAGAAAAGCACACAGCATAACACAAACCATAAGAGATAATATAGTCATGAATAGAGACCTCACTTCTGATGATATTATCATTTTTATCTAAACAGCTGCTTGTTTGTGAAAGAGGAAACTTAACAGCTGCTTGTGAGGAATACAAAATCAATGTCATGTGCGGTCAAAGGAGTTTGTAAAGACAGACGAAACATTCAGTTATGAATAAATATAACAATCAGCACATTGATTGGAAAGCCAATACCACTCAGCCGGCCGACGGACCGGAGTAGATGAGAGAGCGGCCGATAAATGATCAGAATTAAAGTTGGTGTGATGCGACCAAGCCGACCATCAACACAGTGCAGGCTGTGGGACTGTGACAGGATCAGAGCAAGTGCACAAGACGTGCCTATGAGGTGCTGTCACTCAAACACACACACACACACGCATGGACACATTAGTGTCTAAAAGATACTTGATTCTGACAAGCTGATAAATCAACATTATAAAGCTTTACTGTCTCCTTCTCGTGAGCACACACACACACACACACACACACACACACACACACACACACACACACACACACTCACTCATACACACTCCCCAGGACAATCTCATCTTATTTACAATAACCTGACACTCCACTGTGGTGAAAATGGTATTAGATTCTTGATGACAAATAAAGAGAGTGAGGAAGAGAGGTAGAGAATGACGGGAATGTTGGGATGGGGGTTTTCTCGGGAAGCTGCATTTTTTAGTATGCATGTTGATCCTGTTAGGCTGAAATGCAATAACAGATTCGTAGGTCCGCTCCACAGGAGGAAAGACCCTCGCAACTCTCTCTGACTACCTTCTATTTATCATCTGCACATAGACTGTCGCTGCAAAGAATATATTGCTTTAAAAAGTCGCCGCCGTAATAGCATTGATCTAATTTCCATAAATTTTCATCTGGAATTTGATATTTTCTTCATCGGTGAACAACATAAACTATTTAAAGAGGATGCTGGTGTGGCAAACTTTTCCTCCCCGTCCTTAAATTTGCTTTTGGATATTCCCTCATGATGGATACCACGGGAGTCGGCGTAGGAGGGATTCACATATTGGGCAGCCAGAGTAGCATGTATTGGGACACACACACACACACACACACACACACAGCACAGATGGAGTAAGCTTCATCACAACATCCATGACCTTAGATGTTCCATTCATAAATCATTTACTTTCACTATCAGGTCTATCTCTTTTCAAAGACCAACCTATTTATTTATTAAATGGTACTGATAAATCCTCTGTTGGTCTCTTAAGCGCTGAATTATCTGTTAGAGCTACTTAACCTGTTGTATTGTCTAAACTATATGATTAATTATAATATGAAATACATTGTAGTAGATTGTCTTGCAGAGGATTAATATATACTGTTTATACTTGTGACGTCCTCCAACCTACATAACAAAATAGGTCTTTCTCATTGCCTTATGTGAGTTATATCTGATCTGACATCCCTATCAGCAGAATGACAGCGAAACTGCACATATTCCTGTTAACAAAACTTATTCATATGACTGTTGTTTACTTCAGCAGCTTCTGTGGTTAATGTTTGCTTAAGTTTAGGTAGCTCCAGCTTGGTGAAAGCTGGGGATAGATTGTGGTTGTAGTTAAAGCTTCACTTATCAATATTTATGTGACAGTTGGAAAAATATGATGCCAGGGTTGTTACTCATTGTTGTCACAAGACTCTACAGTTCCACTCAGGTCAGGGTGCATTTTAGCATCTTTTAGCCCTTTGTTTTGATGTTTCATTTTGTGTTAAAGTGTTCGGGTGCAGTGATGGTGTATTATGGCCACAGACGTTAAAAGGGTAATATCCAGAAACAAAACTCAGAATTTCCAAGATTAAAGTCCTACATTTATGACAAAACAAATCAAAAATTTACGAGAGAAAAGAATTGAGTTTTCTCTGAGATTACAAAGTCACAAATTTAAGAGAAATAAACTTGGAAAAATAGTCCTTTTTGGTCAAGGAACCCCATCACGTCACTTTGCGAGGCTCCTCACCACACCACACATGCCACCAGTACACAGGGAATCCAAGCAATCCTTGAGATGTTGACGACCATCATGGGTTAAAAATATTTCCATAGTGACAGTCGACTGCCAGGATCCAGTGTTCTCTGCCTTACACTGCCTCTGACTGGCTTACCCTAATATTCTTACTCTAACCCTCAGCAATCTCACTCCTCATGCCCAATCTCACTCACTTGTTGCTTAAGTAGGCTATTACTCGTTGCCTACGTAGGCAATGAGTAGAAGCAAATCAGACAATCAAAGGAAGAGTAGGGTGTGTTATTCCTTTGCCATCCTAGAATAAAAAATGGCGTCTGAGATATTACCTGGCCATCAGCTGAATGCCCTTCCTGGGTATTCTAGTTGAAATATTTCATGAATATGAATGGGCCTACCCAAAGTTTATGTAAACAGTATGCATTCACCAGCTGTATGCAGCCTCCAAACTGTAAATAATACCTTAACCAAGTCTAAACGTTTGCTCTCATGTGACACTAATGTTGATCTCGTGGAAGGAATTCCTGTGCTTGAGCCATTCATACACAATGACTTCCTCTCTATGTTGAATTCGTCCGTCTTTATTTTACATCAACTGACTTTCTGGCAAAAAAAGCCAAAAACCAAAAAAGAGCTACTTGCAAAGTGAACATTAGGTTATCAAGTGGGCTAAAAACATGACTCCAGGTGAACGCCTAGGTTACTCCGTTTGATGCTCTGCCTTTATTGTTATCGGTTATCTTGGTTAAAGTTTAAGAGATTGTGGTGATGATTAAAAGAAATCAGTGTTAACTGTTGGTTGGAGACAGGATTCAGTCATATGCTTTGTTGACCCAACCATCCACCCACAACCACCTAGGAGGTTTCACAGCAATTTCACACTACTATTTTTTCTGAGTGACGACAGTCATTATTTGCAGGACCACAAAGACCACTTATCAAAAGATCCAAGTGTATGGTAAGCATTTGTACAAACAACCAATTCCATCATTTTTCTGGTGAGGACAGCCTCCTTTATGTTGAGCCTGTTTGCAGTGTCTGCATGCGGCGCACATCATTTCTCCGCGTTGTGTCTGATGAATGATGATTGAGGCATAATAAGCATGCATCGTGCGATTAGAATTAGATCTATGTGGTAGCATGTTAGATTGATGTTCTTAAACGATAGCCACATTAAGCGCGACTGGTTAGATGTTGATAGTAAAAGCCAGCAGCCCAGTGTGAAGGAGGCGGAGAACAGTACAGCAGGACTGTATTGTATCACCATCAAAGACCTCAGTCCCGGGGAATGTCATTATCTCTCTACAAGCATCTATGTCCAGATGGCCCCCAACCTGCTGCTACCACCACCAACAACAGGCTGTGTTTGTGTGTAGAGATGCTCACACTGTATGGGGCTCGTGTATGCATTGTGGTTATTTAACCCACCATAAAAAATACTGAAGACATGAGATTGTCAGTATTGCAGAGTAGCTATGGCATGTTTCCAGGCCGCATGAGATTCTGCTGAAGACATTGACCAGCACTAAGAGAAGGTGAAGCGACCACATTGCACCCGGTTTGGCATCTTAACACTTGGTTGTCAGGTTTGAAATTGATTTTAGGATGTTAATGCAAACTTTCAAGGGTTATCAAGGCCCTGCTCTTGGCTACCTCTCTGACACTTTAACCCCTTTGGAGCCACAGCTCAGCTACAGATCCTCAGGCAGGACTCTGTTGGCTGCTCCCAATTCTAGGCTAAGGACAAGAGGTGAGCAGGGTTTCACAGACCTTCTGAACTCTAAGAAGCCTGCAAAGTTTTAAATCGGCATTAGACATTACATCATTTCTAAAAGACTATTTTGAAAATAAGCCCTTTAATAATTTGTTCTGTATGTTTTATTATTCTGTTTTATTCGATTTTTTTTAAATGAATGCATCTTCTCTGTTTAAATTGCTTGTTTGTGCAAAAATAGTTTTTGACAATTCTGAAAAACTTTAACTCTACTGGGTGAAATTGCTTTGGAGGGAGTGTTTGTGGTACAGTGGATGAGGAAGAAAGTTGCTGAGTCATTTAGCAATGCAGGCCAAAATGCAAAGTTGTAACAATGTGAGGAGAAATATGGCTGAGGCATGAACGGTAGTAAAGGAGGAAATAAGTAAGTGTAAAAGATCCAGAGCTTTAGAGATGAGGCTTCCACTTGAGTCAGACTTGAGACACAAAATGCATAAAATGGAGTTAAGACTTTACTGGCTGTGGCTTAGGAGGAAGAGTGGATCGTCCACTAATCGTAAGATCAGCGGTTCAATCTCCGGCTCCGGATGAAAACTTGGGCAAGACACTTAACCCCAAATTGCTCCGGATTGCAGTGCCATCGGTGTGTGTATGTGTATCAGTGTTTAATTGAAAAGCAGGTAGCACCTGTATGAAACCTCGGCCACCAGTGTATGAATGTGTGTGTGAATGTGACGAGTGACTAAAAATGTGCCATAGAAGTCCAAGTCCATTCCATTTACTTCATGTCTTCATTGAAACTTGACTCCATATATACTTTACTTAACAGTTAAAAACAATTGTGCTTTGAGTTTTGGGCTTCGACAAAACTAAAGACTTTACTCAGACTTCCTCTAAAATGACTTCAAAGCAGCTGTGACAAGATAATCTGTAAGAGATAGCCACCAAGTTAGAGCAAAGGCAGTGGACGATGTATGAGATTACTGCGTGACACAGTGTGTAACTCAGATGGACTTTTGTGGGTGAGGTGAAGGTGAGACACCGGGGGAAGTCAGGGTGAGGAAGCAGGCATACAGAAGACTGAGGGGTCTGACTGAGACAGGGTGGGAGGGGGTGAGTCAGGCAGCAGGTGAGCGTGTGCCACCAGGGGGATTCATCTGTCCTGGGTTCAGACAGGGCCTCATTAGTGAGCAGTGAATTACACTCCAGACACGTCTTTATGTAGACTAATCATATTACAGCCAGCGCGCTCAGCTTCACCCCGGGGGAGACAGGGGGAGGAGGGGGGAGAGCGCGAGGCAGCGGCGGTGGAGGTTGGAGAACTTTACAATCTGATTTGTCCGGGAGAACTCAATGTAATCTAGCACCTCCGACTGACACCGTTTTATCTATCTGTCCATCTATCTGGCTGCGTGCGTCACATGACTCCACCCCTGCTCACCGGCTCGCTCTGTCTCCCTCTCCACCTCCTCAGCGCACATCCAACCTGCATCCAACTCTTCCTCATCCCTTCCTCCTGCTTGTTGTCTCTACTCCCTCACCCCCACAGCCTCCCTCTCTATCTTCCTCCCGGCTCTCTCACCCACCCACACTCTCCCTCCAAGCCAGTGCATCCCTGCCCCCACGTTGTCAGTTCTGACAAGCTGCTTTAATGGGCGATGTGGCGCGTGCCTCTGACCACTGAGCACAGTCATTAACCTTCACTGGCATAATTGAATTCAAGGTTGATTGCTCGTGACCCTCCCCCCTGCCGAGGTCCCTCTCAATGTACATATTCATTACAGGGCCCCGGCTCTAAATGGATTGCACAGGGAAAGCTGTAGCAATCATCCAGGCCGCTCGGCGGGGGCAGCGGCACGCTGCTTGGGGGCCGCGAGGGGACCGAGGACGGAGCGATGGGTGGAGGGAGAAAAGGGGAGGGGCACTAATTGCATGCTAGAGGAAGAGGATCAGATTATGAAAAGAGTGAGAGAATGAAGATGGATCCCCGTGACACTGTCAAATTAAGGGCAAGCCTTGTAACGCGGCGAGACACTGAAATGTACAGTGGCACCCGCTACACCAGAGGAAGAGGGGAGATTGGGGGAGGAGATGGAGATGGAGGGAGGAAAGAGAGGGAGAGATGAGAGAGAGGCCATTGAGGCTAAGAGAGAATTGAATGTAGAAGAATGAAGTAATATACACACACTCACACACACACACACACAAACTGTGAAGGTGGACACACACACACTCTTGGGCTGGTCTCAGTGTGAGGGGGAGCATATATCACATCACCCCAACACCACCACTATGCCCCCCTCCCCCGAAACGCCGCCACCACCACCAGCCGCCACCCCAAGCCAGCAGGTCTCTAACTCTCCCCTCTCTAATAGCTGTCAGATTACTATCAGCCAAACAAGACATCCAGACTCGCCTCCTCCCCCTTTCTCGCTCCCTACCTCCTCCACCCACTCCGCTACCATCTCCCACATTACCCTCCGTCCTCCTCTTTCTCCGCTACTGTCTTCTCTCTTCCTTTCCACTAACACAACCTTCACCTCCTGTGTCCCTGCACCCTGCAGGAGCTTCCCATAACCTCTTCCCACTGAGCTACAACTCCACTATCTACCCCCAAACATGATCAACTTCCAACTGTGAGAGGTTTAAAGATCAGCACTAAGTGATTGGTAAAATCCACTTTTGGGTTGCGAGGTTGAGAATTAATAAATCTTGACACAGCATTTCTGTTTTCACAGTGTTTTTGAAAACTGCTAAAGATATTCAGTGTCCCTAGAGTACATATTGTGCTCCCTTTGGTGATCCCTTACCTTTTCATCCAGCCCCATCATCAGGAGAAATTTTTTCATTAGTTCAGCGCTTTGGTTTATAAGAAAATACCTGCAAAACTAATGGCGTTGAAATCGGTGAAAACAGGTGAGTGAAATAAATATGTAATAGAGATTACAGATGTACAGATTAACAGAAGATGTTATGTTTGGCGCTTGGACTCCAGAGGGAGCTTTTGTAATCCAGGGGCATCTGAGCAGGAGCAAGATGAATGCCCCATGGAGTCCAGACACTGGTTGGTCGTGATGGTGGTGACTCAGAGACTGATGACTGATGAGGATGATGAGGCTGATGAATCTGTGAAAACAAGAAAACATGAGATTACAGGCTTACAGAGAAGGTGTGTTGCTGTGTTGTGGGTTAACTGTGATCTGCCGGCGGAAAAGCTGACGTATCAATCGACAGCCCCCAACAATGACATGAGAAATAAATGAAAGACATGCTAAAGTATAGTCTGCCTGACTGAACTTTCGCTAGAGCTTCATTTCCATCACCCTCAGGCTTATGTTAAATGCTAATGGCAAACTACGATGGATAAGATGGTACATGATAAACATCAGCATGTTATGCAGTTGACCTACCTCAAAACGGGTCTTAATTAATTAATAATGAACAGCTTATAAACCCTTTATAGAGGAGTCTTTATTAGAAAATGGTATTGTTCATTGTGTAAACAGTGAGTTCTGAGATTGCCCTTTGGTTGGCCTTTTGCACCGCTACTGTCGTCTGGCCGGAAACCTCTCCGCCCTTACAGACAGCCAGCGGTCCACAGAGAGTCATCCAACTGTCAGTGGTCTGCACTGTTCCAGTCTCACGTATGTCGGCTTTGTGTGTGAGCTGTGTGAGTGTATGTGTGCGTGTGATCGTCTTTTAACCCCCCTCATCATCACTAACAGGGTTTCCCAGGCTCTGGCCAGGAGAGTGTGGGTCACAGGGCAGGAATCAAACAGCAGAACAATGGAGAGCTTCCTCTACTTAACCTCCTAATGGGCTCTCAATGGCTCCCCTGGCTCCCTCAAAACTATCAGCCACTGGATTCACTTACCTCGCTACACCAACCAGGGTGTGTGTGGGGGGTCTGAGTGGTGTGGACGTGGCATACTGCAAAGAAGGCGTGCGTATGTGTGTGTGAATGAATGAGTGTAGGTGTGAGACATAAAGCCAGACCACAGACAGAAACACAGAGGAGGTCCAACTGTTTCTGATGAGCTATGTGTTTTCTGTGTAACGACATGCAGGCGGTGGATGGGAGAGCTGGAAGTCTTACATTCTCACAGCCACCTACTCGTCACATGAAGCGTACAACCCGTTAACAAAACACGTATTTTCAGGTGTGTGCTTGTACTGACGGGTGCCTCCGCTGACCGATGTAGATGTCAGCATATGTGAGTGCATAAGACTTTTGCGTCGAGGCACTCGGCTGTGCTAGTTACACTTCAATAATTACTTTCAGCGTGTGCTCCATCCCTGAGCACCTCGCAGCCCCCAAATCTGCAAAGACAAGTGGCCTCATTTATTTCCATGGAGGAAAATAATTTAGCAGTGTCGGGCGCTAACGAGCTAGAGCGGAGGGATTCCTAATTAGATTCACTTTGTTTGTGTCATTTTAATTACGTTGTGGTCCCCAGCAGTGGAGCCACCAGTGATCCTTCAGTCTCTTAGCTCTGCTGCCATGCATGCTACCGCGCCCGGCGTCCCAGCAGAGCTTTACAAAAACCAACAAACTGAACTCTCCTTCCTGTCAACCAAAGCTATGACAGGCCGAGGGGTTAATGTTAATTTGTTGATTCTGTGCATGTTAGGCTGCTGTGTCACTTTAATCTCCGAAAAGCACCACAAAGGTCACCATCTTCTGATGCAAACAAATACACCCTCTCTAAACTTTTTTTGGTGATGAATCATTATTTATTGCTGTAAATGAAAGGCATGGGAGACAGCTTTTCCTGCCTGTGTAGTCTTAAGCGGTGTGTTTATGTTCTGCTTTTGAAGGGAAAGCTTCACTAAGCTGAACCACTTTGAGGTTCCTTTTGAAGTATTCCCCGAAGACACGGTTGCTAATTATTTGGTGTTTCATGATGAATTCAGCTCAGTTCATTAGACTGTTTTAACTGATGTTGCTGTCTTAGATCCTGTCTGCCTCGTCGCACACACTGAACCATTAAGATAATTGAGTGATTAATTGATACCTAATGATCACCTAGAACCTTATGTTCTACTTTCATTTCAAACTTGACAATCTATTATGAAGTTATTACCTGCAACTTGTGTGTGTTTGCGGCAGAAAGTGACGTGAAGTATTCAAGTGAGTTTTCTGCAGCCATTAGATATGTGATGTGAGGTGTTCCGCTTCGAAGGCCTCAGATGTATAATGTAAAGAGGTGTTTGCCTTATATCAGTATGTAAAGGTCTTAGATGTATGATGTGAAGTGGTGTTTTGCCTTGTGTCAGTATGTAAAGGCCTGTGAAAATAAAATTTTAACGGGAAGAAAACACCAAGAATTGACGAAAACCAAAGAGACAGAGGAAGAAAGAAAGTGGAAGAGAGGGAAAGACGAACCCTTGAGGTGTTGCGGCGTCCCAGCAGTGGTGTTGTTAGCAAGGCTTTCATCCCATCTGTCCCATGTTGTGTGATAGTGATCAGTCTTCAGGGACCCACCTCCACAGATGAGGTCAGCCCTACCTGTCAATCACACTACACCGGGCCAAGGCCTGGCCTGCTGGGGTCACCTCAAGCAGGAGATCCCAAACCCCCAGACCTCCAAATTGGAAAGACTTTTGGATGAAGAGGACCCAAAATAAGAATTTGGCCGAGCACTGCATTGTATTAAGCAACAAAGTTACAAATTATTTAATGAAGCTATTAATTTATCTTGGCTCGAGGACATTCCCCAGAGCCCCGTGATGGAATGATACACCAGTTTGTTGGCAGACGATATCTGAAATTTGATCTTCCAATCAAAACAATATTATCACATTGCATCTCTGTGATTGGAAAAGGGTGTGATTTAAAAGTCTGTACAACTATTTCATAACATACTGCCCTTGAATGTCTGTGAATGTGTAATGAATGACCAAGTAATACTGACTCTCTGGTGGACTTACAGAGTTTGACAGTTTGGGAAATAATCTGTTTTGTAAAAACAACTACTAACATTTTAATGGGCTCAGATGATTGCCTGGTAGTTGCTCAGAGCCATTAGATTGTCCAGCTCACATAACCCATCATAAAAACAACAGATTGTCAATTTGAGGTGTCATTTTTGAGCAGATGAAACTAACAAGATATAACATGTTAACTAAGCCCCTTTTTTTTCTGTTGAACGTGGGAGTGTCATGCCGTTATTCCGCCTTATTGTTCTTTATAAAAGGTGCAGTCGCAGAATGGGGGAACAAAGTTGTCGACTTCTTTCTAAAAGCAACAGCCAACCACTGACAGGACGGGTGTGACGTTTTGATGTTGTGTTACGTGTCCAACCCACCACTAGGAGATTTAAAAAGTAGGTGGTAGCAGTTAGCAGCTAACTCAGACATAAAGAACGGCAGACAAAATGGGGAGGCAATGAGGTCTGGGAGCTCCATACACTTTGAGCAGAGGCTGGGATTAGCCGCCATATAACAAGGACAATAAATGATCATTTTTGTCATGTTATGCAATTGTTAGGAAGTGTTGTGGTACACACCTCACCCATCACGCCTCTTTTGCTATTGGAATGTCAGCATACTGTCTAAAATCACTCACTTGGGTTGCACTATGGGACTGTGTAGTGGCCCTATAGCCGATCTCCGATAGCACCAGAAAGCACACACCTGTATTTCCCAAAATATCAAACTTATTCTAAACTTAAGTCACTTTGCTGTCAGTCTTTTGGACGTGACACACTGCTGCATGTGTGTGTGTGCCTGGATGTCTGTGTGTGTCTGCTAAAACTAACACAGCTGATGAGCTGTATAAACATCTGAGCTGATCCCAGATATCTCTTTTTGTCCAGGAACAACATTTGAATCAGTAGGACAATGCCTGCACAGAGGCTACACAGCTGTGTGTACACACACACCGAGGACCAGCTCTACCAGGGTCATCACACTCAAAACACAGCTTACAGTCGCCAGAAACACTTTACAACAGGAAGACAGTAGCTCCACACCAGGGAAATGTTAATGTTCCTGCAGTTTTTGACATCTTTTCTCATTTTGTCGTCGTTCTGTACAAACTCAGCACATTCGGCAAGCGAGTGTGTCTTGTTGTCCTCTCGATGAGATGCAAGCAGTATGTTGTAATTTGTGTGTGTCAGCACTGATTGCCATGCTGCATTATGCAAAATCCTGAATGTAAAGCAGCCCATCTGTGATTGTGACTTCTGAGTCGAGAATAAAGATGCAAACTGTGGGTTAGATGTACAAAGGCTGTATGTTTCTAATATGTGTGTGTGCTGTGAAAGAAGGACACAACCAAACGCACACATGCACATATTGCTGTGATGGGCTGGCTGTTTATAGTGTGGGCCATGTGGAGAGGGAGTTGTCTGTTCTCTCACTGAAGCTCATGCTTTGTCTGTCCCTTAAACAGATAATCTATTAGAGCTAACCTAATGGAGATGACTGCAAATACTTTATTTAATCCTTAAACTCGGACTTGCAATACCTAACACACACAGTTACTATTAGGTGCCTTTATTTTGCTTGATGATACATTTTTTGACAACCAATTTTTTTCACAAGATCTGAACCCAGAAGTTTGAACCCAGAGATATACCTCATTTGTAGGCCAGATGTACAGCTCTGAAGAATTAATAATGGTAGCAAGAATTTCCAGAGGTAGGTGTACTGTAAGTCAAACATGTGCAAGTCACATGCAAGTCTCAAGTCTTAACCTTTAAGTTTCAAGCAAGTCTCAAGTTACTGTGTTGAGAATTTAGTCAAGTCAAGTCGAGTCCCTGCTATAGGTCAAGCAAGTCATAAGTCATATGACATTTAGATGATGTGGTCAAACATTAGCTTTCTAGAAAACGTTTGACCACATCATAAGCTTATAAGTTGGCTAATAAGACACATTCATGTACCTTTCAGATTTTGTAGTGACAGAAGTTATGGAGGGACAGAAGTGATGGAGTTTGCATGTTCTCCCTGTGTCAGCGTGGATTTTCTTGGGGTACTCCGGCTTCCTCCCACAGTCCAAAGACATACAGGACTAAATTGCCCATAGGTGTGAATGTGTGCGTGAATGGTTGTCTGAATCTATATGTTAGCCCTGCAATACCCACCTGTTTAGGGTGTACCCCACCTCTCGCCCAATGTCAGCTGGGATAAGCTAGTCCCCCTGTGAACCATAACAAGATAAGCATTTACGGAAAATGAATGAATGAATGAATGAAGAAGTTATATGTTGTGGTGGTCTAGACACTGATTTTTGAGCTGCAGTTCTTGTGTGCCACTGTTCTCTTATTACCATCGACATTATACTTGAATCCAAAGGCATTGGCCCCTGCTGGTCTCATGTTTCAAAAATAAAATCAAAATTTTTAATAGCTGGAAAAATGCTAATGTTTAATTTTAAAAAGTAAGCTTTTTCGAGTCATATGTCTTAGTTCTAAAGCCAATAATCGTTCAAAGTTACCACTGCGCTCTGACCCTACTGGTGCGTAGTCCAAATAAATATCCAGAAAGAACAAAAATAGTTTTATGATCGCACACAGATGTGTCCGTCAGCAGAAGTTTTTAATGAATCCTTTCAAGCACTTTTAAGGACAAAGCGCTTTCGGCCGTCCGGCCTTCATCAGTGTGAGTTACAAGACTAGCAGTGCATGCACTGATTTAACAGCTGCAGTGGAGTCTGCAGATCAGCTGTGTTCAATCAACAATCACCGATACAGACCCTAGAGTGGCATGTAAGATGGTACATGCTATACACAACATATTGAAAACAAAAGACAATAAACAGACAATCCAATATCACATTCATATGTGCTGAGTTAAAAAACATGTCTTCAACAACTCCAACTGTTACTGAAAACATCAGGTATGACTGCCATTCATACATCAGGACAGGTACAAGTTGATTAAATATATAACAGTTGATCACAATTTGGACATACTACGGTTCCCAACATGTAACCCGTCTGGGAAACTCTAAATGTCAGATGTAATTTGTATTCGTATTTATAGATGTAAGGTTCCTCAGAAAAACCAATAACCCTTTAACCCTGTGTCCATGTTCACAGAAGTGGCGTGCTACAGGGGATGTCATGTTGGCCCGTTTAATGCTGCTTCTATGTTCATTCAGCCTGATTTTTAATTTGCGGGCTGTCTGACCAATTCAGTATTTCCCACATGGACAAAAGTAAATGACATGAGATGTGTTACAGGTAATGAGAGATCTAATGTTATACTCCTTTCCAGTATGCGAATTCTGGAATTTGTCAATTTTTACCATATTGTCGCACAAAGTGCAAGATCTACAAGGAAAACTACCGCAAATAAAGGATTTAGGTCTAGCAGGACAAGAATCAGCCTTCACTAAACGGTCTCTCAAACTAGTGGCTCTTTTGTAGGTGAATAGAGGTGGGTATTGAAACGTGTTCTTTAGCGCTCTGTCAGATGATAAAATGTGCCAGTGTTTCAAGACAGTAGATTTGATCTCAGAGCTGAAAGGGTTGTATGTAAGAATGTGATTTGTAGAATGTACTTTGTTTTGCTTGTTTGTCTTGGTAAATAGCGTTTTCCTTTCAGTTTTGTTTACAGTCTCTAACGCTGAGTGAAGGCATGATTTGGGATAGCCTTTCTGTCTGAACCTGTGGAGCATGTTTTCACTCTGACAGTTGAACTCCTTCTGTGTGTTACAGATGCGTTTCAGTCTGTACAACTGACTGATGGGTAGGCTCTTTTTAAGAGGCAATGGATGGTAACTTTGAAAGTTTAGTAAATTACTCTTGTCAGTAGGTTTTCTGAATATTGTTGTGGTTATTGAATTGTTATTTTTGATCAGTTTTACATCTGAGAAGTTAATGCACTCTAGACTTTTTTACATTGAAAAAATAATTGAATCCATACATGAGTTTAGAAAGCCATGAATACAAAGTCAAGTCGAGTCAAGCAGGTCTCGTACTCAAATTTTCAACACAAGTCTGACTTGGGTCATGTCCTGTAATTTAATTTATAAAATGTGCTACACTTGATCTTTTGATGGTTTACAGCTTAAAAAGGGCCTTTCTGTCGTTGTATAAGACGACCTCTTGTGTCTTAAATATAACCTTTTTTTCTAGTCTTTGCATAAATGTTGTGGTTTTTACTCTTCTCCTTGAATCTTTTAAGATGTGCATCTAATTCAGCGACATGCACAGCACATTATGAGTAATTTCATTACCAGAACACAATAACTTTAAGTCAAATTGATGCAGACTAGACTGACGTCTGAGGACACCATTGATTAACTTATACGAGCTGGTGTAAGTGAGGGCTGGCTGAGGGCTTAATCATTCATTAATCATGTTGTCTAAGATCTGAACCAGAACAGTTTTCTCTGTGAACCGCTGTTGGATATTTTGAATAAAATACACAGGAAAATACAACAAAACCAGCTTATGAAAAATTCTTCTGTGAACCAACACTACTGTGTGAGCAATGTTGCTCTGTTTTAATCAAAACTTCACAGAGGAGAATAGGCGTTGAAGAATCTAAATGTCTAAAAATCTGTCATTTTGACGACTGTGATATTTGTATAATTAAAAAGGAGAGGGTACCGTCTACCCCATATATGATGTGACTGCTGCATTGATGAAATTATCTATCTTGAAATAAATTAATATGTTTATCAGGTACAGAGGACAATTTAATAACTCACCTGTCAAAAGTACCCGATTATGTCTGGGGAAACTGGCAGCTGATAATTACCCACAATTCATACCAGAGGTTTGAATCTTTGCAGAAGAAAATTGATGAAACACAATCTAAATTAGGTACAGTAATCCATTCCAAGGTATGATGGGAAAAGGCCTATGTAAGGTGGATAAATGAAAAAGATTCTTGGGTTAGATTTACATAACCATAAGAGCTCTTACAAGCTCAGTTTCATTCATTTGGCCGTCACTCTAAAGTTACACAGTTACTCTCTTTATGTGATCCATTAGGAACTGTTTTTCTCCACAGAGTGACCTCACACACACACATACACACACGCATGCATGCTCCAGTAGGACTGATAGGACTCTGTCTCATGTTCGAACCAGCTGGATGTGGAAGTGCCGTCCGCTGTCTTCTCAAGCCACACGCTAAGTGCAACCTCAGGTCTGTATATCTTACTGTCCTCTCACTATCAAGTTAACGCTACCTTGTCCTAATAGATCTCACTTAATGCATCCTGTGGTCATTGCCAGGGAAATAAATAGCAGCCCAAACCCACTCCCACTGTCTCACATATTCAAACATGAGCATGAAGACACCAGGCGTGCGGTGACTCGATGTGACATCACTCTTCCTGTTACTGAATGCCGTTTGTTGATGGTTACGGCAAATGTTAGCTGTCGACCTTTCACACGTTATTCCAAGGTTGTCTTCCATGTTGCTAGCTTTGTAGTCACTTGAAGTAAGTGTTAAAAAATACTTGCCTATATCATGCTACATATTTGAAGCAGTTCTGCAAAGAAAGAGTTTGACATATTGGGGAATTCACTTATTTGCCTTCTTGCTGAAGTGAAGATTGATACCATAATATTTAGTTTGAGTCAGCAGCCAGTTAGCCTATGCTGCATTCCATTTGCCTGAGAAGTCGGAGGTTGGAGCTGGGAAAGACATCACCCGAGTTGACTGCATTCCAGTACAACATGTCGGTAAACCATGATGGTGTAAGCAGTACCAGTTCTAGCCAAGTTAGCCATTGTTGCAATGTTTCCCCTGTACACATTTAGCAGTGACATTGCTATATGCATACAGGTTGCAGCAACTTTGCCACCAGTTTGTGGACAGGTCTGTAGCTTTAGAGTGTTAGTGTGGAAGTGTTAGATCCCAATACGTGCTTCTATGAATTACAGCTAGGTAGACATGAATGGTTTTCCCCGTGCAGCCATATGTAGTGGCTTTGTGTAACTGGCTATCTCTATCACTCTTTGTTGCTTGTGCCACTCTTCCTTTGTCATACATAAACGTTCCAACATTTTTTGTCATTACAGTGAAACATTACTGGGTACCTGACAAGGACACAAATTTGTCATTTCGAGTCACCTAGAGGCCCAAACACATCAAACTGACGTCAAAGAACTAGTGGTGACAAAGGCCTGAACACCTCGCATCACACGTGTCATGGCCAAAAAGTTGCACATGAACACACCACAAAAACTACAGCCAATTGCCAACTTGCACGCACATTTTGCACCTGTGTGAGAGAAAATAATTCCATACCAGCACTGGGCGTTACACCATATTTGCCATTCAAAAAGGGAAATCGAAAGACAGACAGGGTGGATTCAAGACATTAATTAGCCAGGTAGCACATAAACAAAACACACCAATGTCAAAAGAACAGAAGATATTTACCGTGTGTAGCAAACATCACCATAAACAAGATAATCTTACCTAATATAACAAATCAGTTTTGATCTCACGCTCTCTTGACTTAAAGGCATTTGTTGGCTTTCCTCACTTCCGTTTCTTTTTCGTACCGAGTTGAGCTGCCAATTCATTCACCAACAGGCTCCTCCATCGCTACAACATGCTAAATCAGCCAAAGAACAGCCGACATGGGCGGACTAGAAGTGCCAATGGTGCTGGACACACCGCAAAAACTAGGGCAACAGACACTCACCGACGGTCCAACACTGACCAACTGCCAGCCATCAGCTTTGTGCGTCAGGGCCCTAAAGATGATATCTCTAACGCAGCTGACTCAAATATGAGAAGCTCTTTCTCTCAAACGAGAATGTGATGAGCATTACCATCATCTCATCATAAAGCAGCCACTCTGCAGTGAAGTTTTCCAATGAGTGCTGGGATAGATATGTTCAGAGCTCTACATATGGTGGACAGCTGGACCTTTGGCTAGAGACAAGCCAGCAGAGAAGAGGCATGGCATGCGGCAGAGTTTTTAATCTATCTGTCTGTCTCCTCTCTGTTATTAACCTCACGCCCTGACAGCCTGCTCCCTGTGACACTGACCTGCTTCACCTAATGAGCTACCAATTACTACAAATTAGGCGAGAGAGAGGCCACTGCTATCATCCACTCCACACACTCTTCTCAACAGTTCTGTGGGATTTGGATGTAGTGGGATGCTCAGGTGGAATAAATAACGAGGTGTACACACACACACACACACAAAAATGTGACGCTGATGTGCATTTTGTATTTCTGGAGGTGTGATGTTCAGAGAGGATGCTGTTAACATTGTGTATGTGTTGCTGTGCTGTGCACTTAGCGCTGTGCCTTGGTGCTTTAGCCTGGCACCTCTAGTGAGTTTCAAAGATCATTTGTATTTGCACCTGCTCCTGCTGTGCTGTGTGTGTGTGTGTGTATGTGTGTGTGTGTACGCCCACATAGTTGGTCTTTAACCTTGCACACCTGGCTACTCTGCGAGACCAGCTTCTCTCTGGCCCTTCTCGATGTTTATTCATTTATTTATGGGAAGCCTGGAAATCATCGCCCTTGTCTTGGTCTCCTGTGGCAGCGAGGGAAGGCAGCCCAAATTTATGCATGGCAGCAGAAATTAATTAGGCATCATTTAACTCATGCTAATGTGTATGCATTGAATTTTTTTAAGAGCCCGCCTGTTAACTAATTTGTAAGAACTGTTTCACAGAAACGTCAACAGTCGGGAACAGACAGTGTCTTGTAGGCTATTTTCTCATACACAGAGAAAAATATGAAATCAGAGTGGAATAGAGAGAAGCCTTGAGATGTTAATAAACAAAGCTGGAGGAGGAGGAGAATGTGGCCTGCAGAGGTCACAGCGCTGGAGCCTGCTTCTCCTCTTCATTTAACTGTGTCCCTGGCCCTGAATGGCCTGCAAGCTACACACACACACACACACACACACAAACACACACATTCATAGAAAGATGAAGGGAGTGGGAAAGTGAGATGGAGGGAGAGGAAAGGGAAGTGAGGCGTTTATTTGTTGCTTCGCTCTTAACAGGCTGCTAGTTCGGCACGGAACCCCCAAAGGTAGAGTTCAGAGAAAGCGTGTGTGTGTGTGTGTGTGTGTGTGTGTGTGTGTGTGTGTGTGTGTGTGTGTGTGTGTGTTTCTGTTTTGAGCCCGCTGTCTCGGCGCTCTCTTTTGCCAGGAGGTTTCCAACAGCTCTTGTGTTATTAGTGGGCTCGCCGCTTTAACAGCAAAGAACACTGGTTGTCTGGTTTATAGAGAAAACCCGAGGGATCGTGCAACCTACATATATATGCATCCATGTACAACATATACCACTTTGTGCATGATGTTCACATACACACTGTATATAAACACATATTTAAAACTTCTACCCTGGCAAACATTTACATCACTCTTTGGCTCATGTCTTTGTAGATGGTAAAAGAATCCAGAAAAGGACTGAAAAATAAAGCCCAGCTCAGACCAGAGCAAAATGTTACGTGAAATAAAATCCAACATCCAGCATCGAGTAACATGCCCCGTGTCATCTGACTGCTGATATCTACGATGGTTATCTGGCCATCTTGCTGTGTTCTGTTAATCTTACCCCGCTCACATTGAGGACTCTTAGCAGTGTACCGACAGCTTGATCAATAGGTCAGCGTGCTGACAGCGGTCCTCAGGGTCCGGGAAGAGGGAGAGGCTGGGTGGGTTGGGGAAGGGGGTAGTTAAGGGTGATCATGTATCCCACAGACACCAGAAGCACCTATGTAAGGTGAACAAAACCCACAAAACACTCACTTAACAGATGACCCTAACCTCAACCACCTAAGTAGTCTGAACTCTAAAACCTGAACCAGCAGGCTTAGGAAAGGTCACAGGAAAACAATTATGAGATTCGTCTTTTCATTGTCATCAGCCGCTCACCAATGGCGTAGCTTTCATTTCAACAGGGGCACATATATGTAACAGGGTATTTTGGGGTCGTCTGCTCGAACATTTTGAGCAATTGGGGGGCAATGTTGCAACATTTTTGCATGACAATATCATATTGATACACAGAAGCCAAATATTGATTTTTTTTATTACATAAATTGCAAATCCAAATTAACTTTTTGTAGCCAACTAGACTAATTTGCTGCAATAAAAATCACCGACATGAGATGGACAGACGTAAAAATTGACAGATGTTGACAAAGTTTTCCTTTGAGGGCATAATTTGCACTTGGAAAAAGGTAATAAATTGCAGTATATGTTATTGCAATACTCAGCAAGTCACAAAATGAGAGCCCATTTTGGCACTTTTGGGGTTAATTTAAAAAAAATTCCCACCCCTTACATCGTTAATGTGAAAATAAAAGTCCCCTGCTACTGTCACTTTTTTTTTTTTTTTTCCTGGCTTGGTCTGTTTTTTTTTTAATTATTATTATATATTTTGATCACATTTTTATCAGGGGAGACAAATGCACATATTCTAAATCTTGAGGGGGACATGTCCCCTGTGCACCTGTACACCTATGGCCTAGACCTGTATTGTTTATCCCTGGCCATCGACAGTTTGCATTTCACCCACTGTGATCTGGCCGTGTAAATTACTAGACACATCTTGAATTATTTCTACTCGTGTATTATTACACGGCCTGAGCATCCTCCCTGTCCTCACGCCTGTCTGCATGACAGACAAATAAAGTCTGTGTTAGGCACATGGGAGATGCCGGGACAGATAACCCCACATTTACATTCAAACAGAGCTTTTGACAAAGCCTTAGCAACAGGCTCCTTAATCAGCGGGCTGGCTGCTCAGCCCCGGCCTGCCTTCTCCTCTCCTCTCCTTACAGCCATGATCTTGAGAAGGAGCTTTAAATTGGAAATTATTACACATTAAACCCTCTGCGCGCAGGCCAGGATCGAACTGGATCAATATCTTGCCCAGGACAATAAATCAGACGCTTTCTCTCCCCTTCTCTCTTTTCCCCTTTGCTTTTTCAAGTGGCTATAGGCCACTGCTCAACTGGAACATATTTAAATTTTCTTGTAACAAATTAATTCCAACATTTTCTCTTGATTGAATTAGGGCAAGTGCTGGTGCTGTCACAAGTGTTTGGGCTGCTCCTGGGGAGAGACAAATTGCCAGGCCTGGACACGGGTAACAAGCGGTGGTGTTGAGTCGCTGATAATCTCCCCACTAATTCTCCATTACAGCAAAATGAGGCCATAAATCTTCCTGACAGCTGATCGATGTAAACATTGTTTCCCCCATGATTGCCAGCTCTCCCAGCGGAGCTACTGTCCGCTCACAATCCGCTGAAATTACTCCCGCACCAGCCCTCCCTCCCTTCTTCTCCTCCCTGGAACTGGAGTGTGTGCGCGTTGGACTGGCCTGGCGGGGAAACCAAAGTCACTGCTGTCCTGTCGAGGTGGCCATCTAATTTTAGCTCAAAGCCTGATAAACAAATGGAAAATATTAATCAAAATGTCTCCCGTTTAACCACTGGCACAAGCAATTCTTTATAGAAGAATGATTGCTCTACTACCGTGTGGTCGCGCAGTGTTGCAGGTTGAATGAAATGAAAAAGACTGTTGAGAAATGAAGGGAAGAAGAAATAGAGGGAATAACACACAGTCAAACAATGATTTCTTTTCTAAATGTAGCTATCACTCCTCCTCCTTCTTCCGTGTGTGTAATGGCATTAGGCAGAGTAAACGGCAGTGAAAGATTGAGTTGTCAAACAGTCAAAGCACAAGGCTCGTTATCAGCGTGTTCACTGTCTGATAATATTCTACACCATTATTAAAATCCAATATGCATGCAATTACAGAGACAGGGATGCTGTTAAAACGGGACGTCTGGCTGTAATCACAGACAGAGAAGGCCATTTTAAGACATGCCACTTTAAGAAATCTGTTAAAATGGCATGTATAAAGCATTTTGGATACTTATTTTATTCACATACAGCAATAAACAGTTGAGGACAATAAAACTAAAATTGGTTTCAAGTAAAAAACCAGAGGGTATACAGTTGTGGGCAGATACTGACTGCTTCATTTGTTATTTTTCTTTATCGTATTATCTTCTTGATCTTTGTCATTTCTCAAAGATATTCCTGCGTGTCGGTATCCGTGCTGCTCGCTGAAATCTTGCTTCTGGCATGATTCTCTATCTGTGCATCTGCTCCTAATTGGTTGGTTATTTACCACAAGTGCTGAACAAGAGTTACCCTTCTCTTTCAAGAGTAAGAGAGCTGGTCAAGGCAGCTCTCAAAAGTTTGATATAGAGAGACTAATGTGTGTCCTTTTCTGAGACTTCTTTCTTTCCAGCCTCCCAATTGCACCACCGCCGTATCTTCTTGACAGGGTCAGGGATAGGGTCACATCTGCACTTTAAACTCTGTTGCCAGTTTATGAGGTATATTTAGGTAAAACTAATGCAGTCCAATTGAAGATTTGTGCAATAAAACCTGGGTTAACTTTTCCCAATGCCAGCGATCCATTGTTAGCTTTATTTCTTTCTTATTACTGAACTAAAATATGGTTATTTTGACCCTGTTTTAGACACAACAATCTCAAGTTTTACCTCAAAACTGTAACAAATGCATTGTTAACTTTACAAAACAATGTGCATATGACGTTCAAAACTGCAAAGAATACATGTTATTAATAGTCTAAAACAAATAATGTTGTAAAAAGAGCTATAGTAGATGAGAACATATTGCAACCATGCTTTTTAGTTTGGGTAAATAACCCAACAGTGATATGAATTATAGCAACCAATTGTCTTAGGTTTGAATGGTGACACAATGGTTTTCTATCCATTGGTACTGGGTTAAGTTGACCCAATATTATGTTGGTGTGATATTGACCCAGTTTAGGTGTACATAATGAACTGCCAACTGAGTAAAGACTCTTCCAGCAGGTGTTTGTGTCAAGTCATTGCCCGAGTCTGCCTCAGACCAGCACCCTTCCAAATGACGTCCACATTTGTCGTTTGCACAAGCAGCTGATATGACCCATATTTACGTTTAGTGCAGGTGGCAACCTCTGATGTGAGGATGTGAACACGATATTGACATATCATCAACTTTTAAATTGAACTTCTCAACAAACCATTGCTCATTTACTCATCCAGCAGAAACAGAGCAACATTAAAATCAGCAACATAAATCTCATATTCAATATATTTTAGCTCTGTTTTTGGTCTCTACCAACTCCTGAGGGAAATATCTGGCTCTGCTATGTTTACCAGCTAGTCTCTACGGGCCCCTTCCCATTGGACAAAAATATCCACTAACATCTGGCTTTTGTATTTAAAGGGAAAGATTACAATTGGCATTTACTTCCGGGACAATGACTCTGCGGTAGTCACAGGCATTCATCAGCTCCAGCTCAAATCGGCTGCGATCAGTAGTGATGATCTGTTTTGTGTTTTCGGACCACTCTTGATGTCAGAAAAACAG
Source organism: Epinephelus awoara (assembly GCA_035609425.1). Classification (NCBI taxonomy): domain Eukaryota; kingdom Metazoa; phylum Chordata; class Actinopteri; order Perciformes; family Serranidae; genus Epinephelus; species Epinephelus awoara. Next base: position 24,396,449 of record CM069297.1, read on the forward strand.
AGAGGCATACTGGCCTGGTGCAGTGCGGTTGTCGACAGCTCTGGTCTACTGGCAATGGGATAGGAGTTGCTTACTTTTTAACAGGTTTTCCCACCATTAAAAAAACCTGCGTACACATTGCTAATTTGGATGGAAAAGGGTATAACTGTGTCTGTCTGCCTTAGATGCTGTGCAGGTAGCACACTGTCGGTTTTTGGAGCCTTTTCTCTGAAAACGGCTGCCTGCCATGGCTAAACACGACACTGTTAGGGTGGTGAGAGTGAACAAAAACATTAAAGTTGCTTACCGGACTGTTAAACACTGAGCTGTAAAGCATTTTTGATTCATTGTTACGATAAAGATATTGATTAGAGTAACCAAACCTTAGAAGCCATGTGCAGATACTGTTGAAAATGAGAACTGTAGCCAATATTGCCACAGTTAAAATGTTGGCAGTGGATATTAAGAGACCTCTGTTATTTAAAGTTATTCCATGGTTTTGCAGAATTGTCTAAAATAAATGTTTTTGTCTGTCTGGCGATAGAATTGGTCTGCCATGGTATGCAAATCAAATGATCCAGTTTTATATTCTACTAGGCGATTTTGTATTAGAAACTGTTGCCACTCTTTAATCCAGATACCCTCTACTTTGCAGCTAATGTACCGCCTCTCCTTTCTCTATCCATTCAGTCCACTTTGGCTGCCTGTATATGAGCATTTATGAGTCCTGTGACCACGGAGCACCCAGGGGGCATGTGCGACAGACCGGGAGACATCCTGCACTGGCTCTAAAGGTTATTCGGGCCAGCACTCCATTGCAATTGGTCCCTGTCTGGCTCTGTCACTAGCATTATGACTTCATCACCCTCGAGAGGAGAGGAAGAGAGGGAAAGAAAAACAGTTTGCACTCATCCGTCAATGTCCATCTCAAATTACAGCTCAACCAATCACCGGCGAGGATCAATAGGGAGCGGCTGGGCAGGTTGGGGAGGGATGAAGAGAGGGAGGGAGGGTCTGAAGATGCCCGCTGAAAGACAGAAGAATAACTGATCAATACGAAAGGATGGATTTTGTCATTTTGAAAAGGGCTGTCAGAGGGTCGTTCACTCCCACCTGCTCAGAGCTATATCCTCCAACTCAAGCTTCGGATGACACATCAGTCCATCAAGTCGCTCCGGCCCAATCCTTCTTCGCCTCTGCCTCGTTCACCACCATCATGCTGTTAACATAAATCATAACTTTGGAGATAATGACACTCGCAATGAGCGAGTTATTTTCATTGGCTGTCAATTTGCATAGATCAATGCTACACCTTCAGAGGGCAATCTCATGATTCGTCTCCTAATTACAAAGCAATTTCATTTTATCATTTCATCCTACGCCTCCTCCACATTCCATGTCACAATGTGTGTCGAGCCTGACCCCTGCACTCCTCCACACATGAGGAGAGGAATATACACTGCCAGTGCCAGTCTGATGAGAGGCACTGTGTGTGTGTGTGTGTATGTGTGTGTGTACGCTGGGTGATTAACTCAAAAAGAAACAAAGATCTTCTTTATTGGGATGCTCTCTGCTGTAATGGTTGTTTGATTGGAAGCCAGTGGCTGTATTGACAGGTGAAGTGGACTGATTAATGGGGGCTTAAGCCAGTAAGGATAACAGTCCTTTACACGGCTTATTTAACTCTAAAAGAGTGACTGATGGTCCACTGCAGGGGTGTCCTCTAAATCACTCCCCACTGAAGCCTCTAAACACGGTAATGGAGCCATTTATGCACATCTCTTCAGGAAACATTGATTTGGAGGATTTTAATACAACCCACTGCTTACTTTTGTTCTCAACGTGTGGATGCTACTACTACCACTTGAAGCTAATTATAACCGGATAATGAGAACCATGAAAATGTTCGATATTCAATCTTAAGGTCAGAATAGTTTTTAATTCTAATAGCTTACATAATAGGGGATACTTTTTTTCCCCAAAGGCACCAAGAAACTCAATACTAAAAGAAATATGCGTTCAGCAAGAAGTAATTACTTTCTGGGTGGTAATTAATAACCTTAATAGTAACCCTGGGTCAAGAATGCATTGATACTTTTAATTTAGAAGTTAAAAATTATTTAAAGTGTTACAAAGTAGTACAAAGCACATCCACTATAGAACCACTGTACCTTATAGCCAGCACTGGGCAAGCTGTCTATTACAGCCCATCGTATACTGCCGAATGCTAATCATTTGACCTAAGGTGCAGAGTTTTAAAGTAAGGCCAGAGCAGTAAAAGGAAGAGTGGTTTTAGTCAAAACAAAGCGTGCAGAGGAAGTGAATGAATATAGAGTATCAGTATTATGTCTGTCATGAGGGTCAAAGGTGACTTGTTTGGGGCTTGGTTGAAGCTCTAGTTTCAATTCAGTGGATCAGAATAGCTCAAATTGACACCAAGACCCATCTGCCCACTGAATTAATCCTCCACTCTCTTCCATTTGGCTGTTTTTTTGTTTTCTTTATCAGCTCCATCCATTTCTTTATTCATTCAGTTGACTTTTGAAAGGGGAGAGGTGACATGTCCTGGGGCATGTATGTGTTTTTTAAAAAATCCAGCGATTTCAAGTGTAACATTTGCAGACTGCAGGGTCACTGGCAGTTATATTTTCCCTCTCCCTCCTCTCTCTCTCTCTCTCTCTGTGAAATCGATCGTTTGTTTGTAAGGAGCTCAAACAGAGCGGGAGAAGCATTCAGAGCTCTGCTGGCAACGCGAGCAGAGCAGAAATGCTGCTGGGGAAAGAGGCAGGCAAAAGTCAGAAAACCTCCCCACTCTCACCGTCAGTGCACATGACCTTGGGGCCAGAGCGAGCTAGCGAGCAAGCGGGCGGAGGAACCGCCCAGCATGCGTTGGTGCATACACAGAGGAATTCGGAAGGCAGAGTGGAGTGCGGGTCTGCGAGCCCGAGCCCTCTTCTTAAGTGAGTGCAAATTAACTGAAATAAAACTTTTAAAGGTCAATATAAATTTGATTTGTTGTCTACACATAAACGTTAATAACATTAGAACAAAGTTCCCCTGCTCTTTGAAAAAGGCTGCTCCGTTATGTTAATCTGTTTGGCTGTTAAACATGAAGGGCAAGCAACAGGTGAGGAGCCTTTGTGTCTGTGGCCCCGCAAATAGAGAGACCGTAGCGAAACAAAGACAGTAGTCGACAGTAGCTGACACTGGCTATCAAACAAACAGCACAGAGAAGATGTCTGCCAAGGAAACAGCCTCTGGTGAGAAACGCAGAATGAAGGAAAAGGGGGAGAATAGAGCGATAGCGAGAGAAGATGACAGAATGACACACAGGGGACAGACATGTTTGTTTTTGTGTGTGTGAGCCTGCCTGTGTGTGCAGCGAACATGCTACTGTGTGTGTACACTCTCTGTCTCTTCCTCTTGCTCAGTCATAGACGTCTCAGTGGCGACTGAGGCGGTGGAGCCCCACGGGGGTCAGCCATGTAAGGAACATAAAAGGCCAATTTAATTTAGCACGTCCGCGGCTACAAAGTATTTTAATTCCGACAGCTGTGACTGAGGAGTTAATATTTGACTTGTCAGAAGTGGGGCCGGGGCCAGTGAATCATTGTAATTCTCATTAAGAGGCTCTCCCCCAGCAGCACCCTAATGCAGAATAATGAAAGTCAAGACGGAGTGAGCTTCTAATGCCAGTTGAGGCCTATCTTTTAATATTCCCCTCTTGATGGATTAGGGAAGCGGGAAATTCATCTTGGATCATAGGGCCTAATTTAATAAGGGATCATTCCAGGAGTATTGCATTTTATAATAATGTCATTTAAAGTGTCGTCTTCCATTTTTACTGTCCCATATGTATGCTTATATAATGGTGCCGGAGGGATGTGTTTTTACAGTGCTCGGATCTCTTCTGTGTCCACACACCCCCTCCAGACCACACTGCACTGTCTCTCTGCGGTCTGCAGGCTCTCAACTCAGGTTTTCATTTCATATTTTGGTCATAGAGCCAATTGAGCGAGCAGTTATGAGAAGTTCAGTTACTCCAGCATGTTGCTGTTTCCCCAAATTATTTCTAATTGTATTTAAGGGAAATCACTGTGATATGAGTGTTGGGATTGTAAATATCACCCAAAGGAAATATTATAAAGATACATTACATTTGCTCCATCACAAGCTCCTAAAACCTCTCTCAGAGAGGCAGCACTATATTTATTCGACCCACTCACAAAAGAAAAATGGCTTTTAGGGAATAAAGTAAACAAACGTGACTAATATGAAGAAGTGTTGACGTTAGCAGCGGCACAGAGAGCACACAATTATACCTCGTAAAGGCTGGTATGAGTGAAAAATGCTGAATGTTAGTGAAAACGCTTCTATGAATGCATTCCCGTTTTTTATAAACATGCAAGGCTCAGTAGGAAAACAATCTCAATGCAATTTTTGTCATTTAGAATTTTCAATTTTGCACATATAACATGTTAAACAAGCCTTAAACCAAGTTAACACAAACAGATTATAGTAATGCTTTTATTAGCAGTGGAGTAGGCCTGTATGTGGTGCTCTACAGGCTCAGAATATCATATTGCGTATGGTTTTGCATATAACCTGCCACCACAATAACGTGTAATATTGTTTATTGGTTGACAGCAAATAAAATCCACCTACCAACACCTGTAAAGCTTACAACAGACATATTATAGTATTTTGTTTCTTTAGTCCGTAAAAAAACTGATGAGTAAGAATGAAAATTTGCCATTTTGGGGAGGTTATTTGCCGGGCTATTTCTTGGCCAGGTGCAGTGATTTCCTCTAGTCTAAGCTGGTTGCCTGGCAGCTGCCCAGAGCCATAAAATAGTCCAACTAATTTTTTGCTTTCAGGCCCAGACACACCTAACCATCATAAAAGAACTAGTGGCGACGAAGGCCGACCTTTGTGTTGCCTCACATTGCCAACGTTCGAAGAGCATGTACGCTCTGCGCCTGCAGGTGACTGTAGTCTGTATTCATCATTAAAATAGGGAAACCAGGAGAACGGCAGGACGGATTCAATTTGCTAGTTAGACAGTTTGTACACTAACAACATAACCTCATGCTGAGGGATGAAGTGATATTGACAGTGCACGAGCAAACAGTATCACAAATGGTTACGATCCATTTCTGCTGAAGAGCTGAATGGCTAAGAAAAACAATCTTACCTGTTACGATCTCATGCCATCTTGACTTTAGTAATTTGTTTGCTGTCCTCACTTCCCCTCGTGTTCTCGTGCTACCAATCAGAGTGATTTCATCAACTCTCTCACGCCAAGCGTTCAACATGCTAAATTGGCCAAAAAAATCCCAGACGAGGTGTCGACTAGTGCCAATGGTGCAGAATACCTCCCCCCAAAACTGGAGCAACAGACGATCACCAGCGGTCCAACGTTGACCAACAGCCAACCATCGGCTTGGTGTGTCAGGGCCCTTACGCTTCAGAGGTAAAGGTAGGTGGACCCTATTACCTTCGGACAGAGCCAGGCTAGCTGTTTCCGCCATTTCCAGCCTTTATGCTAAGCTAAGCTAACCAGCTTCTGGCATGGCCTTATATATATTGTACAAACATGAAGGTGGTGTCAGTCTTCTCATCCAACTCTGCATAGAAAGCAAAAGAATACTGACCAAAAAGTTCTTTTTTTTTTATCTCAGCATGTACCTCCTACCTTCCATTGTTGTAAAATGGTGGCGAAACTAATCGTAAATTCATCTGACAATATATATAATACAATAACACCACAAACTAGTGCCTCTCTGACAGTCTCATCAACAGCTGAACATTAAAAGCTTCCTGATAGATATGTATAAGGAGATATATTTATGATGATGCTGTTATATTGGCTGTAGTGAAGAAAACTCAATTTCAGGACAGAAAACCAGGCTGTCATAAGTTACAGTATAAAAGTTGTTGTCATGAACCAATGCAGATGTTTGAGTCATTATATTCTATCTTAAGATTAGCTGGCATGCAGCTTTAATCGACTCCTGTCCCCAGCATCTCTTAGGTGGTCCTACAAGAGCACTTCCAGCACACAGTGCGTTACATGTGACCCTTTTAAAGGGTCCCTGTCATCATTAAGATAAGAGGCAGTCTCTCAAACATGCTTTAGCTCAACAAAGTGCTTCCTCTTTGGCACACTCATGTCTTTTGCACCTCCTACTACTTTCTCCAACATACTCTTCTCGCTATCTTTTCTGCTCGTATCACTGCCCTTGTCATTCTAACTCTGCCGTCTCTTTCTGTGGGACTTTCTTTATGTCTGCCCCTCCCCCCCCCCCCCCCCCCCCCCTCCACATTTCCTGCTCTTTAGTCCACTGAAGTCCAAACTCAATGTCAGCCAGTCAGTCAAAGTCACAATTTCAAATCTAGTTCATGAATAGTGCTGCCGGTTGAGAGATATAGTTGTTTTCAATGCGCTTGCTTCCTTCCTCTCTATAACACAACCAGTTATCTACCACAGCAAGTGTCAGCTATTTTAGGATGCATGCGATATTCATTCTCTACACATGTGTCACTTCCTTGATTTTTTTTTTCCATTGCAAAACAAAAAGGGAGGAAAAGTTTTGCACACTGCACAGACCGCAATCCGGTGGTAAACTTTTAAAAGATTCAATCTGGTTGAAGCTGTTTCCCATTCTTCCCGGTGTCTGATTTGCAAGTCCTAGTCATCGAGGAAACCACTGAGTAAACACTATCTTGCATCAAATTGTGTGTAATACCAACAGCTACACTGACAAATTCGAACAGCCGCTTTCTTTGTTTAGTTTATATCTAGAGGATTAATATAAAGAGTCTGAAAAACAAGAGTGTGAGAAACTCAAAGAGACAGAGAGAGACTGTCACACACTGAGAAGCAGCGATATCACAGGAGGGAGGGAGCGCGAGCGAGGGCCAAGTTGCGAGATCTATTTTTACATCCCATTTCAGAATGAGATAGTGTCCTTCTCTCACACCTCCCGCTGTGGAGGAAGCTAATGCAGGCCTATTTAATTAGACGTTGGCAGATTGTTGAGCCAACACTGTAATCCAATAGAACGTCGCACCACTATGGGGTCCTGCCTCCTCCGATGCCTCGTTGGCCCCATAATGCAGCTCAGTCAGCTCTTCGCATTTTGTCTGCCCTTCTCTCAGCTTGTGACATCAATTTACATTAGCCTGCATTGAAACAAGATGCATTCTTCCCACCAGTGACTCACCCAAACACACACACGCACATACACACACACACACACAGCCCACTCAACCTACTCCTCCCAGTTGAACTTGACATGGTCCCCCACCATTATACATTACCTTTCATGCTCATCTTATTAGCCTATAATAAGGCATGTGTACATGTGTGCATGTGTGCATGTGTGTGTGTGTATTTATCTTCCATCCTCCAGGAAGGCGACTTACATGCACTTGCCTGAGGAGTAAATTACCATAGCAATACAGCTGTCAATACTGCTGTATCAATGAGGGGACACAAGTGGCAGGATCAATGAAAACATCTGAATAAGACGCCCTGGATGACAGACACTTCCCTGCTTTAAAATTCTATTACTGCTAAAGCGCTTGACCTCTTGCTCCCATATTCTGCTGCCCCAAAGACTTATTAATATACAGGAGGATACTCGGGATAGGTAAACTTTAATTTTCATGGATAATGCTTTATCAGTAAATTAAAGGATGCATACAGTAAGTGACTGCCTAATGACTCATTATAAAGATTACTACAATCTCATGTGACGCTGGAAAAAAAAATGCAGGAGTTGCTTATGTGGAAATTAAAACTGCAATGAAGGCATTCATCCAACAGTGTAATATTTTGTTAAATATTTTTGAGACATTTTGCCTTTAGTTTATATACTTGAAAGGCAGGAGAGATGCTGTTTACACTGCACAAAGTATTACGTTTAAATCATGCAACCATTGATTGAACAATATAACCCAGTGGTGAAATCCAACTAAGTACATTTACACAGATGTAAGGTACTTACACTTTACTTGAGTAGCTCCATTTTATGCTACTTCATACTTCTACTATTACTGCTTACTATTTTCCATACAATGAGCTTACATGATGCACAGTTACAGATTTAACAAAAATATATGTAAAATAGCTCAAATTAGCTCCACCTCCACTAAGTACAACAGTAAAATGCCACTTACACATTAATCCATTTCAAAAAGGGGGTTTAAGAGTCCTCCATCAGAATTTTTTTTAGCATCAAACACTTAATTTCCTGCATTCTGGTGAATTTAAAGACAGCAATTTCTGCCTTTTATGCATCAAATTACAATATAACTATCTTTAATTTTGTCAAAATAAAAGTCCTCTGTTGCATTCATGTTTTTAAAAGGGGGACAAATGCATATTTTCGAAATACTTAAGGAGACATGTCCCCTGCTTCCCCCACAAAAATCTACACCTATGAATGCATCATGAATAATTAAAAAAACAAACAAACAGTAATGTAGATTTTAATAGTATAGTCACAGGGGCTGTTTTCATGCATTGTGAGTACTTTTACTTTTAATACTTTGACATTTTGCTAACAACACTTACATACTTCTTACACTTACATCCAGTGTGTAGTGTTAAGGGGCATCATTTGGCAGAAATGGTCTCTAATATTCATAACTTTGAGAATCGGTGTGTTATAGTTACCTTAGAATGAGCCTTCTCTATCAACATGGAGCGGATCCTCTTCCATGGAGTCTGCCATGTTGTTCTACAGTAGCCCTGAAAGAACAAACCTTACACTGACTCCAGACAGGGCCATTCGTATTTTCATGTTGGCCATTGTAGATCTCTCCAAGTTTCAGTTCTGCAAACTCATGGCTAGAGTCCACTGAATCTGACACATTGTACCTTTAAGTGACATTTTTTTAAGTGTAGATAGAGTGTTTTTAAACTGCGGTGTTACTTTTACTAAAAAGTGACAGTAGAAAGCTGACAGGAAACAAGGGAAGGGAGATGGGGGATGATGTGCAACACTTCGCCAATTTTTTATTTATTTTTTTACAGTGTTTTCTTTATACTTCTCTTTCTTTACACAGCAATAACTGCTTTCAGACAGCATAAACAACGTGCTTGTGGAAAATAGTCAATAACAGATTTAAGTTGTCTGATCTTTGAGAAGTAGTTTCCCTATATGTCCCAAACTAACTTGAACAGATGGGTACTACAGAATGGTTTGCATATTTAATGAGTCTAAAGAGACCAAATCTTAAGTTTTCAAACATAAATCATCAACTTTACATCGTCATGTTGAATATGGCACATTGTCAGCTTCCTCTGGATGCTCCCCGTAATAAACTTTGCCTGCTGACGGGTTTTTCCAATAGTTCAGGGCAATTTCATATGATGAATATAACATGTTGTTAATGTTTACAGATTCCTTAGGTCGCACTCTGACACGATCACAATGCATTTCTCATAAAGTTTTGATGTGTTTGAACGCAACTACTGAGTGAAAAAGTGTAAGTAAATTGCGGCCAGCGAATCCATCATAGAGTTGTATGTTTTCTAACATCACTAAGATGTATTGATTTTTGTACTGCACATACTCAGATTTATGGCTATGTGAAAACAACCAACAGCTTTATGAGTATAACATTTACAGTACACAGGTGATTGATGCTTGCACTGAAAACCAGGGGCTATTTTCCATCGCATCTAAACTTTGCTTTGACCACACACGTCTGTCACAAGTTCAATGAGCATTCAAATGCGGTTGACAGATATATAAATGGTCATAAATGCCTCCCTGGACAAAATGTTGAAAAAGCGTTTAACCCCGGAATGAATGATCCTGGACCTCCCCGGATTTAGCCACATTAAAAAGACACTTGAGCATCCTGATACAAATATTGGGTGATTTGTCGGCTTTTTTGTCATTTCGTGACATTTTAAAATGACATTTTGTAAACTACAGACAGCGTGAATACAATCAATATGAGATGAGTTAGGCCTGTGTTTCCAAGAGGCTTTTTGTAATTTAAGAGTCTGTGTACAAACATCTGATGATTGAAAAGCAAGTACTCGATTATACTCACACACAGATGATTGGATCTTACCAGCTTGTAAATACAGAGCGGCATGGGCCAAATGTTTAACATTTACTGTGTGCCCCTCATCACTCTCCCTCTCTCTCTCCCTCTCTCTCTGTCTTTGCATTTCATTTTGTTCTCTTTTTGCTCTGAGACCACAATGCGCACACAAAAATGCACACAAACTCACCCCGCAGTGCATCCAGAATGCACCAAATGTCACCTTTTTTTCCAATGGAAACAATAAAACCCCCTCAGAGCTACTAATGCCCACAGGCCTCAACACATACACCCTTGTTTTGTCTTCTTCCCAGGGCAGGGAGTTATACATTATGTTATCTCCCTAATCTGCAAACCAGCTGCAACTGGAAATGAATTAATAACAAATAAAATGCACCCAGTACATAAAAATGTGTAGATTGCCCTGGGGCACCTAAACAGGAAACAGTGAAACAATTAGACTTTTTGTTTTGTTCTGACCTCTGTTTTGTTTTGTTCTATTTAGCTGCTGAATAGAAGGAGCTGGAGATAGAGACTGTTGTTTTTCTCCGTCTGTAATCACCACAGTTAAGCCTCCCTGGTCGTGGCAGGGGTCAAATCTGTGTGAACACCCACTTTTCATCCTACAGTGAAATTAAATCCAGTGTTACAGTCGAGCTCTATGAATGCTGTAATTCTCCGCTGAGTGCAACCCACACCAAGTGCTGCGGTTAGCCACCCAGGCCTATACGGTGCACGCATGTGATAACAGGCAGCGATATGGCGTCCTAATTGCTGGCCTGAGTGCTATTGGAGGGAGTTTTCAGCAGGTTTCTTTTTCACTTTCGCTCCATTTGATGTCTTTGAAGTTGGTCTTTTATCTGCCGTTGCTCCTGATGGCTGTTGTCTTTGGTGCGGTGCTGTGTGCGCCCTGCTCTTTGAGCACTCCTAACATGTAACAAAGGCAAGCCCTTAGAGAGAAAAGAAGAGAAAGGGAGCTCTCTCACATACTTTCTCACATGTATTCATACACGCACAAGTGTAGATACAAACAGTATATACAATCACATTTAGCCACAGCCATTCACATGCAGGAAAAGTGGCTCTGCTGTCAGTAAAAACTGCTCTGTGCGATTGTTTAACTTGCCCTAATTTGATAAAGGGCCAAGTGCGGGAAATGAGAGAGTAGTGTATTTGTCTCGGGGGTTGTAGTGGGGTAAATATAGCAACAAGACAGCACCAGTTGATATGAAGGATTCCATGGTGTGGAGTGCTGTTGTGACTCACCAGGCTATGGTAATCCGTGTGTGTGTGTGTGTGTGTGTGTGTGTGTGTGTGTGTGTGTGTGTGTGTGTGTGTGTGTGTGTGTGTGTGTGTTTGCTTACATGCATTTGGATTTATACATGTCCAGTGTTGGTTTCATTCATTTGATGAACTTGAATAGAATTGGCCCACTCTCGACTCCTCCAACATGGTGTACAATAATCCATTACAACAGAGACAGTGTGTGTATGTGTGTGAGTGTGTGTGTGTGTGTGTGTGTGTGTGTGAGAGAGTTGAGGAGGGAGGGAGAGACCAGGGGAATGCATGGAGCGGGTGAGAGGAAAAGACAGTGTGGAAGAAGCCAGAGAGAGAGAGCCTGCATGGCCGGCTCCCGGCTGGCTGCGTGGGGGTGTGTGTCTTAAGAGTGTGTTGAGAGGAGAGTGAGAGCGCCGGTCGTCTCCATGTCTAATCAGGAGAACACTTGTGTGTCCCCGTCTCATTGTCTCCTGGGCCCCTCAGGGCGGAGGCCCTCCACTCCACCACTACACCTCAGGACATGCTGATAGCTGCCGGTCCAAGCCACAAGGGCAGGATTCAAGTCTGTGGAGTGTAGTCATGGAGTGCATGGGGAGGAAAATGTTTTAAAGTCTGCAAAATTAAGACAGTATTAATGCAAAGAGCTCAATTTGGGTAAATGAGTCCTTAAGGTGACACTAAATATTACTGGAAATTAATCATCCCTTCATAAAATCACTTGTTTTCATTATTTCCATCCTATACAGGAATGTCCTTGTAGTGTACTCGATAAAATGAGCAGTGACACATGTAGTTTATTGCATTTTTTCCAATCTCATTTTACTATAATAAGAGTGCATGAGATTAGAAAATAATTCCTGAACCTTTAAATCACTCTTTTTTTAATTCCAAAGGAGGGTTTGAAACAAAATTAGACGCCTCAGGCCCAACTTTTCCACATGAAATACCTGAACATGTCGTAAATAATATCTGAACAATGTAATTAATTTGACATAACCACTGTGATGAACTTGACCTCACTCTGCGGTCTCTACACAGCCGCTCACACACACTTCTATAGGCTACAGTCGCAGGACAGGCGCGCCCCCGACCCCGGTGTTTCTGCTCCATCGCAGGGGCAGCAGTGCACGCTCCCGGCTCAGCAGTTTCCCAGTTCCGTCTCCTCCATTACTGGCGAGGCTCAGAATCAATAATTCAATAGTTTTGGCGTCTAAATCCTGCCCCAAACGGCGAGATACACAAACACTCCAGACTCTAGTGCAGACTCTGTGAGATCAGTATTAATTAATAGCTAAAGACATTGTGTTTTGTGTGGAAATATCGGAAGGGGTAATGCGATCTGGATGCCTATAATTATAGGCTGCCGTGTCAGGTGTTTATTAAATGTTCAATAAGAGGCGGTTAAGATGTCAGGAAATGAATCAGGCAAATTTGTAAGTCAAGTGAGGCAGGCGTTAATAAATGATTTTTTTTACCAAGACATTGGCCTTGTTTTACTTTGTGAGCTGCCTGTATATTTTACTATGCATAATGCCAAACTTAAGGTCATGACACATAAACCGGCAACATTTAAATTCAGTGAAGATGGGCAGGAGGCCAGATTCAATGAGGATCAGGGGGATTCGTAACTGGTATTACATCGAATACCATTAACCTATATTATTTTATGTAAAAATGTTTATTACTGACAATATCTTCACAGTTGCTGGTGGAAAAAAATATTTTGCGAAAGATAATTCCGGCATTAAGGCAAACTTATCCCACAAACACACTGCGGGTGTAATTAAATCAAAATGCATCTTTGTTTTATATAATTCTTATGCGGTTGGGGTTAGTTTATTTAATTATTGCAAGAATAACAGAGTGGTTTCAAATCTAAATGAGAACCCTGTAAGAAAATAAATAAATAAATGTAATTGTGTGCATTTCAAGTGCTGCAAAAAGATGTATCTTTGAGCCACTGAACGGTCCTTTTCTCTTCATCCTTTATCTGCCAGTTTTTCTAGCTTGTACTGGAAATTACAAGTCCTCCTCTCCAAACGCTCCATAACCAGATTATGAATAATGCATCGGTTTGGCATGGGAGCAGCAACAGACACCCATGTTCCTGACTAAACGGGCCTGTCACAACTGTGACGTTATCAAAAGACCTATAGCTACAGGCATGAATTATTAAAAATCTATTGCCCTCACAGATTTACCAGCAATAATAATAATAATAATAATAACAATAATAATAATAATAATTAAATTGTTAAGAGCCAATTACGCATATAAAAAAATAATAATGTCAACTCGTTAAAGAAACTTTAGTTAATTTATTATAGGAACGAAAACATTTTGTTTAGGTGGATTCACGTTTCACATGTGATGGAAAAAAGTAAAACAATTTCATGAGTATTCTTCTTCTTTTTCTTTTTTTTAGAAACCCGTGCCTCAGGTAAGATCACTTCCACTGTTATAAAAACATCAAAATTACATACAGAAAGCACATGATTTTTTTAATACACGGAAATAAAGTAAAATACAAAATGAACAAATTCCCCACAAGGCATTCATAAAGCCACTAAATAATAAAAATAATGCATGTTTCTTGTGTATAAACATATTTTACACGTGCCCGTACCGGTTCGCATACAGTCCTCGTGTGTGTACTGTCATTTGCTCGTGTGTTCAGATGACATAATGCTCCTTTAAAAGGGGACACATCACCACCTCATATGGACACTAGATCGGGTTATCCTGACCAAAAAAAGTTCAGCATAGCCTACACATATATTATAATCTCACATTTCTGGTGCGTCGCCTAGAGTTTCACCTTCACCAGAGGAGGTCCAAACAAGGTCAAATATAGGCCAAACATTCAAGTGAGAGTTGCCCTTCCTCAGAGAGGGGAGGAAGAGGAAGAGAGGGGAGAAGGGAAAGAGAGAAAGGGAGAGGGTGGGGGCTCATGCAAACACTGCTTGGGCATTTTGAATTTTGGACAAGAAACAGAAAGAGGGAGAAACACTTTGAATATTGTCTTTTTTGTGTCAAAGGATTCCTGCTCTGTCCTTTTTACAGAGAAATTGTTTAATACCGAGGCCAGCCTCTACATAGGTTCAAAATCATAACAATAATAATATAATATTAAAACAGGACAACTGCAGAATGGTTCGCCTTGTTTGACAAAGTATCGACCGTCCCAGCTGCATCCTCCTCCTCCTCCTCCACCTCCTCCTCCTCCTCAGGGTGTTCCGTCGCCCTCCTCAGCCACGCGGCTGCAGAGAGGGACCCTGCGTAGCTTTATCCATCCCATGCGCCTTTTCATTTGGCGTCCAAAATCACATCTGTGTAGGCTATCACGTCACAGTCTCTTTCTCACTGTCTTTTCTTTGTCTCATAAATAGCCTATATTTTTATAGTTATACTCGTCGTCCTTCATTTCAAAAAAGAAAAAAACATAAATATCGTCCTTTGATAATTTTTTCTCACTGTGTCCTTGGGATTTTTTTTATTTATTTTTTTTGTTGTCACTTTCATGTTCAGTGTCTCTGTCGCGAGGACGTGGCGGATAGCGCGTGCGCGCCTCGTGTCGCCCCGTCTCCCTGGCGTCACAGTCCCAGCGCGGCCGTGTGCTTTTTGGCCTTCAGTCTCAGGTCGGCGATGCTGGAGTTCTTGCTGGTGTTCTTGGCGGCGGCGGCGGCGGCCACGACGGACGCGGCGGAGGCGGACTCGGCCGCGAGCGTCGCCAGGGGCAGGCCGAACGGCGGCGCGGGGAACATCATGTAGGGCGCGTGCGCTGCCAGGTGAGAGTGCAGGTGGTGCTGGGCGTGGGCCACGGCGCTGTCCAGCTGCAGTTGCGCCTGCACCTGAAAGGAGAAGGGCGGCACGTTGCAATGACTATCCTACAGGACGGGACGCACGGATGGGGAGAGAAGGGGGAGAACATGCGTTAACTTTGCAGTGGGATGTCTGAAGGGTCATTTCACTAGTGTCACTGTTGCAGATGTGCTTCAACTTTTTACTCCCATAAGGAAGCAGGGTGGCCTAGTGGCATCATCTGCACCTCAGGGTTCATTTTCAAATCACAGGGTGCCATCTACTTCTAGGGGACACTACTGACTGCTGCAGCGCTTATGAATTAAAGGTCAAATGTGAGTTTTTATTTGGACATCAATACCATGAAATCTAATCTCAAGTCAAACTTTCATTGCCTCTGGGAAGCTTGGGCCTTTGCCTACAAGATAATAAACCCAGACCAGGCCACATGGTGCTCACAGTGAGGACTGGGTTTCACTAAAAATGGGATGATGCAACATAAATTATGTGCATAATTTCACTACTCTGTCCAGACTCTGCTGTCCCCCACACACAGGTGCACAGCTTAAAATATAAAAACACACCATGGAAATTCCACTTTTGTGTGAAGAAGGAAAAACATCCAGAAACTGCTGCCCTTGGTGGGTGTCTTATTTTACACCAGGCTATAATATGTTCGCCTGCTCCAGTATTTAAATGAGCCATAAAACAATAGAGGGAATTTTCCAATTAGGTTGTACAGGCTACGCTGTGTTGGCACAGTGTTTTTGTCAGTGTGGTAATAAGAGTTTAGTTACCCCCTACATTGGAACTGGAGTCTCTGCATAGCACTTGGGCAGAGCCTGTGCCAAGACAGCAGTCCGGGGATTGGTCTGGTTTTAAGACTGGGCGCTTCAAAGTAACTTGCCTGTTGGAATGGCATCCGTAAAGCCCCCACGTTGACATATGGCGCTACACGACAAGCTTCAAACTGATTCGCTGCTCCAATCAGGACTCCTGCAAAAAGCACAGATGATAGCCTAATTGTGAGGAGGATATTTTTTTAAAAAGACACACAAAGAAGTAAACTGTGGGACTGGGTAACGAGCAGGAAACTTTAATAACATCCAAGATAAACAGGCATCACAGTGCTTCTGATGACTTAAGTAACTGCAAATGAAAAGTCCCAAACAGTAACAGTGAGTTCATTAAAGATGTTGCATGCATTAGAGCCCACAGAGTAGAAAAGAGTAGAAGTACAGTTTTGTGGGAGCATGCATGGATAAAAGCGTACCTTTATGTAACTGGTTCTCCTGCTTTCTGCATTTGGCTCTTCTATTCTGGAACCAAACCTGCAGGGACAGAAATTAATTAGAGACCTAGGCCTACTGATTGGCAGCTGCTTGTGAGGCCGTGTGTAATGCCTCTCAAAGTGACAACAACCGCAGAAAAACAATATCCCCGAGGAGCACTGAAATATTAATGACACTGCTTAACCCCAGATTTGAATTATTACATTTAGTCTACAACGAGGGACGGTAGGGGGTTGGAGCTGAGAAGAAGAGAAGTGAAAATGGAAAGTAGTAAAAAAAAAAATCTGCGAAAAGAAGGGTGGGCATTACAAGCTTATTAGGAGAATAGAAACACTCTTGTTGGAAATGTGCAGGACTATTGGACTATAATAAATAACCTTGTCAGCGCTGGTTTCATCTTTCTATAGATTAGTGTCCCCGAAGAGTTGAATGGACTCTCAGATATCGAATAGCAGCAATGCTATTACGGTTTTGGACATCAGAGCAAGGCGATCTGAGAGCATCTCCCTCTTTCTCTTTCCATCTCCCTCTCATTAAATGACCGCTGAAATTAATTACCCTTATCTGCAGAAAAATCCATGTCAGAGAAACGCTTAAATGCCTCGCAGTTTTGTCTAATCACCGCTATAACACACACTTGCACACACACACATACCAAAAAAAAAAAAAAAAAAATCAACCGCTTCAAAGACAGCTCACTTCTGTTGAAATCGACAAGCGTCAATTTCAGAGAAACGCCTTGGAACACAGATTAAACGATTTGTTTCTATGATAATCTGCTTTGAATCTCCCAGACAAAGCTCGGGCTAAATTAGCCCACAATACAACATGTCAATCTGCAATCTCCCTTACATTAGGTCCACATACACGCACACACACACACAAGCATGATTGAAATATCATATTGATTTGGCTGTCAGCTGGCTTCATTTATTGACCACAGTATATGTCAATCGGAAGTCCTTTTGTGCACGCTTCAGCTATAATTTATCGCGATGATAAAAGCAAATACTCTGCTGCTATTGATTGAGGCAGATATTTAAAAAGAAAAAAAAAATCAGAAATAAATGTGTGGTCTCTGCAGTGCAAGTGGTAAAAAGATATAATAGTCTAACAGAGGGGAAAGAGGGAGAGAGCTGCTCTTGATTTGGGTAGAAAATAATACATAATTTATGCAAATCCCCGAGCTGTGCTCCTTGTTCGGGATACAATACGCCTTATTGGTGAGATTCCAGTTCAGGCCGGGAGAGCCCTGCAAAAAGCTGGCTTTAACTTTTTTTTCAGGGGGGGTGAAGGGTGAGCTTGGGATCTTTTAGGCCCCGTTTTATGATTTCTTTTTTTTTTGCCACAGTGACCGCCATATTCAATATGGAGACAAATGCTCAGTCCTCCCCAGAGCCGGGGCATGCGGGATAAAAGAGTCTGGAATAAGATATTATAGGGTTTTGATGGACTAAATCAGATGAGAGGAGTTGTCTATATGTTCATTGTCCCCCTGCTCCCATTACACAAGGCATGTCTGAGCCCCCCCTGCACACTCCCTCCCTCCATGACTGGCTGAAGCCTTACTGGGTTTCTGCGCAGATGGTGTGTCCCCATGAAAAACGACAGAGTCTCTGACAAACATGGGGCCTTGGTTGGTAACATGCACCCAGAAACTGAGGGCAAATATTGGTAGGCTTATTTGTGTCCGTGGATTTGGCCAATAAAGATTTAAAGGTTACTCAGCCCTAACTGAGACATAATCAAAACAAGATCTGAGAAAAATAATCAGAAAATGATGATAACAGGACGTTTTAATAGTGAACTCTGTCTCTTTTTTTCTTTAAAAATCCGTTTCAACTTATTAAAAATGAGAAACACACATGGGAGTTTCCTCTGAACTGTTTCACAAATTCAGGCCTACTGTAGTCCGCCAAGTGCACGTTTAAATTCAACATGAAAAACCCCCATAAAAAACAAAATGTTCTCATCCTCAGACTGTGTTATGCATGCTTATTATAGGCTGATAAAAAAATGTCAGGATATTAGTAAAAATCCCTCCCAGAAAAAAAGAAAGAATATGGGAGAAATATGGATGCTTTTAAGATATATATTTTTCTAATATTATTGTTAATAATAGTCTTATAATTATTATTTCTATGTAAGCACGTGGGTCACTCATCCATTTTTTCTGACACTTGTGTACACATAAATACTCATGTTGTCATGGTTATAGTAATGTTGTAAATGAAAATGATAAGATTGATTATTTATTTTATTTATTTATTTAAAATAATTTACTTAGATTGTGTCACATTATCTAACCAGACATGCTGCCTTATTACTTTTTTATTATTACTATATTTTATTATTAATACTAGGCCTGTATTCTTCTTCTTCTTCTCATTGTTGTTATTATTATTATATTTTCGTAATTATTTTTAATTTTCTTTATTTCCCCCCATCAGCTGAACCGTCTCTTCCTACCTGTACTCGGGCCTCCGACAGTCCCAGTCGCTGGCTAAGCTCCTCCCGCATGAAGGCGTCCGGGTAGTGCGTCTCGTCGAAGAGCCGCTCCAGCTCGTTGAGCTGCTCTAATGTGAAGTTAGTCCGACTTCTCCTCTGTTTGATTTTAGTCTGTGCTTCGTCCTCTAAAGGCTTCGAGTCCTCTTTCCTTTCCTTCACGTCCGTGTTGCCTGTGTTGTTGAAGGGGAGAGGAGAGAGGGGGATATCAGCTCTGTGACCTCCAAGTCTGGGGTTATCATAGTCACATATTTATGGAATCTGTCAGTGTGTTTTTAATCTGGAAAAATAACACCTTTCATAATTCACACAAGTTATCAGTTTGATACAGCATCTTTCAGTCAGTAAAAACGAGCCAAACTAAGGGGTGTGCAAACTCGACCCCAGGTTTAAGGCAAGATGTGAAATGATTATCGACCTCCACCAATTGAAACAAAACCTCCATGATAAGGAAGAAAGAAAGAAAGACATGCCCTCCCAGCCCTCAAATATCACAGAGCTATCAGACCTCGGATGTTTTGTAGAGCTACATAAAGCTCTTTAATTATTAACTGCTTATAAATATGCAACGCTGTGCCCACTGTTGGATGTCTGATACATGCTTGTCGCAGCTCCGCTTTTAACCACGCTGCCCATGACGAACAGATGTCAGTTTTTTTTTACAAGCCACCCAACTCTAGGATGTCTTGTCCTGCGTGTGTTGTCACATTTTGTCAAGGTTTTTGTAAATAAATCACAGTAAACAGCTGTTTTCTTAAAATGTAAAAAAACAAACAAAAAAAAGCCGATAAATTATTTTAACACAGTTGAAATTGGCCTTTTAAATTAAATCCATGCCGTTTTAAATGTGATTTAAAGATGCATTGAACCCATGTTTTTTTTATTTTCTATTATTCTTGCAATGCAATTATATATATATAAAAGCACTAAATTATTTTTGGAAAGCCACGAAAATAATTCCTCCACCTAATTTGATAGGCTATTTTAATGTGGAACCATTAGGTCTGGATTCAAGCCATGTATTAGGTGACTGATGTGCTTTCACACCTGAAAACAGACATGCATGTGCACCGAGAAATGACAGCACTTGATTGCCACCTTTTCATGTGCAGTGATCTGCATGTCAGGTGTTTGATGCACCTTCTTTTAGTTGAAAAAAAGATATACAGAGATTCCCGCGATAACTGACACATGGATTATTAAACCCACATTGTTATGTCTTCTAATCAGTCGGAAGTAGGCTTGAAAACTTAAGGCAAATCAAGGACTATAAAGCACCTATGTCACATTTATAATTTGTGATATAACAAATGCCAGCCATCTGGTTTAAAAGTCATATTATATTATATAAGAATTGATATTAGTTTGCCTCAGGAGGCCTTGTGCTTATCATAGTTTTTGGATAGGCCTTTTCCACTGAATTGAAACTTTCAAACTGCTCCACAGTGAGACATTACAAAGCTGCAGTCATCTTATTAATATTGACTGTATTATGAGCAATAATGCCTGGTAAAATGCATGTAAAAGGAGCATTTTTGACGGTGCTGTATGGCAACAACTAACAGTAAGAGAAAGAGTTGCAGAAAGCACTATGATAAATAAACCCCCTTTGCCAATACTTAGATGGAGGCTGACACTGTTTCTGCTGCTGAAATATCTGTTTGGATGATAATCATAAGCGGAATTGAAGATGTTTTAAGTGTTTCGTGGATAAAATAATGGACATGATCAGTGCATGATGTTCGATTAGCCTCCCTGGACTTGGTTGCTCCCTCTATAAGTCTCCTCCAGACATCCCTGCTGATAAAGACTGTGCGTAGCACACCATGCAGTCCTACCGTCTATGAGTTTGGGGCTCCCGGCGTCCCTGATTCTCTCCGGGCCGAGCATGTCCGTTTCCCTGCCCGGCGAGAGCGCAACGTTCCGGGTGACGGCTGCAGCCTCCTCTCGGCTCCCCGGCTCCGCGGTTAAAGACTCCCTGCTCCCTGCTCGCGTCGACCCGGTCTCCAACACCTCCCTGTAGGTAATCACTTCCTTCTTCTCTTTCACTTTCTGATCGAAAGACTTAGACACGAAAGCGGTGAGCTCTTCCATCACTGCCTTCACTCCTCTTTAAAAAAAAAAAAAAGCCCACCACCACCACCACACACACCACCACCACACACACTCACACACACTCTCCCTTTGCTCCACGACAGCTTAAGACATCAATGGTGTGGCTCGTTTTAAAGTCGACCCCTTGAAAAATGATACGAGGTGATGCTGCTGCTGCCAACTCTGCAAGAAGGTAAAAAATATATAAAGAATATATCGTCTCAGCCAATTCCTCCCTCCTTTGGTAGCGGAGTTGGGAACCTGCTGGTGATCCTCTATTGAAGTCACAGTATTTATACTTTGCGGCGCCTTGCCCCCTTGATCCGTGCAAATTACCTCCCCTCAGGATGCCGGGATGAGCCCCCCTTCCCCTTCACTGATATGGGAGAGAGAGGGAAGAGGAGTTTAAAAAAAAAACAACAACATTAAGCAGCACCGTCGCTATTGGCCATTAATCCGAGATTGACAAGAAGGACTAATTAATTTAATTAAGCGCTCATTCGCTGCTATTGTCCTGAGTTAGTTTTTAAACACCCGGGAGATGGTCATGGATCTCTCCCTCTCTCTTCCTCCCTCTCTCTCTGCAGGGGTGTGGCTTAAAAAAATCTGAAAATGACAAGAGAGGGGAGAGAGAGAGAGAGAGAGAGAGAGGCACATGGATGAGGAGTCCTTCCTCAGTAGGCTATATATCTGTGATCTGGGGGAAAAATAAGTCACAGTCAACGATGACACGGAGAGAAAAGAGAGGTAAAAGGGGAGCAGCTGGGGATGCCGAGAGGAGCTGCAGCGACTTCATACAAGGAGCTTTGCGAGGAAGCTCAAGTGAACATATTTGTCTTGAACCCCCAGTTGCATACAGTTGGCTTCAGGCCTGGTGCGTTTATCCATAAGTTTTTGGCGTGTTTGTGCGAAGCCATGTCGTCGCTTTTTATGTGACACAGAATTTTACCGAGAAAAACAAGAAAGAAAAAAATGTATTAATAATTTAAGAAAGACAAAAATGGTAAAATAATTGCGGTGTTTTAAGCCTAATTTTATATTATTATAATTATTATTATTATTATTATTATTAATATTTTTGCACGTGCACTATTAAAATGTGCGAAAAGACATGAGACAAATCATTTCATATTTCCGCGCCACGCATGTTTCTAATCAACAATTATGTATTTTAAGTTGTCATCATTAGTGAGACTATATATCGCTTAATATTAATTCTCTGCGGACTATTTAAGCCATTAGGATGTTAAATAGCAGCTAAGCGTTTAATTATAATGCCTCTCGCGATGCGTTGCCATTGGGCCCACTAATTAAGCTTTTCAACTGGCTTTTTCCCGCTGAAATGATTGCCTTATATTTGCAAAAAAAAATAAATAAACAATGCTCGACTCGCGGTGGAGGTATAAGTGAACGGAGAGACAGAGAGAGGGAGCAATTAAGTGAGGAGAGGAGGAAACATATAGGCAAAAGCAGAAACAGGATACAGCGGGATTTTGAAAACGTCGGGATGAATTTGATGCAAAATTAAGCGTGTTTATTGATAATCTATATGAAGCCCTATTTCCACACAAGGGCTCCAGCAATTCCCCTAATTAAATATTAACGATGTTTCAGCTTGAACCTTAGGCATTAATTACTATTATTTCTGCTGCATCTGAGAGCAGGATGAATTCCTAATCGCAGTGATACAGTAAGCAGCCTGTATTTGCAGTGAGGACCCCATTAACTTGTTTCTATCAGCCATTCCTATATGCTATGCTATTGATTCAATCACTCATTCATGTTGTCAGCGAAACAGTGGTCGTTTCACCTTCAGTCTCCTTATGTGTTTATGAATTTCATGAAGTTAATTAATTATTATACTTTGCTGAAAATTGTGTGTCTATACTTTGCTGTCTCAGTGTGTATGCTGGTGTAAAACCTTATTATTTGAGAGGACGACCTCATGCAAATGATCATTGATAGACCTACAGCTCGCACATGCATTTGCTTATGTGATCATTTGTGGTGCGCGTGTGGGCATTGTCAGATCAAAACGGAATATGAGTAGCCCAGACTGTTGATGTACATGAATAAACATTAAAGCCCGTTTAAATTTGCAATATTTTCAAATGACTGGAGAGTGAAATTAAAAATTGCCAGATGCAAAACGAGACACAATATAACTTTTAGAAATAATAAGTTAAGAAAATGCTCCATTATTTGACCTTCTGGATTCATGAAAGAGAGTCAGTGCCAGAATTGGGTATGCTGGAATAAGCACAAATGTTCACTTTTGACAAATTTATCCCCCCTCCCTCAAATACCTTACATCAGTCCTGCAATAATGGAAATATATTTCTTTACCCGTTGGCTCACTGAACCAACAAGATGCCCCCTCAAACCTCTTATAAAATCAAGCTTCTTTATTAATATCAATTTAAATAGTTTTAGACTACAATGAAGTAAAAACAAAAAATATTGCAGTATTTAAGGCTCATTTTAGGCAGGAGATATCATTTAGAGCAAACCGAGAACACATCATTTAAACCCAGATGAGAGCAGCCCCTCGATCGACTGCTCTGTGCTCGATTCTTCTGTCTGGACTCCATCGATGCTTTCCGGTTTGACGAGTAGAGTCTGCTGAGCAGTGCATGGCTGAGTTGTGGAGCTTCACAACAATTTAAAGGTGAGGAGCGGGACTTCTCCTTCAATGAAACCTCGTTTAATTTGCTATACTTTTGTATTTCATGTGACGTTTACTGTCCGCAGTGTGTGACATGGTAACCGTTAAACGGCTAGACTGCTTCAGTCTAAACAAGAGCTAGCATACAACCAAACGTTAGTGGAGCACAGTTAGCATGCTAGCTAGCCCTCACAGAAATGTCTTTTTAAATATAATGTTATGTCTTCTGTATTTACAGCAATAGTTTTGTGGTTTTTAGAGCTGTAATGGTGATTTAGATAACCCACTTATATATCTCCATGTATTTGATAAGTTGAGCTACATGCTGTGTTAGCTAGCTACACAGCCGGATCCCTTATGAGACCTCTGTGGCTAAAGTGGCCGCATTAATACATATTTTCTCAATAAGATGTGTTGTATTTGCTTTGTTAAATGGTTCAGTATGTTCACGTCGACACTCATAGTTCAGTCGTGTGTTAAATTGTTGCTGAAGGAGACACAGCTCATCAGTAGCACTTCTATTGTGTGTGTTTTGCCAGCTGACAGTCAGACAGCATGGGTCGTCGCTCCTCTGATAGTGAGGATGACAGTCGGAGCAAGAGGAAGAGAAAACAGCGTCGCCGGTCATCCTCCTCCTCCTCTTCTTCGTCCTCATCCTCCGGCAGCAGGGTGGCCAACAGCCGGAGTCGGAGGTCCAGTCGCCGGAGTCGCTCTCGCTCCAGAGACAAGGACAGAGACAGGAGGTGAGGGTGCATGTATAACGTGCTCTTCTTTTCTAATGAGAGGCAGAAGGGATGAGGACCGTGTAGGTGACAGTCTGTCTTGCTCAAGGACACTTCAGCAGGACAGTTTAGTCTCCAGGGGCGCTACTCTGGTGCTGATGCTGCATTTTCACTTCCTTGTGATGTGTGAAAAGTTTTCCCCTGGTGTTTTAAGTGTTTATAAAATAAGCCCCTGACTCAAATGGTCAATCTTCTCTGTGGTTACAAAGTGAGCCAAAGGTTGAAGGTATTGTGTGCACATTTATCGCCTCCTTATGTTTATTTTTTTTTCCTTTTACAACTTGTCAGAGGCTAAAATGTATGTTAAGACTAACCCTCTGATGTTGCAGCCATGGTCAGCTGTTAAACCTCAGGTGTTTGATGTCATTTTAGTGAAGCGTCAACCCAGTTATAGCAGAGTTCTCTCCATTCTACTGGATGCAATCAGTTTTAAAATACATTATTAGTTTAGGTCCAATAGCTTTACTGCCAATGTTTGGCCATTCTCTTTTGTAGCAGACGTTTTGACAAAGTCAGGAAATTGTAGTAGGGAAAGTATCTCAGTAAGCTGTGACAGTGAGCCAGCATGCACAACACCAGGACCCTGAAACCAAATAAGCTCAATGGAATTTAGCCATCATTCATTTCATTATTATACCTGTGCTTTATTCTACTGTGGAAATAGTATTTATGTTAATGTTTTGAGGTGGAAAAAGAATGGATATATATATATATATATATATAGCTGTGGCTTCAAAATTATTATTTGTGCATCCCAAAGGGGTAAACCCATTTGCATGAAGGGAGAGATGCAATTACTTTGAAATAACTTAATTAGTCTTTAGTTTTGATCTTGTATAATTCAGTGTTTTCCTCAATATTCATTCATTAATTTTCCATAACCCCAGCTGACACTGGGTTGGGCTGACACATATAGACAGACAACCATTCACGCTCACATTCACACCTACAACCAATTTAAAGGCACCAATTAACCTGACGTGCATGTCTCTGGATTGTGGGAGGAAACCGGAGAACCCAGAGAAAATGTTTGTCTTCATGCTTCAACTAAATTTAAAACATGGAGATCTCAGAAAAACTCCACATAAGTTAGTTTGCATGTCGTGTAAACCTCCTTTACCTTCAGTTTAAACACATAATGTATTCAGATTTTAAACTTACAGATGTTTATATTTCAGCTTTTCAATTTCAAATGAGCCTTAAGTAAGAATTCTGTCTGGTGTTGTTAGTGTCGGCCCTTGCTTAGGATAATTGAAGACACTTTTCAGGGTGGAATGTTTATTCTCAGTAAGTGATATTTACAATGAATGCCAGATATGAAATGGAACAATTACATTTTGTTTTAGCCTAAATGATCTTAGTTGTTCATATGTCAGACATCCCACATTATCTTATTAAAAGAAGATATTCACACTTCCAGCTTTCTCAGATGTTGGTGCGTTATAAAATATCACTTGAGTCTTAAGAAAATAGGATCCTGCACACTGCTCTTGCTCAGCATCACAATTTATTAGCCCTACTAACGGTCCGGTCCATCTGGACTTTCGTCAGTAGTATTGGCAGTATTATAAAAAGTGAAACTAGCACTTTTACCTTTGTGATTTGGCTTGAGGTCTTTTTAAAGATGAAACATAGCCAGAAACGTTGGGTAGATGTTGCTCTTTTGACTGCTCATTTTGTGTCAAGTCTCAGAAATTTAACAAAATCTGAAGGTTATTAGCTTGTACCCGTTTTATAAGCTTCTCCTCATGTTTCCAAAGTACCATACTTTGTTACTGAGCAGTGTCAGTCAAAGGAGAGGCTCTGTACTAATCAGACATCTTTACAAGTGGCTAGTGGCTGGACCTGGCCTCCTTCATTCACTCTCTATCCATCCACAGCTGCCACTGAATGTTTGTGGCTGTTCAGACAAGGCCAGTTGATGGTAATTATTTATGAGGCTTGGTCAAGGTCCATTACTGCTGATTGGAAGTCATTGCCTGTCTGTACGGGATGGGGCTGGGTGGGCAGCATAAACCCTGGGATCACAGTCCCTCATCTATTAGCCATACGTTGTGATCAATTAACCAAGGCCTTGTGTGTGTGTGTGTGTGTGTGTGTGTGTGTGTGTGTGTGTGTGTGTGTGTGTGTGAACTGAGCTCCTTAAATAGGCCCATATGAATGACGGCACGGAGTCTATCGCATTTTTAACTTGCATACAAACAAATGGAGTAACGAGACCTCACATGTGGTATAACAGAGGAGTGCTTATGCTCGTAGCATGGTGACATCATGACCACATGATTAACGTTTATATGTAAAGAGAGTAACTGTGTTCATGGCTATGTGTGTGAGATACCAAGTGCGAGTGGGGGGTGAGCAGTAAGTGTGTGTAAGTTAACAAGAGAAAATCCAACTTGCTAGTTGTTGTATTCATATGAAAGGCGTCTGTGTTAACCACCACGTCCCCCTCCCGTGTGTTTGAGCCATTATGTTTTTATTATGTTACAATCCTGCAGGCTTTTGAGTAAATGTGTGAGCTAACGCCACCTTCCAAAAGCCCTCAGCTCACTACTGTGTGTTTCTTCTGTGTAATGTGTGAAGTGGTTGTACGAGGGCTGTGGAAGTTATTTCATAAGGCCCCGCTCATGGGATCCAGCCTTTGGAATACTAATGGATCTTTCCTGCGCTGCTCTAAGTGGTACAAATCTGGTTTGATAGTTCAGCCTCTGTGTTATTTGAATTGCTTTCCTTTTTCTCCTCTTCTCCTCTATCTTGCGGAGCTCCCATAGGACCGTGTATGTGTTTTTTTGTGTGTGTGTGCTAAAAAGATTGGGGTATTTTTGGCTTTGGTGAAAGAAAAGAAGGGATTTTAAATAATGAATATTACTCAAACTGTTTGCGCAGTAGAGGAGTGGGGTTTCTACATTTACATTCACCCCCATAAATGCCTCCTGCTACATGATATCAATAGGAACTCGGTGTGAGTGGTGTTTGGAAAATAGACGCTACACACACTGCTGTAGCCACATTAAAGAGCAGCAGAGCACCAAAGGGCCCCTGTGGAGGAACTGTAGGGCAGCCCGCATGGCCCCGCTGCTCTCGGCTGCGGATGAGCGTGTTCACTAATGCAAAGTAGCCGTCAGTGCTGCTTATGGCAGGTGAGGTTGTCTGGGACACAAGGACATATTTGCTCTTGAAATGAACAGCAAAACAAATTAGGAATACAGCATCCACTTATGTAGGAGAGGGAAGATTTTCAGATGATGGTGAATGAACACAGAGAATAATAGAGATGGTGCTTGTCATGGCGGGGTGGAGCATAGTGGGGAAGTGTGGAGGAAGCTGATATGGAAACTGTTTGACTTGATTTTATACTATGGATAATAAACTAAAAGAAACTACACAATGAAGCCGGATGACCAGTCACCATTAACAAATGTTAATTCTCATCAATTTTTGGGAACCACATTTTTTCAGGAACCAACATGTTTAACTATTTTTGATTTGCCAGAATCACAAAAATGATTAATTGTCGAAACCCCAGCCCTGCTGTCTGATTGATGTCTTGTTTTAAGTATCCCGCCAATAATACAAGTGTTATTGATCTGTATGTTTTCGGTTTGTGTGTTCCAGGAGGAGAAGACGTTCCAGCAGCAGTTCATCTCACAGTTCGTCTCGCAAGAGGAGGAGTCGCAGCACAGACAGAGACAAAGGGAGGAGCCACCGCTCACACAGGTCACGCAGCCGAGACAGGAGGTAGACCTCTCTCTCTCTCTCTCTCTCGCTCTCTCTCGCTCGCTCGCTCACACACGCACACACGCACACACACACTTTCACAGCTCACTTAACTGTTATTCTGAACAACTTCTGGATTGTGTAACCACACAACACAACGCTTTACCATCTTCTTGAGCTTAATTTTGGCAAAATGCCCCTTATCCTAACCCAACAATAATAATGATAATATCTGTATATTTAACAATAACTTTATATATATGTATTAAATATTATTTATTGTTTGTTATTATTTTATTTTTAAAAGACGCACATAAAAAATAATTTAAAAAAGTAAAAACAAAATGAAATAGAAGATTAAAAAAAGCTAAAAAAAAACAACAACAAAAAAAACAGTTTGTTGTATTTATATGAAAGAGAAGGTATGTAATAGTTGAAGGGAATGAACAATGGCTACATCATTTAGGAGTGACCAAAAAAAAATCGCCTTGAAGCGCTCTTTGAGTGTTTGTATTACAAATCAGTATGTGGAATGCCATTGCAGACTTTTCTTATTACAAAAGCAATAAGACTTTTGGAAGTTTACTTCAGCGTAAACAAACACATCGTTTCGTATTTATGTCTTATGTCATCAGACGGAGCCACATGGAAACTTGTGTCTCAGGTCTGGATTAGTATGTTGCGTGTGCGAGAACTCGTGTCTCGGTTTGCCCTGACTATCTGTCTCATTGTGTGAGTATTAATGAAACAGAGACCCACAGAGACAGCAGGTCATATTGCAACACCAGTTCAATCCTTCCCAAATCTCCTTTGGCAGCAGCTCTCCTTTCACTCATTAATGCAATTAAAACACCATTACCCATACATACTTTGTTGAATTATGATTATTATTGGCGGAGCTGACTCGTTTTTTTTGTCAGGGACTAACTTATTCATGCAAGACTAATGTGTACACACCTGCACCACACACTCTCTCTCTCTCTCTCTCTCTCTCTCTCTCTCTCTCTCTCTCTCTCTCTCTCTCTCTCTCTCTCACACTCACACACACACACACACACACACACTCTCACACACACACACACACACACACATACACACACACATAGTCGTGTATCCCTTTCAGAAACATAAAGGCAACGTCTCTCTGTGTGTGGTGGTCCATGTCATTAGCATAGTTAATCTGGTGCTAATGAACCAGTAAACTGCGCTGTTTTTAAATCCCTCACTCTCACTGACACACACACACACACACACACACATACACGCACACACATTGTCTCACACACACATAAAAAACATGCACAGATGCACAATTGAAGAAAAGGTTGTCATAATATATGCGTGAGCGAGGTCCTTTGTTTACTTGTGTATGGCTGTGGGGGAGAGCAGAGATCATTTTAATCACAAAGGAAAAGGAGTTTTAATATCTTCATTACAGAGGTGTCAGGCTGAATGGATGATGCAACAGAGACGTTTTGACATAAGAGTGGACGATGGCGCCATGAAAAGACACCACACTTCAACTCTTCAACGTCATGGTCACAGAACATTTTGCGGCTTCAGAAAAAAGCCACAATGTCTGTGTTGCGCTGTGAACCGAAGCCATTTATGGAGAGTATTTGTCCAAACAGTTTTTCACACATTGTCTGCCTACTCTCTGTGGTACAGTGGCAGTCACTCACAGCGGCACTGGCGATTAAAACATCAGTCGAAAATGGCATTACTGGTGTGGTGCGAGATGAAGGGTGGAAGGGATTTGGGAGATTTAGAATTACAGTCGATGACATCGGTGTTTACAAACGCTGTACTGTGATTAGGAGGGTTGCGTTGTGTAATCGGCTTAGCGGTGAGCGAGGAGCAGGTGGGTTGGGCTGGTGTTGGTGGGAGTGCGTGGTGGGGTGTTACGAGGTGGAGGCGGTGTTGGAGGTGGGGATGTGCAAAATGATGGCACTGATGATGAATTTATGTAGTTATGTGATGGCAGCTGCAATTTGTGTCTGCAAAACTTTGTTGTTGGCCGCCACATGTGTGCTCCTGTTTTACCATTGAACAGTCCAACGGAAATTTGGTTGTGTCATATAATAAATGGGACTAGACGTGAAATGATTAGTCGATTAATTGCATTGTTATTTAGAATATTATTTGGAACAGTAAGCTATTTAAAAAGGTCACTTTGGGCTCTTGGAAATGCATTTTTTTTTTTTACTACTCTCTGGCTTTTAAAGACCAAATGCGTTATCTATTAATGAATAAAATAACTAAGTTTGATTGTTAGTTAGTCTGCTAAATAGGACTAATTATGACAAATCATGTGAATATCCTGCAGTCAGTATTTTGAGTGTTTTCAGTCTCAAAATAGTCTTCAGTACTAGGAGCAACTGTTGTGTTATAATCATGTACTGTACAGCTCTGTTGTGGGACACCGCACATTCTGGATCCACTGTGGTTGCCGGATGAAAGCAGGTTGGTGTGCACAGGTGCCCTGACTGCCATTAGTCAGTGGTGTGTGTGTGTGTGTCTGGGTGAGGCTGCCTGAGCTGGCTGAGAGGCTGGCTGATGGATCAGAGGAGGATTGAGTGGACAGGACCTCATGATTGATACGCAGATAGGATATGAGGTGCTGCCTGCCACCCCCACCCCAGCCACGCCAACCCCGGCACCACCTTCAGAATATGAAAGAGAGAGGCAAGAAGAGGCCGAGTGCAGCGTCTGGAGAGACGAGAAGTTAGCGGAGAATGGAAAAGTGTGGAGAGAATAGGTTGAGTTAGTGCAAGTGAGGGAGAGAGCGGAGAAGATCCTAAAGGAGGAAAATGAAGGGGAGAGACAAAGCGAGCACCGGCAGAGAGAACAGATAGGCCTGAGAGAGGGATATTATTCAGAAGAAATGAGAATAATAACGTCTGCATCAGAATATTGCAGGAGAGAAGATTAGGACTATAGTGGGGCCGTCGTGGGTTGAAAGGAGGGGATATTATTACCTTCTTTTCAATCTCTCATGTATAAATAAAAAATAAAGAGATACATGAAATAAGAATAATGCTCTATCATGTGTTTACCATCTATCGTTGCTTCCCCCTTCTCTCCTCTCGTTCTCTCTTTCTCCTTTTTTTTTTCCTGCCCTCAATCAGAGAAGGGCCAGGTCCCCCAGAGGCAGTCAATCTTGCCCTGAAATGTAAAACAGACAAGAGGAGCAGATTACCTATTTGCCATTAATGTTTATTCTCTTTGATGTGAGCAGGCATATTAGGCTGTGCGTGCGCGTGTGCCTGCCTCTGCGCGCACCAGCATGTGTGAGGTTGATTGAGTGTATGCATGTATGTGCAGATCTTCGTGAATGCATGTTCACGGAGAGCGAGGTGGGGAGGGGAAGGGGGGGGGTGTCACGGCCTAGTCCACTGGGGGAGAGCAGAGTGGAGCATGGCAGCAGCAACGTACAGTGATCTGATGTGTACCCAATCCAACAAAGACGATGCAGCCTCTCATCACAGCCGGATCACAGGCACGTCTTTAGGTGAGATCGGTGGAGCGGTGTGGTGCTGCGCTTTTATGGGAGTCCGCAGCAGGGGTTAAATGCGTGTGGCTCAGTCAGTCATTCTGTCAGTCCTTTATTCACTTAACAGTTCATTTTAGAGGAACTGTTGGAAGAAATGGAGGAATGGCAGGTGCGACAAATCCACCACTTGACCCATCAAAGAGCAGCTGAGCATTTCATCCATTGGTTATTCACACGTGTGTGCATACACTCACATGGGTAAGCGTTTACCGCAGGGCATACACACAAATGCTTACATTTTCCTCATTAATATTTCAGGGGTGTGTTGAGTTAGCAGGGCAGAGTGCTAGCGTCAGGGTTTAGCCTCGCTAACACTGGAGCGGCTTCATCGCGGGGCTGCTGTCATGACTCTAAGGAGAGCGAGACCTCTAATTATCTGTCTCTCCCCTAGAGGAGATAGATAGCAAGCTAAACGCACCACCCACCATGCGAGGATAGCAGACCAGTCAGGATTATCTCAGCCAGCTTTGAGACACATAGGCCAGGATGAGTTCGGAACTGATGCTTAGTTAGAGCAAGGGGAAAGGACTGTGGGAGGCACCATAGACTATAAAAATAATAGACATAGCCATCGTAAAGCCACCCATTGGTTTGTGGACTCTTGTTTCTCACAGTCATTCACAATGACCGCACCCTTATTATACATAACTGTAAGTCTTAATAGAATTAAAATGGGTGAGTTATATAAAAATTCACCCCCACGTACAGTTGTAATGAACGGGGAAATTAGCTACAGAGACTAAACCGTTTTTTGTATCGGGCTGTAACCATTTTAATTTCCTGCTGTAAGGTTTGACATTTTAACATGGGGGTCTGTGGGGATTGACTTGCTTTTTGAGCCAGCCTCAAGTGGCCATTAGAGGAACTGCAGTTTTTTTGCACTTAGCGTTGGTTTCAGTTTTAAACCCTGCAGGTTGTGGTTAAAGGTGTTCACAGACTCGCATACTATAAGTGGAGCCGACTCCGCGAGGAATGTCCGCAGTCATTCGGGCTTCCATAGTCGAGCGCACTTCCACGTTGTAGTTTCCTGTAAAAATGTCCGTAAAAACAATACCCGTGATATGAAAAATACATGCTGAGCAGTCTTGTGTGACACTGGTATGTGGAGTGGAGTCCTCGTGGTCGTAAAAATCTGAGCTTTGCACACACAGGGCTTGCGGACGTCTGCTTTTAGTCCGGGCGGACCTCTGCAGATTCTGCTCCGTGTACGTTCCACCCAAGTATGTTTTGGCCTTTAGGTTGGACGTGGGTTTGGGCCAGGATAGACAGTCAGGGGCCGCATTTTGGCTTTGTATTTCTACTATCAGTCCAAGATAAAGTTGTGGCAAGAGATATAGTAAACATCAACGGTTATTCATATGTATTGTTGATGACTCTGAACTTTCTGAAAGCATACATTTCTAGCTTCACACAAGATGTCACTGCAGTATTTCAGTGCAATATGGAAGTGTAAACTCCCCAGGTTTACCTGCTACCTGCCTCTTTGGATTAGGTCTCAGCTCTAGTCTTCTGCATTAAGGCTGACATGAAATATAGGATGTAATTTTAGTGATCCCCTTAGGCACATTCTGCTGTCTTCCATCAGAGAGGTCAGAGGTCAGATTTAACTAAAGACCAGCACCCAGAGCTAGCTAGTTTCAATGCCTCGGTCTTCTGGTTATGAGACAACCACTAGGCCACCCTGTCATGTCCACCCTAGAACGAGCATGTAGATGTTTTAGCTTTATAACATGACCTCTGCTTTCTGTACTGGAGATCACAGAAGGACTCTCGGCATGTGTGTGTGTCCATACATGTGTATGTGCAGGGGTTGAACGATGGCCTGGTATTTATTTCACACAGCAATTTTCCCCCGTATGAGATGAGGTGTCGTACATCTGCTAGATAGCTTTTCCTGCCTAGCACCGACACGGAGCGCGCGCAAGGTCATCCGGGCGGCTTGGGAACGGGGAGGGTTGAGGTGAGGAGCTGAAGGGAGGAGTGGAAAGGTCTTTGAGGGGGGAGGGAAGGGAAGGTAGGGTGGTTGAGTCCAAGAAGAGAGAGGTGGGGTGAGGGAAATCAGTGACTTTATTGTGGGTGAGCAGTGTG
This sequence comes from Epinephelus awoara, assembly GCA_035609425.1. NCBI lineage: Eukaryota > Metazoa > Chordata > Actinopteri > Perciformes > Serranidae > Epinephelus > Epinephelus awoara. Next base: position 24,430,271 of record CM069297.1, read on the forward strand.
GCCTCCCAGCTTTTCATTGCACCTGGATCAGCAATTCCCATGTCAGGTGACAGGGTGGAAATTGTTCTGCGCATTTGTGTCCAACATATATTTATTCACACAGTTTAGAGTGTGTGTGATGTAGCAGGTGGTTCTGGGTGTTGCTGGCTTCATGAGGGAAACAGCCCTGAGTGTGTTTTGAGGACATGACAAGTGAAATCTGGTTCCCTCAACAAACTGCTGAGATCCTGACATTATAAGGGAACTCAAATGGTGGTGCTGACGGATAGGAAATAAGATAAGATGATATGAACAAATCTTAAATACTTTTTCTTTTTTGAGATGTAGTATCTCACTTCACAGTTTACAGTGGTCTCAGGTTAGTCGAGTGTATGCTATAGTGGAATTTAAGAGCAAGCTCCTGGCTGTTTTTCCTCCATCTGTCTGTTATCCCATGGACTTTCAACATCTTTTCTTCTCCCCCTTCCACAGGATGACATTCAGCCCTTTCTTCCTTCTTCCCCCATTACTGGACTTGCAAAGTGTTGATTTAAACTGAAAGATGACCTGGTTTAGTTCGGCTGCGTCTTCTCTACTCCATAAAAATCAACATGCTTCCAGTCGTGAGATCTAAACGCGTTTGTTGTTGTGTTTCTCTCTTTTCCACTCCCTCTCTCTCTGTCTTACTCTCTTTCTCTGTGTTGTCTTTTTTATTCATCTGCTGTAAAGGCCAGTCAAGCGCTGCTTGGCTTTGTTGTCAGAAACCTTTATTTACCAAAGGGAGGAATAAGTGACTGACACAGACAGCCTCTTTCATCCGCGCCTCGCCGCAAGCAGTGTTCCCCTCTACCGCCAGAGGAAACCCCCCCCCCCCCCCTCCTTTCTCACCCCTCACTTCTGCCAAGCCGTCCACCCCACCACCTCACTCCACCGCACCCCTCCATCCTGCAGGCTCACAACACACTAGCCCACTCCCCTGGGTAGCAACCTAGCTGTAGAGTCTGCACTGTGTAATACGCACACACAAAATTCACCTCACAAAAGGCATCACACCAGTCCTCTCACACAGACGATCAAATGAGGGAGTTAGTCCAATGGTCCCAAACAAAGACGAATTTAACATCAAAGAGTTGTCCCTTTTCTTTTTTATCCATCTGCTAACAAACTGGGAGTAATGACACATAAAGCCTGTTATGTTATAGCCTCGACTTGAAAGTAAGTTGTGTTTTTTGACATAGTGTGAAGGAGTGAAAAAGAGAAATCTCCCGGGTGTTCTGATAAGTGCACCAGAAATAACTCAAGCTCACGGTTTTGTGTTTAAATCAGAAAATAGGAAAGAACATCCACACTCAAGAGTTCATCATTCTCGTAATTATGATTATAAAGAGAGGCGACTTTGTTTTTCCCACAACTCTCAAATTTTGTGATTTCCGCAGACATCAAAGGTGTGTGAAGTCACCTGTGCATATTTTTCTACCTGTTCATCCAGATGAATTAGTGGGATGTTAAATGGACATACTGTAGCTCTTAATCACTGTCAAGATGCCGAGAATCTGAATAGTGTGTAATAAAAGCTAACAGCTTTCCTTTTCTAGTTATTTGTATTTTCTCTTGTTTACCTTTTTGAGTGTGGAGGTGGGAAGATAAAACCTGTTTTCTATGAAAAGGTCCTTAAACTGCGGCGTTGTTAGCATTTAATATGTTGGTAAAATAGACAAATTAGTTGAAATTAATTTTTGTTTTAATCTTCATAATTTGTTATATTTGATGGCTTTTCATTGATGGACACTCTTGTTTATAAGTATTATTTCATATACTTACTCTTAAATAAAAATGACTAACAGGTAATAGAAGTTTAGTTGTAAAATTGTGAAATAATCACAGTTAGCTTTTTTCCCCAGATATCGCAATAAACATAATTTTTACCTAGAGCTCAAGCATGTTTGAAGATGCATGATTCAATGTATCTAAAATAACTGTTGTATAAATTATTTTTACAGTATAAATCCTTCACGTTCTGGATATATATGTTTTTGAATTTAACAAAAGTTGACTCAAGTTTTTTTTTAAGTTTCCAGCTCAAATCATGGAGAGCGCTGACTATTTTTTTTTTCTTTTTGAAAGCTGTCTGAATCAACGCAAATCTTTGTGATTAGTATCATAAAACGCTCACTAGTTACTTTATATGTGTATATGAGAGACAAAATTTGGCTGTTTGATGACAGAAACCTAGCAGAACTACAACACTCCCACTGTCATTTCTTTGGTAGAGACACACTTGCAATGTTTAGCAAATAAAACCTCTACAATGCCTAAGACTAATAGCATGTAATCAGCCCTCATTGTGTTCACTTTATGACAGTGAAAAGCCTCATCCGTCTGGCCAGACCAAGAGAAAGGCAGAGACAGAAACGCTTTAGCTCTGGCATAGGAAAATGAACACCAAATGTATCTCTCTCTCTTTCCTTCCTGCCTTCTCTCTGTCTCTCTCTCCTATTTAAGCTTCTTGAAGTTCTTCCAAATTGGGTTTTAAATGCCAATTAGGAGGTTGAATGTAGTAAAATAAAAGCAAATGCAGGCAGGATGGCCTCACCTTCTGGCTGGTTAGGCTTCAGAGAGAGCCGAGCCGGACCTTTGGCTCCCAGCGAGGCTTTGAGAGAAATATCCTGCCTAATGAACACATTAATTAGAACCATAACTATTTATAAGATGATAATTAGAAACGAAGGGAGGTAAACTGGGCTTTTCCTGCAATTAATGGAGGATTAATTACGGGAGCTAATGAAGTGGATTTTTGAAACGCGTGGAGGTGAAGTACAGAGATGTGCAGCTCGCTTTGTGATCACTGGCATAATTATTTTCTCCAGCGCCAAAGCGTTTGAGGCCCTGGTCCTCGCCGGCTCAGGCCGGCTAATAAGCATCATTGCATCGTTATATATGCACTTATAAAGACTTGCCACTGAAATGACTGTCTAATTATTTCTAATTGGCAGGCCCTGTGTGTTGTCATTGAGCTGTTTGGAGCCGCAGCGGAGCCCTGGGTCTAATAACGCTCTGGGCGGAGAAGGAGGGGGAAGAAAGAGATAGAGAGACGGTGATACATAGAGGGAGAGAGAGTAAAGAGGAGGGGGGCTCTACCAGTTGCCTGCTGCTCATAGCCGGACCTGCACATTGCCCCCCTGTGCCACTCACCCAGCAGGACAGCGGGTCTTAGAATGGTGCCCGGTGCACTCCGAGGTCACCTTGCCAAGTAGCCGATTAGCAAAGTTTTATTTTATCTGTGCTTATTTTTCCCCCTTTTAATTAACAGCTTCTGCTCTTAATTTATGCACAGATAAACGCCACCGTCTGTCCACAGTTTTTCTTTTCACTCTTAAACATGCTACACACTCACACACACACACACACACACACACACACACACATACACACATACACACAGAGGGAGGGAGGTATGTTTATGTGCAGTGTGTGATTCAGTGGCCAGGTTTTGAGCCAGTCCATAGAGACCCATGCTAAGAGAGCATGCATGGACAAACCTCAGTCAGGCGTGTTTACCTTGTACTCTACTTATGCTCTGGCTCAAACCATATGGACAGCATCGTTCTGTGGGATGCAGAGGAAGCTTGTGCAGACTTATAGCTGGTCTTTACAATATGCTGGCAAAGTCACATTTAGAACAATACTTCCTATACTTCACATTTATCAGCGCGTTTATCAAGGAAATATATGCATGTCTGCAGTGAAAATTTTCATTATTGGAGGCATTGATCTCCATTTAGGCTGCGTCCTATTCACATGTAAGTCCTTGCATGTTTGAGAGTGTATGTGTTGCGAGAGTGTTTGAATGATGGCCTAGGATTATGTGTGCGAGCACCTCACTTAACTCGTCCTAAGCAGAGCCATGTGCGTCGTCCTGCCAAAAAAACACTCCTTCATTCCCCCCCTCTCCCTCTCGGACAACTTGAGAGCAAATTGCCAGCTAATGGAACCACTGCCTGCACTTGTCAGTTCACTTTGGACAAGCAAAGGAACCACACAAGCACACACACTGCCGCACACACACACACACACACACATACACACACACACACACACACACACACACACACACACACAAGCATGTGGTTTCACTCACACGTTTAGTAATTTATTTGTGGAAAAAGAAGAGAAAAATGAGAGAGAATGGCAGAGAAATGAAACAAGGATCATGTGCGCCTTGACTGAAACCTTGACAATCTTTTTGAAAGTAATGAAACACTTTCTCAGCATGCGCATGAGTTTTTCTATTTGAAATTTGTCTTCCTTTTTTGTTCTGTCTATCCATTCGGGTTTTGGCAGAGTTGAGGACATGAGGAGGAAGTGGAGATAGATGGATCGCCCAAAGGATACGTGGCCAACTGTCGTATGATTGGCTGAACAAAGAGCAGAACACTTCTGTGACTGGTTGAACAGAGAGCCCGACGTAGCAATTTTGGCTCGAAATCAAAGCATGAAAAAATGTAATTATTTTAAATGCAGTCAACAGTTTTGCTGGAGTGGAAGTTTGCCAGATTTCTCTGTAAACTCTGTGGGCTATTGACACTCAGAAAAAGTGGGATAACAAAGCGCGCACCCCCGTCTCTCATGTGCTACTACAGATGTGTGATGAATGACATTTATGCCATCACTGTAACATGTGGCATGATTTGGATCCTGCTTTCAGCAGCGCATATCAAATCAACTATTGCCATTTCTGCTAAAGATTAAAAAGGATTTAGATTATATAAAATAGATAAGAAATGTTCATTAAAAAAATAGAAATTATATTGACTTTGGGTGCATCAGCAATAACGTTCTGTAGAGACAGGAGAAAAGAATTTGGGATTTTGTGGAAGCTTTAGACAAATACATCGCCACCCTATAACATTTAACTTGACCTATGCAGTGTTTTTTCTGACGTCGTTCAGAAAGTGGTGACCAGAAAAGCTTTTTATGTTCCTGTGTTTATTGTTTGCAAAACGGGATCGGTGTCGCAGTGCAGCTATGCTTCACAAAAATCACCCTATCACGAATCGATTGGTAAAAGAAGATAAAATCTGGCTCCTTTATGACCGTGAGAAGCGACAGATGTAGTGGAGGGCAGAGTCTTTTTTTCCCCCCCTCAGAAGGTGGAGTATTTTCTCTTTCTATTCATTTCTTGATCTCTCTCTCTCTCTGCGTTCGTCTCCCTCTCCTTCTCCTTGTTCAGTCTTGACAGCAGTTCTTAAAAAAAAAAAAAGATTTTTAGAAACTTCTTTATGAGACAAGCCTCTGTTCTGTCAGAAGACAACTTTATGTTATTCCACTGAAGAGGGGAAACTAATAGTTTTTTACAGGGCGCTATTCCAGTTGTGTCTTGGGTGTTTAATTAAGTGTAGTTTCCCTTTAGTAGTGGAATGTGTGTCTGCTTTTTGTCGGCCCGTTCCTCGGTGCCTTTTACAGTCCACCCACATGGTTTGTCTCAGCGTTTATGATTTTTCTTATACCGGAGTTGTGAGGTTCCTAAATCACTTAAGCACACGGGGCCGAGCAGTCCACATTTAAACAATAAAAGGCTGTTATGCTAAGGGCCCTCAGATCTCCTACCACTTCATAAATACATGCGTATAAAAGGCAGAAAAATACATCTTCCCTGACCAGAGAGAGAGGGAGAGCGAGCGGCTGAGAGCACACCTGCTAATTGGAGCCAGCTTGATGTGAAGCACGGCTGTCTGCTCTGTCCTCTCCATAAGTCCCAATCGTTTTTTCTTTTCATTTTCATTCTCCCACTTTTTTGTTACCTTGGTCGTTCTTGACTCCCCAACTTTTTTTGTCCTTCATCTTATCGTTATTTCTCCCTCCACAGCCCCCCTGCTGTCCTTCACCTATTGTCTCTCCTTGTGTAGTTTGCGCTCCCTCTCCTCCTCCTCCTCCTCCTCCTCCTACAGTCCTTCAACTGTTCTGCCTTCCACCTTCGTACAGATGGAGGCAATGACAACCAAAACAACTCTCTCCTAACTCGGGGTAACTAATTGTTCCGGGCCGTGATGGATGGATGGAAGGAGGGAAAAAAGTGGGTTTCGATTGCGTGAGTGGCTGTGAGTGAGTTGGCAAGTTAGCACCTAGTCTCAGAGTGACCTTCACTTGACCTTGTGTCTGGGCTGAGTGGCTGAGCCAGGGCCCCCCTTGGCTCCAGCTGCTAATGGGTGTCATGTCGAGCATCGGCTGCATGGAGGTCAAAGGTCGCGGGTGCACACCAGACGGCCAAGTTTAGGATTGCGATGAGGAGGCTGAGTGACACTGGGCATATGCGCCAATGAAGACGCCGGGTAATCAACACAGCAGCGACACACTCACACGGCCATGCACATATACACACATGCACATGCACACACATGGAAACCCCATCTTGCCGCAGTAAGTCATCTTTTCCCTCATCGTTGGCTGGCCGTTGTAGGTTCATATAGATCTGAGGGGTCTGTGAAGGCCTTTGAACTCTGCTAAATGACTTGACCTTGTGGCTTGTGGCTGTAACCGTGTGTGTGTGTGTTTGGGTGGGTATGGCGGGGGGCAGTGAGTGGGTGGCCTGCATGGGGTCTCATTTCTGCTTCACAGCGTAGCAGGGCATTGCAGACGTTTGTGTTGACGACTGCTAAATTAAAAGCAAACTGAAGATTATGACAAATCTAAACATTGCTTTTATGAAGCAGAGGGGGACGAAGAAAAAACATTTCTGTGAATCTTTCATGCTCTGTCTTTGCTGTGTTAATTGTGCTCACAATCAGCTACTTTGCAGCGATTCCTTGTGTGTTATTTAGCGTGTGTGTGTGTGTATGTATATTTATGTCTCTGTGTGGGTGTGCATGGTGGATGACTGAGTCCGTGTGTGTGCGTGCGTGCATGTACTGTGAACTGAGGGAACAGATAATGTGGCTGCTTGGAAGGAGGAAGCAGCTTGGGAAATGATTTCAACAGCTCTCATAATTAGAGGAATATCATAAATTAAACTTGTGTCTGCCGTTGCGTTTGAAGAGCACTCAAAAGTAATAAATTCTGGATGGTTAACATATTTGCATTCCATTCAGCAGGCAGCGTCAGGCAGGAACAGCTGTTTTCCACGTCTTTTGGCAGCAGGAAATGCACATTGCTCACTCAAGGTGCTTTTAGACACATTGAAATGGCAGAAAAAAGAAAAGTGACTTTTAACTTGAACATGAAGCTGCTGCTGTGTGCTCTGTCACTGGAAATAACTCGGCGGGGAACAGCGCATTAATGAAGTTCTTCAAATGTGGATCTTCTCACTTTCAATAGGCCCGTTTCTTTTTCAATCTGTCCATTGCTTGGAAAAGTCGACTGGCAAGCTTTTTTGTAGTCTTTGTGTTTGTATGTATATATGTGTGTGTGTGTGCGCGTGTGTGACTGGAGACACACAAATCTAAGGTTTTACCAATACTTGTACCACCAGCGGTGTGGCTCAGTCAAGGCTGTGTAGAAAAATAAATTGCAGATACAGTGAATAAATAAAGATTTGATACTAATTGTAGAGTTTCAAAATGCCTGTTTAGTATTTACAAAAGCACTTAACCTTATCTCGAATTTTGCATTATATTTTTTGTTTAGGCCGGAGAGCGCCACCTATATATTTATAACAAATTGTATGTATGGCACTATCTCTATTTAGTCGATCCAACATTACACAGTTTCAAGGCATATTGTAATTATTGTGTTTTTAGTTACAATTAGTAGTTGTTGGATCAATCCTGCACACCTCTGGGCTTGCCTCTTTTCCGCTGGCTTTTTTTGTCCATTTTTGTACTTTTTCAGACAGTTTCTCTCTCTCTCTCTCCGATCTTTCTGCAAAAACCTGAAATGTGACACTGTAATTTTCTGTCCATATTTCAAGCGTTAATGGGTGTCTATACTGCTGTACTTTCCTGTGAAGGCATACTATGATCATTTTACAAAGATTAGATAATGGTAGAGGCAGTGCTTCTACAGCTTGGACTCCAAAAAGTTGTAGTTCTTTAACTAATTTGATACTGTTTACATGTAGTTTAAAATACGTCTTGGATGATTGGGTCACAAGAAGACAGCGCTAAATACAAGTGTAAATGACCACAGAGATGCATTCTGATCCAATTACTCAAACCACATGCTGCGGTGGTCTGGGACGCAAAGACGTCAAGACTGGTGACATTATTGCTTACTGATGTGTCCCTGACAAAGACTACATCATCACTGCACGACCTGGTGGTTGTTTTGGTGACAGTGCGCCAACACTTTATAGCTTTCACATTTTACAAAAAGTTGGACAAAGTGTTGTGTGACCATCCATCGTTTTACCCTGATGGAAGGAGACATGTTGGGTTCTGCTGACAGATTTATCACCAGCTGTACCGAAACAACTGCTAACCAGGGTTCCTGGGGATCTTTCTAAAAGTCATGAAAGGCATTGAATTTGTTTCTCTAAAAATAAAGCCTTAATTGATATTGAGATGTCTTTAATCAATCTTTTAAATGTAAAGGCAAATGCTAATACATAGCGATGGCCTATTTACATCGAATAAAATGACTATATCACTAACATCGAGTATAAATGGTCATGTCGTTTTTTTTAAGCCACTGACATGAGACTCGCTCCAGCGTTTTGGTTCTCTCGCTCTCTCCTGTGGCTCTCCCCCTCTCACAGACACACTCACAAGAAGAAAGAATCAGAAACATGATACGTCACACACTCTCCTCCGACCATCCAGATTGCTTTCTCCTGAGCGATAGGCAAGGTGTGTGTCTCATCTGCAGGGCACCAGAACGCTACCATTTAGTCGCATTTTGTAATCATGGAGGACCACTGTGACTTTCAAATATTGTTAACACATAGACTCGAGAGCTCTTTGTTTGTCTCCAACACACAGTAAATGGGAAGTAGGATTTAATGAATCTCAAAATAATTGCTAACACCCATGTTTTTTTTTTTTAAAACACTTTAACCTTAAGCAGTTGATGTAGGTTCATGTTTTCTTTTTCTTCAGTTTTGGTCTTAAATTTTAGTCTGAGTGGCATTAAAACAACCTTTAACCTAACTTGCTGTAAGCTGTAGGAGCCTTGGCTAACATGACTGACAAGAGTGTGGACAAAATAGCTGTGTGTGGGTCCCTTTGACCTTCTAGTGCAAGTGATGTAGGCAGTAACAAAATCTGAACACACATGGTCAGCTTTAGATGCATGATAGACACAGGTGTGGATGGCGATGTGTCTCCCCCACTTGTGGTCCGATTACCATCTGATTACCACCAATAAGGTGTGAACAAAGTCTTGTGTGCAGATTTTACTAGCAAGTGCACTGTAGATAGTTATTCAGCTTGAAATAGAATATGCGCAGATATCTCCTACGTCCCTTGATGACTCTTGTCCAGCTTTTGGTGTATTGTTGGTAATAAAGACTCTGGTCAGACAGGGGTCAGTGTTGCCAGCATCCACTGAAATGGGATAGGGTTAAAGTTACGCAGCCATTAATCACTGGTGCGCCACATTGGCCTAATGGACCGGGACACTGCTCGGGGCATCACTGAGAACATCACTTGCTGTATGGTGTTTACTGCCACAGGACAAATACAATATGGACATGAACTTTGTTTTGTCCTCCCAACAGAGCACGGCGGCTGGGGGAATGAAGAAACAATATGAATATGGTGCAGATAAGGTTAAAGGAACAGTGAGGATAATTGGTCTCTTTATGTGTGTGTGTGTGTGTGTGTGTGTGTGTGTGTGTGTGTGTGTGTGTGTGTGTGTGTGTGTGTGTGCGTGTGTGTGTGTGTCTCCACGTGTTCCCCGTCCCTTCCCTGCGTAGCATGAATAATGATTTAAATGGGGTCAGATTCCATTGGAGACGTTCACCTGTATCTGACACTAGTGGTATCGCGTAGCCGCCATTAATGTCCAATTTTCAATGAAAACAGAAATAGAATACAGACTGATAAGGGTAACACACCATCCAGCTTCACACCCGACCACATAATTACCCCAATGGGCTGTGGTGAGGGATCATATCCTGGCGCGCACTGGGGGGTCAGCGGCGATAAGCTTCAGCCCGGCTCCCAACATGCAGCATAATTACTCTATTGATAATTCACCAGGAAAACGGTCCCAGCCAATTGCAGAGCCCCGATTTAATGGATTGGACAGTGAAACGAGGGAGGAATGGAGGAAGGAGGCTGTGGGGGGGGTTTGTATGTGGGGGCAACCAGCAAGGGCCTTTTATTAGAAATGAAAATATGTTTAGGCCATAGGGGGACCCATTTTCCCTGGAGATAATAAGGCCAATAAAATGTAAAGCAGGGGAAGGGCTTGGCATGGGGTCCAACTGTGGCTGTTTATCTGTGTGTGTCCTGCATTAGCCCATTTATCCCCAGCCCAAATTAGCTAATCATTCTCCAAGGGGAAGGACTTGGTCAGGAAATTGACATTTAGCAGCATAGGCTCACTCTATTAAGTACAGTAAATTTAATTTGCTGCACACCCCAGAAGTGGGCTGTTTTCTTTGCCATCAGAGGGAGAAAGGGAGAGGGAGACAGAGAAACAGAGAGAGAGAGATTGTGTTTATTGCATCTGCTGCTTCTGGCCACAATTTGCTTGGCTGTAAATATAAGACTTTGGTTTGGAACACTGCAACTCTGTTGTATTCCCCCTCATGTACTGTTGATTACAAACATACGCAGGCATTGTCAACACGTAGATTCACTCATTCCAAGGTCTGTTTGGGCCATTGATGGATTATCTCGCCTGGAGACTCCAAACCCCAAAAATGCCAATGTTTTTCTTTTGCTTTTTTCCATTAGCTGTGATTCTCTGACAAGCCTAATCGTAGCCCCAGTAAACACCGTATTAAACATGCTAAATCAAATGTCCTTTGACTGATGACTGCTTTCACCTCTGCCTCTGAATCAGATGTTTCATAATAATTATTTCTGATCATCACTCCAGGGTGTCTGCTTTAGTATCTGCTCTACAAAATGCAATGAGACTGGCGTTACTATGGGAGAAGTTACTAATGCTGGAGAGAAGAGTAGTGCTGCAGCTGCTCAAATCACTGTGGTATTATTGTAACTACAGCTAGAAATGATTAGTTGATTAATACGAATAATTATACATTTTATTTGTGTAGCGCCTTTCATACAAGGCAATGCGGCATAAAGTGTGAAATGAAAATCTATTAATAAAAATAAAGCTAAAGTGCGTCATGTTTGCAGACAAAGCAAGCTGTCATAAGATCAAGTAATAAAAAAGGATTTTTAAAGGCATTAAAAGATCATTAGTTGCTTGACAGAATATTGATCCACAACTTTGTTGATAACTGATGAATCACTGAAGCAAAAATATTACTAGTTTAACGTAGAACTACAATAATTAGTAGTTTAACTGATTAGTCTTTCAGCAGAAAATTAATCAACAGATTTTGCTAATCAGTTGATGATAATGAGCACCTGAGCAAGCAAAAATTCCAAATACTGGATGATTTAAACTTCTTAAATGTGATGATCTGCTGTTTTTCTCTGTCATATCTGATCAGTGTTGTCACAATACTGCAGTTTTTAACGTCAGCACAATATCTCTAAAAATATTAGCATTATTAATGTAGCATTTTTGATACAACAAGGAAAAATTGACATCAAGGGTTTAGCAGTCTAAAATTTTATTGAAAGATAAATATGACAACTGTAAAGTGAAAAATACTACTTTTTTGGTTTGTGGCAGTGAATACCAGAATTACTGTAGTTAGCGTTAACAGTAGTTAAAATGTTTTTACATTAATGGAAACAATGTTCTTCCAGCAGTAGTGCACATGTTCAAAAGCCTCTGAGATTTTCACACATTTCAAAGGAAATAAACAAAACAAAACCAGGCTGGCAAAGCCTGTATGCAACGGGAGCAAATGGATGAATGACGAGTAGACAGCGCTGTGAGTGAGTGAGTGAGAGGAGGCGGGACTATGGAGTCACTACAGCGTGTTTGTCATCTTGCTGTTCGAGAGAAGAGAGAGTGGGAAAAGTATTATTGTTGGTACTGAGGAAAATGAGCATTGAAATGGTTTCAAATACTCAAAATCCCTGCGTATCAATAATTTTATATTTTTGAGAACACTATATCTTATAAACTGCACATTTTTGGTTTTTGGACTGTTAGTTGAACAAAAACCTTTCACTATTTTCTAATATTTTATTTGTTTTGTAGGACATTAGAAGATGTATGTTATTCTGGTCTCTGGGAAACTATAATTCACATTTGTTCAGTATTTTCTGCATTTTTGAGGAATGATTCATCATGAAAAATCAGCAAATTAATCAGTAATGAAAATGATAGGTTTTAACCTGATTGTAACACTTGACTGGAACAATATGTTAGCATAAAACTAAACTTTAAACTGATTCATATGCTGTATACATTACAGTATGTGCTAAATGTACGGTTATGTTTTACTGTTATTGGTCTTTGTGTGCTGCACTTTTGTGATATTGAAAAACAGAACTAGGTTGTTTTTTCTGTTTTGGAGACCTTGAACTAGTGCAGCTACTCTCCAGTGATCAGAATCGCCCCAGCCTAATTGATTGCAACAGTTGTCAGAGTGTTGTCTGTTAGGACGGTGACAGGCGTCTGAAGAAAATGATTAGTTTTCTGTCGGAAGAGAGACAGCTCTGGATGTCCCAAACTGCAAACTAATAAAGGGGGGAAAGCAATAAAGCTCGTGGACAGCAGGTTTGACTGTTTTTATAGACAAATCAATAAAATGATAGATGATGGAAAATAACGGCATCTCAGCTGCCGATTTCTACTGGGGTTTCAAATCACGGTCCTTCCCACAAACACACACACACACACATACACACACAGACACAGGATGCCAGCACACACACACACACATACACACACAAGCAAAGTATGTTGAAGGGTTTTGTCTGCGTCATGTGCAGTGACACATAAATAAGCGGTTATGTTATGTAATTTGTGTCTCTGTGCGTATGGCACCATATTGAGTCATGAGTTACATTTTCAATTTGCTTTTTGTTGAGGTTTAAATGATGTGTGTGTAACTATGTGTGTGAGTATATATGTTTGTGTGTCATATCTAACAAAGTAAATCTCCTGCTGTTAATCTTTTTGAGACCAGAGGGCCAGTGTCAGGATCAATACCGAGGACAGGCCTTCCTCTGAGCCCGCCTCTAATTGGCTCCATTTCTACTGTGGCCGTGTGTGTGTGTGTGTGTGTGTGTTTGTGACAGTGTATGTGATTGTACATAACTGTATTATTAGCTCCATCCAATGACAGATGAATTTGTCCACTCGTGGAACATTTCATCCTACTGAGTTTTATTTTAGGTTCTGTTAACAGATATGAGTGTTTCTGCGTTAATGTCACCATCCCCACGAAGATGAAGTTGTGTTTCATTATCCACCAATTTTGTCGATTCTCGTTTCAATTCCAGTTCTTCTCATCTCCTCGTCACATAGTGATGTTTTGGTCATTGACTTTTTACGTCTACATACTTCGTGCAAGGTACCCTCAAAACGGTTGTTGACGTTCTGGGACACTGTGTCAAGTTCTCCTCTATGAAGATAAACTTCTGTTTTCACAGGAAATGTAATGCGTAGTCTTTTTCAAAATAAAAGCACTACATCGGTACAACACTGCCAATTGTATTTTTTTCCCCCTTCAACAACAAACACACATGGTTAGGTTTAGGAAAAAAAGAACAGGGTTTAGCTTTAGAATCTTACGGGACGCAAACGCCACTCGTGGGTGAAAGTCTTTGTTTGTTGGACCCATCAACCACCCCTTCTGCCAGGCCCACTTGCACTTTCACTGTCTTGACCCGCTGCGTTTCCCCCTGACACTGCAGCGAGCCGTCAAACTATAACATCAACCAGCTGCGTATCATGCCGACATTAAAGGATGCCTTTTTCGTTGGTTTCTGACACAGCAAGTCACTGCCCAAGTGCCGGGTTTCGACGACTTTGGAGTGAGACCGGGCTCACATGAAGCATGTCTTTCGTATATGAACAAAAATCCAACTGTGTTGAAAGCAAAAAAAAGCCTTTTATTGTTAGCAGGTTTATACAGCATATAAAAGGTATATGCTAGAATAAAGACAGGAATAAATGTTTGCTGGTTTACTTGAGTTTAAAGCATTAGCATTAGCATTAGCTTTACAATGCAGGCCTTTTCAATTGGAGACCTGCGTGCTGCAGCATGTATAACTCTGATATACCGCTATAACAAAATATGGAAACTAGCCTACATGAAGTGTCTGGAATTAGCTAACAAGTGAGCCATTGCGCTTCCTTCTTCTGTTGAGTTGCACATGGACAACACAGTGTTACTGGTTTCTTTTTATTGTTATGGTTCTTATGGTTCTTGTGCTTTAATAGAATTGATAGCTCTTTTTATTCTGTTTCTGCACTTTGTGATGTTTCTGTATCAGATATGTGACCTTTATTTTTTGTAATTTCAAAAGTGCTATTTTTTTTTTTACTACATTCATTTGCATTTGTTTAAATTTTTTCATTACCAAAACCTAAGAAAAGATTTTAATAGATTGCTGAAAATGTCTAGTCCATCTACATTTTCTGGTTTTAAAATCCAGCCCAATTGAATAGCTCTGCAATACCGTCTTAAAATCTTGCAGGAAGAAATCCATTGTGAATCACATGCACTGCAATACATCCACAAGATGTGTTTTCCTCAGTGGAAACACACTCTTTTGCTTCTGCTAGTCCTATTTCTGTTTCCTGTCACTGTTGCCACACACACGCATAACTGACAGCTAAGTGAAACATTCTCAGCCACAGTTTCTGCGAATGATCAAAAGGCATTCTGGGTAATACAGGCAATAATTAGCTGAAGTAGAGGTAGACAAGGCAAAAAGTGGATATAACTTAGAACAGGTGGGTGATATTTAACACTGAAGGCTTATTTGTGGAAGAAACTACCAGTATTCCACTTCTTATTCATTTAGGAGAAACATTAGTTTGATGAATTATCAGCTGTAAACTATGTTTGTCACCTTTTAATCTCTTCCAGGTCTCATTCTCGCCACCGGCGCTCTCGTAGTAAAAGCAGCAGCCGCAGCCGGCGAGGGACCCAGAGCCGCAAAAGGAGCAGCAGCCGCAGTCGCCGGAGGAGCCGCAGCTATAGCAGGGAGCGGGACCGGAGCCGACGCAAGGGCCGCGACCGGGAGAGGGAGAAAGAGAAGGAGAGGGACAGAGGGAGAGACAGAGACAAGGACAGAGAGAAGGACAAAAGTAAAGACAAAGGAGACAAAAAGGGGTAAGTGATGAATGACTTCGTACATGCGAGCATACATGTACAGATAGACAGGAACACACCAAACAGGCGTTGGGTTGGCCCAGCTCAATCTAAACTGCAGGCTCCACAAGTGGCGACCATTTTGGTCAGCATGACACAGACGTAAATATGGAGCTCAGTCTCAGCTCCTCCTTCTGTCCATCAATCACTTGATGCTTCCATCCATCAACCCATCATTCCCTTTCTTCCTCCATTTCCCTTGCAATCAAGCACCAGGCTCCACTGGCCTTGTAATGTGATATAATTCCCTCTTGTAAGAGAAGACGTCACGGGGATATAAGAATAGATAGTAGGTAGAAGTGCTGATTCAGTTTTTAGAAAATGTTTCGGTCACCAGATGATGTCTGATGTCTTTAACTCCACTTTGCACTCTCTTGTCACCCAGCCGCAATAAGTCTAGAAACATAACAACATCATATGCATCTCTGATGTTGTTGGTACTTATACCAAGAAAAAAACACAATAAATGAGAGCTCCTTATCAAGGTGAGAAACGCTGGCAAATGACATCTAACCTTGCAATCTTATGTCTTCTAAAGGCTGTAATACACACTAGAAACAGGTTTAGAGTAGTGGATCTTTAAACAGTGGTACACTCCACTACGAGTCTAACGACCTTAGAGGCCTCTCTTTGCCTCTACCAGAATAGCACCCTCAATCCCTCCCCAGCGCGGTGTGCTCTAATGTGATTTGGGGCCACTGTAATATGACTGGTACCCAGTTGTTGTCTGTCATATTGAATGGCACAGATGTGTGTATCAGACTATGGATCCCATGAGTGGTGCGGACCAGCTGCTGTGCTACACGTCAGTTTAAGAGACTTCAGCTCCCCAGGTAAACCATAGTAAAACTCAAGGCACAGTCTGTGTCAGTTAACAGAGGACTTTACAATTAAAGGCACTGATTGAAAAGTCTATTATAGTACACATTCAAAGGTGAATCCAGGTGTTGATGACGCTGTTATTTGTGTTTTAAACAAAGGAATACTTTGCACATAAAACTGTCTGAAAGAAAACATTTGGAGGCAGTAGTTTGTAGGTTTTTTATTGGATTTATTAACAGAAATATGCACTCATAGTCAAATGGAAATTTAGGATTTTATGACCTTTTGATCTGACTGAAAATAATCTCCATTCCTCAAACGTGTTCTCGATGCAACAGTGGAATCAGATGATGAAAATTATCACTGTAGCAACGGCCATAGAAGCTTATCTAAAAACACTGCACCACTGTCAAACTGTCACAGCACTCTTTCTAGAAATTGCATGTGTGTGTGCTGTATCTCATTAAGAGAAGTAAAGCTAATTATTGAGAAAATGTATCACTGACAGGGAATCTTAACTGAGAAAACACAACTCAATTTATGTATTTAGCAAGCACTATGCATAAATATCACTGAGGAAAACATGCACACAATTAGAAAGGAGAGTTAAGCATTCACATATTATTCAAGCTATGGTTTCTTGTTTATTTTATAACTACACAGTTTTTAAATGTAAACGGTCTTTCACTTAATAATCCACAAGTCATAAGTTAAGTACTTGTTAGTAGAGAAGATAGAACAGATGTGTTGATATTAAAAAGCTTCATCCATATTGAGGCTTCAGTGGTCATCAGTGAAGACCTTGTGGCTCAAGATTTCTCTGTGTGAACAGAACATGGAAATTTGCCTTTAAAGGAAAAGTGCTCCATTTATTTGAAGCTATTACATATTGCCTTTCTTAGATGCGTATCAGTAAAACAAATAAAGCTAACAGTGAGATGTTAAGGCCAGCAGACTATATCTATTTTCTTATTAAGGCTTCAATATCCTTCAGCATCGATAGGAATCTCTGCCTTTGTCTCTGACCCCGCTTTAGCTTGTCTGTGTGTACGGTTGGGAGCTCATATACGTAGTAAGTTTGTGTGTGTGTGTGTGTGTGCGCGTGTGTTTGCATTTCCACCTGTGGCAGTGTTAATATATTTCAAACTGTCTATCCTCCTGTCTGGGCTTTAACGATGGTTTATTCACTGTTTGTACATTGTTTTTTTGTATTTTTGATTAGACAAATATTAATCTTGCAACAAATAATAACGTGCAGGTTTTTTGTCACTTCAAGTAAGCATTAAATGACAGTCTTAAGGAGTGTTGCTTCTGTAATTCACAAATATCAGTTACAGAAAGAATTACAGTGGGAAAGAAAAAGAATCGCAGTGGGTGGAGGGGGTGGACTGTTTAAAAAGGTATACTTGTTTTGGTTGTTTTAACATGAGTTTCACATCTGCTGGAACAGTATTAGGTAATCACTAAAGATCTGCTCTGCCTCAGGAAGTTAAAGTGATGTGCTTCTTACATAAAAATACACCATATTCAGGGTTCAACGACTTTTCACTTGCCTGGATGGGCCAGTGGGTCAGAAATATACTTGCCCAAAGTCAAGTATACACATTGTTTTATTGATTAGCGGTTATGTACCATAACCATACAGTTCAGTTCAGTGCCCTTTTTTTACATTTTCAATATGAAAAGTTGTGGATGGTACCCATGGGACCGTTCTGTACCGTCCCCATTTTTGGTCACCCTTCTCTCGGGGTACCTAGCACACAGATCTGGTACTAAAAGGTGGAGCTGTGAACACTGCACTTTGTTGATTGGTCAATAGCGGTCGGTCACTCTGCTCAGAGTTGTGGCTGGTTTGAGGCTCATGTAACTACTATTCATATTGTTAAGAGTTTCATTAGTAATCTGTAACTATAACATGAAAGGATGTTTTGCTGCCTCTTGCAGCAGCTGGAGTCGGAGAAAAATAACTTAATTCACTGGGCCGGCTGCTGGTGACATTAAACGTGGAACGTTAACTTGTAATGTTACTCAGTGTATAAGTTGACGACGGGAATCCATTCATACCTGAAATTCCAATATCACAACTTTGATTATTCCATCAGTTTTTATTGTCTCTCTGGATGACTTTTAGTAATGAGAGAGACTCTCACTGCAGCCTGATCTTTTTTGATCTGAAAATGTCAATGTACAGCCTCGTTCTGTGGATGATAAACGAGGTGCAGACTAATAAAAAAAGAAGTACAGTGAGTGCTGGGCGGAGCATGACAGAGTACTGTTCGCAGTGGAAACGCGAAGCTAACTAGGGTCGAGCTACTATGTCCAAAGGGTTACTTTTGATTCTAAAGGTACCATACCGAAAGCGGTGGAAAAGGGGCTTAATGCTACCGCCCTAAACTTTCCGGAATAATTTAAATGCTCATTCGGCTTCAGTTCAAAAGTGTGTGTGCAGCTCTTAACGAAGATGGGAAGGAAGCGGTATGGCTCAATCCTCTGTTCTCGAAAAAATGTGTTAAGTTCTTTTTTAAAACCTGCCCAAGTGAGCAAGTGAGTTGCTTGATTTAGTAGCCCAACGTAGCATTTCACTTGCCCCAGGCAATCGGGGAACCTGTATATTTTGGGCTCCCATATTGCAACTTCTGGTTTATTTTAAATTGATGTATATTTTGTGATATGCTGAAAGATTTTAAAAAAGAATTTAATTGTCTCCATCATCACACTTACAGTAACATAAAGGAGTAAAATTCAAATGACATTAGTCAACCAGTGGACCTTGATTTGCTGTTATCAGCGTCCAAAATCTGCCTGACATGGATGTTCCTGTTATTCCTCAGATTCTCCCACAGGAGTTGAGAGTTTCTTCAACAGAAGAAAGGCAGAAGCAGTGAGATGTTTCAGGAATATTTAAAACAAGACTTTCTGCAGTATATCCTGCCTATGACAAGCCACTTCGCCTTTTTTCTCTGCCTTTTCCCGTTCTTCTTCCTCTAAACTTAAAGGTGATGGGGGGTAGGGTCTTTATGTAAGCCCCTGATCCGCACCACTTACACACAAACACACACTGTAACACTCCAACCTCATTTACATCCAGGTTTCCTTGCTGGGTGGTAGGAGAGGAGTGAAGCAGTGCGATGTTGATGGCGGGGTGGGGAAGAGGCTCAGGAGCTTTATAGTGTCTGTCAGGATGAAAGAGGGGCCCCTCAGAGCGGCACCCTGACACTGACTCTGCGTGTGCGCGCTCGTGTGTGGTGTTGTCGTCATTAAACATTTAACGCTCCTCTAGTATGACAGCAGGCAACTTGGTGCTCCAGCGGCATGTTTTCATGCAAAATTGATTGAAAAAGACGAGCTGTTGTTAAGAGATCTTGTTGCCTTTCACCAGTGGCAAAGGGTAAGTGGGTGATTGTAGGGTTCTGGTGTGTGTGTTTACCCATACCAGTGTACAGGGTCAGCAGGTCAGCTTTCCTCTGTGTAATCTTCTGGCTTTGCATTTACAGAGAGAACTAAGAGGTTCCTTCAATAATTTAACCAGCCCTAAAATTGTTTATTCATGTTTTTCTGTTCATTCATAGATTTGTCAACAAAAGAGCTCTCACAATACACAATATTTTGCGTTGTTGTATATTTAGCACCGAGTTAAATATACAAGTGGTTCCCAACCTTTTTTTTTTCTTTTGTCTGACATACCACTGTGACCCTGTCAGATGTGCTCAAGCACCCCTTCATCAACACCACCCATCATAATTTTGAATATGTTTGTTTAATTGATTAGTATTTTTTTTTTACAAGACATAATAGATTCTTGAGTTGCTGAGGTTTAGGTTTTGCTTTTTTCCTGCCATGGTGCAGTCAAGTTTGCATTCATACTGTCATCACTTGGAGTGGTAGAAACACTTTAACCATTTATGCATTAGTTTGCATCCATTTTTATTTCTCTGCATGCTTGCTAACTAGTTTCCACACACTCTTAGTTTCAGAATTTGGATGATAATGTGCTACAACTGACCCAGGTTGGTGGGAAACTGAGGAGTGCAGCTCGTATAAAAGTAAATGTGTGATTAAAAAAAATTATGATATTTTTTTTTCCCCCGCTTCTCAACAGTCTTTTCGTGTGCCTCTTGGGATTCCCTGAAACATACCAGAGACAAATTACAAAGATGAGCAAAATCCTGACTTATCTCTTCCATGTTGTCCTCAAAAACAATGATCATAGTATTCAGGGTTGTGTGGACACCTAAAAAGTCTTAAAAGGCATTGAATTAATTAATTTTAAAACAAGGCTTTAATGGGTATTAAAATGTCTTAAACCCTAAATCTTTCAAAATCTTAAAATTACATAGGAAGTATCATTTTATGAATCTTTTTATTCTAAAGTTGTAGTGAAGAGTCTCAAAATAATTAACATCTGTTTTTAAAAACAAAAATAATTTACTGAATGCCTCACAAGTTTTGAGCTCAGAATATTTGCACTTTATACTTCAGACATTTGTACTTCAAACATAACAGTAATTTACCGTAAACATAACAGTAACTTGTTTTTTTTTCGTAAACCTTCCAGATGCTTATTAATCTTGTAACTTAAACCTCCTCAGACTGCCCACTCTTAATCATGCAGCTTCATCGTTTTTTTACCGATGACAAACGAGTTGGTTCGTTTTTTTCTTTAGCATATTGCCGACATACATAACAGCTTATTACTGCACCCTCAGCATCGTAGTGTAGCCAGCCTCTTGAAATGCCGTTA
This sequence comes from Epinephelus awoara, assembly GCA_035609425.1. Classification (NCBI taxonomy): domain Eukaryota; kingdom Metazoa; phylum Chordata; class Actinopteri; order Perciformes; family Serranidae; genus Epinephelus; species Epinephelus awoara. The sequence continues at coordinate 24,451,171 of CM069297.1, forward strand.
TCGCCGAACCTAAATTTCTCACAAAACTTTCTTGTTTTCTCTAATGTTACAGCTTCAGCTTCGTCCTCATCTGTGTTTTTTTCGTTTTGTCGGTGGTTTACTTAGACCTGGTAATCTGCCACATGACGCCTGCGGTGATAGCTTGCTTGCTATTAGAAGCAGATCATGGCAGATCTAGGCGCGCAATATGCTTACGTGTGCATGCGTCGTCCGAGTAGGCCTACAGGTTCCTCGATGCAGCGGAGAGCAATTAAGGTGCGACACAAAACAAACAGAGCGCCGGTCTGCTATTAGCCACAGTCAAATAGCTATTATATATATAATTTATTACATGACTATTTTTTTATTTACCCGCCAATGTGGCGGATAGCCTTCCGAGATTTAGTTGCCAACTGGAAAAACTACCTGCATTTGGCGCTTGCTGGGTGTCAATTTTCAGCCCTTGGTTCATGTATTTTTTACTTCAGTTTTGGTTGTTGAAAAATTGGTCTTAAATTTCATTCCAAATAGCAGAAAAAAAGTCTCAAAACTGAAATATAACTTGCTTTAAGCTGTAGGGACCCTGCTGTTGTACATTAATTAAAACACATACACACAACTTATCTATGTTTCTCAGCCTGCATGCAAGTGGACCCGATACTTTCTCTTAACTCAGCTTGGCTCGAGTCAGGTCAGGTTTGATTATTATGAATGCTATTTGTCAGTGTTTGAGCAGGAGAAACAAACAGTGTGTTGTGTTGACAAGTGCACATCTGCCCCCAGGCAGATAATTGACAGAAGTATAATTTGAATGTAACAGCATTCTTCATCTGATGTTCAGACCCAATTCCCACCTGTAATTAATTAGCAGAAATGTAGAATCTACAGTTAACAGACGGCTCTTTCTCCACAGACAGATTTTTGAGAATATTTTTTAATTACAAGTCATTGTTTTAAAATGTTTTGGCATAATTAAGCTGCAGAGATTTTGGCTTTGATCAGGCTTGAAGGAATTTGGTGAGGATGTAGTACAGTCAGTCAGGGTCCAGTTGTTTTGGGTTTTATTGTATTTTAATGCACACAGACACATGCATACTCTCACTCTTTTCTTTCTTCATGTCCGTCACCCTCCTCAAACTCAACTCCTTTCTCAAAGAATTTGTCTGCTTTCAAGAGAAGTCTTCACCCTTTCCCTTCGGCAGTGTCGACCTCTTTGCTTTCCTCTGTAACCGATCACCAAGGTAGTGGAAGAACGTGGGCTGGCTGCCTCACTCCACATCCTCAATCAGAGAGGTCTGTCCAATTAGGCTGAACTTCTTGTCTGTGCCAGGTCACAGGAGGACTGTTGGTCCATCTGACTCAATTTCATGTCATTTGAGTGTGAAATAGGCAGAGGCTGGGCAGCGGAGGCACACAGGGCAGCGTGGAGACCTCTGATGGCATCAGAGAGCCGTCTTTTCCCTGTGCATGTAAAACTGGAGTTGGTATAATGAGCTTAGGGTTAAAGAAATGAAATGACTGCCTACAATTCATTAAAGCCTTTTTTTGATGTCTTTGTCCATGAAAGAATCATTTAGGAGTTTTTCTCTGCTGGTGCGGGGCAGCACTTCAACAGCACCCATTGTTCGCACTTGTAAAATAGCTTATTTTACAAGGGTGGGGTTTCTTTTGAAGTCTTTAAAATAAAGCGTTTTCTTGACACTTTTGTCCGCAGAGCCATCCCCACCAACCCGCCCATTCCCATCTCTCTCTGTGAATGTGATTGTTTAGTAATTCCTCTCATTACTATGTTTTCCCCTGACAAGCTAAACAGAACCTAGCCTCACCACAGGGGTCCCGGCAGGACCCGCAGGCCTCAGTTTGGCTAGCTTTGCTCCATCGCTCAGCCTTAACCTCTGGAAGCCTAGAGGCTGTGAGGCAGAGAGAAAATAAAACAAGACCCCAGACACAAGCACACACACATTCACGCTCACTGCTGTTGATTTTCTCTCCCTCCTTGCCTCACTCTGAGGAAATGATTGTCTGCTTCTTTGCCTCTGTTGAACATCTATCAGCTCATTAGTGTTGGTAATACACAGAGAAAGTAAGTGTGTTTGTGTGTGTGTTTGCAATATGTAGCCCCTGCCTGCGGCATCCTCTCAGCCTGTTGGGAATGTGTGTATGGGTGGTGTGGATGGGACCACTAGCTGCTGCTGCTGCTGCTGGTGTGTGTGTGTGTGTTTGTGTGTGTTTGTCTGCACTCTTGCAGGACTGTAGGCTGTGTCTGGCTCTGGGAGCGGGTCTGGGGAGGTAAGAGAGACTTCAAACACCGTCCTCGGAAGGTTAGGATACACTCACATTGACTTAAATCAATGAGCTGTAAGTGTGTGTATTATTTGTGTGTGCGTCAAGGGGGGTAGCCTAGTGGCCAGGAGCAAGAGGAGACATGGGTGAAGCTGAAGAGGAGTAGGTGTGTGTGTGATGTGTTGACGTGTGTGTGTCTTGTAAGTGTGTGTAGTTTGGATGGGGGCTGGGTGGTTGGATAGGAGTGATGCCTAAATGCAAAGGATGGACAGCGCACACACATACACACATGTCCCAGTAGACAAACACATGCACACACAGAGCGGTGCAGCTGTAGTGTTTCTTGGCCCATGGCTGTATATAGTCATTAGCTGCTTTTTTCCACACAGATAATGAGCAAAGATTGGATAGAAAACAGCCTGGCTGCATCAACTCGATCTTCACTAGATGGACAGTTATTTACACACACAAAAGCAGATGAATACCTTGTTAATACCTACACAGCGATGCAGGACAAACCTGGTTCTTCATCGGTCTAATGGGGGTCATGAAAGGGTCATTGGTACTGCCTTGTCTGCCAGTATATACAGGTGAATGGTAGTGACTCTCAAGTGCCAGATATACTCCAAAAAGACGCAGACAGCAGACATGGCATATGCCAGCGTGTTCAATCATGTGCTGTGTAGATGGAAATATATGTCACACAGACCCTCGCTGCTGGTATAATTTGAGCTTTACCATGGGAATCAAGGCCAGGTTTGAGGGTCTAAGATAGAACTAGCGATTGTCAGGTAATGTTCATTGTGTTTTTTTAATCAGCCCTTTTTCTGCAAGACACAAGAAAATAATAGAGAAATAACTGGAGGAGAAGGTCAACTTTCAATCAACCAACATTTTCCTTGGTCATTTACTGCATCTTAATTAAACCCTGAATGATGAAAGATACAGGATGTCGGAGCGAGCAGAGTAACACAGGCAGTATCTGATGCATAATCCAGGATAAAATCAATGGTAGTTAGATGAAAGGTATGTGCTGAATGTTCTTGTTTTAGTCCAGAAAAGGATTAGCTGTATTCCAGTTTGCTAAAACTTTAAATGGGTTTGACCTAGGGCTGCCCCCTGAAAGTCAGAGATTTGAATCATCAGTGGGAGACCCCTTAGTCGACCGAGATTGCTTCAAGTCAAGCAGTCTTTTATTTTATTTTTTTCTTGAGTCAGTGTGCTGTGCAGTGTACTTCTGGTGGTATTTTGGTCCCCAGATTTTTCTGTGTAGTGAGCGCTCTTGATTTTCATGCTACTATTTGGTACAGTCAGCGTGGACAAGGCAAGGAGTTAACATTATCTTCTCTCGACTGCTTGAAAGTGGTGAATTTACAGCTCACAGATACCTAAAATTACACAGTCTCTGGCTTTTGTTTGATATCTAGTGTTTGTTGCACATTTCCAATCCGTTGTTAGCACAATTAGCTTGTTTACTATATCACGTGAAAGCCACTCTCACACTTAATGTACTGTGTAGCCCGTTCAAACTCAAAACCAAATTGTTGAAAATTTCCTATTTAACGGCCTAATGAGTCAGGTACAGCCCTAGTTTTGCCACAGACGTTATCAAGAAAGATAATTGTGCATTTTGAGTAACTTCTGTATTTGAGTACTTGCATTAAAAACAAACTTACCTAAGAAAAGGAAGGCAACTTGGCCAACAATGGAAAACAAGTGCAGTATGGCATAACAATTATGAAAGAACCAGGTTTCAGTTAGCCTACTAAACCAGAAATTCAAAGTTAACACAACAAAAATCTGCTGTCACATAGGCTAGACACAGCACAGACTGACTGTCTCAGCAGTCAGGACCCACCCGATTAGCACAAGCTAACACACCAGCAGCAGATAATATCTGACACTGAGCTGTTTATCGGATCCTACAAACTCACAGTGACACCGAAACGGCTTGACTCTGTTGTTAAACCCGTTAATAACCATTAGGGAACATTAGCTGTGTGATGCTAACAATTAGCCCTGTCACTGTGTATGTTTGTGCGACTCTTAAATACTGCCCCTGGTGTGGAGCTCACACTCCTGCAGCAGTAGCCTCATGATAAACAGAGAGAGCGACAGCAGGGCAAGAAGGTGCTGAGTGAACTAATACACTGCAGGCAGCTTTACAGTGAAATACGATTTTACCCATTTTAAGTAGTAAAACAAATAAATAAAAAAGTCATGCTCGTGTTAGCGATTAAGCAGCGATTACTCAATAAAATACTCAAAATACTGACATCCAAATAGCGTAATCATGCTCGTCCCTAATTATTATAGTACTAGAATATTAGGGAATATTAGATGTACATGTGTTTAACGTGTGCAGTTTTGTTTTTTAAAAAATGTTATTTGATTTTAGAGAAGCTTAAGAGTAGTGGAAAAGAATGACAAACAGTTTTTCTTTTGTCGTCCTGACAGTCAGTTACTACAGGAAATGCTGTCTGTGCCTGAGATTGACCTCTCTCTGTTTTGTGTGCAGATTTGTGTGTGTGTGTGTGTGTGTGTAGAGAGAGAGAGAAATCTGGCCACTTTTAATCGCAAGAGAGACACCCTGAGCGAGCGATAGAGAGCTGTGACAATCCACTTAGTGCGCTCTGTAATCTGTTTAACCATTTAGTGAGTTGTTAAAGGAGTATGCAAACACTCACACACATGAGAAAAAAAAAAATGCACCAGACGCCCTGCAGGCTTTAGCTGTGCACAGGACAGTCTGCCTCCTGAACTGGGTAGCCGTTCAGTGCTGTTTAGAGTTGTGTGTGTGTGTCTATGTGTGTGTTGATGCGTTTGAGATCTGCTGTAGGCACTGAGAGAAGCCAGGCCTGGAGCATGATGACAGAGACCAGACCCGGCCAAATAGAAGATCCCCCCCAATCCAATTACCCTGTTCCTCTCTTTTATTTTCTCCTCTTCTCCCCCTCTCCTCTCCTCCCTTCTCCTCTCCTCCTTTTTACAGCCCTGTCTTAGCAGGAGCAGCAGCTAGTGATGGCAGTCCTGGCTGCTGTTGAAGTGGCTGGCCGCTCAGCTTTATGGATCAGAAGAGGATGCAGGCAGGATTATAAGCAGCAGGTTATGAGCAGCAAACATGACAGGCCAGCTCCGATTTAGGAGGGTTATGTAAATGTGCTTGTCGACAAAATATGTTTTTCTGCCTTCAGTATATTCTCTCTCGCTCCCTCTCGCTGGAGAAGTCGGGTAGTTTTGGTTGGAGGAAGCAGAGTGGTGGTGAAGGCAGGGAGGGGAGCTAAAAGAGAAGATTGTTATGGAGAATGATGTGTAAAAGAGACACACCGTTAATGTTTAATTTTCTCCAGACTCCAGTGCTTATTCATCTGCACCAGGGGCAAGGAAAGGTGTTGACTGAAGTCTTTATGAGAAAGGCTGAGAGTGAGAATACATTATATAAAGAGATGTTCTTTTTTAGTTGGAAGGAGCAGACAAAGTAACATAGAGAAGCAGAGGAGAGTTTTCAGTTAGCAGAGAGTACCTTTCGTCATGCATTTGACCTCTGCTGCTCTGAGACAGAAGCACAGCTCTGCAGGTCTTGCCTAATGGCATTGATCATTATAAGAATACCTCCTTCAGACTGGGTAAACAGCGCTCCAGACATACAGTTAAGTACCATGACTCAGTTGTGGAAGTAAATATTGCTTGAGAGGAGCATATAACAATCATTCTCAGCGGAGGTTTCACATCGGCGGCCATTTTTTCCTTCCGTTTTCTTTCGCAGAGAAATGAAACAAAAGAGTTACGAGCGCAGTTACCAATTATACAAGCTTGTGTGTGTGTGTGTGTGTGTGTGTGTGTGTGTGCTTAACTGTGATGACTGAGGGATGGAAGCACTTATTCGTGCCACCGATACACAGCTCATATCGAACGTTGAGAAGCCACCGAAAAGTTATGAAGCCTTCCTCCTCTCTCTCATTCTCTCATTTAGCCTGCCACTTTTTCAGCAGAAGTTTAGATCTCTGGGCCGATGTTTAATTCATTTGTACTAATGTCTCACTCACTCTTGCTCTCCTTCACTCTCATGTGCTCCGTCTGGCTCTCTCGCCAGCCTAGTCCCTTCGGTTCTCTAATAGAGTTATTTTACCTTGTGTCTCACTCACTCGCACACACAGACACACACATACTGATGGCTCTTTTCTGCTGTTCACTTTTTGACATTAGAGCATATACAGTCTTTTTATTGTTACAACCCCGGACCCAAAAAGTTGGGACGCTGTGTAAAACATAAATAAAAGCTGAATGCAATAATTTCTATTTAGAACACGTCATTTTTTTAATTACACATTTTTTTTAATGTGGCTATTCACATAAAATTTAGATCAGACAGTATTAACTTAATAAAACTACACTGATTAAGAAATCGTAACATTTGAATCCATAAAAATCACAGTGTTCAGATGGGATTTTGGCCCATTCTTCCACAAAGACAGTCTATAAATCTTTTATAGGGGGCCCGTTTGTGAATCTTGAAAGAAATTTCACTATCAAAACTTTAACAAGTAGTGTCCTCAATTCCCAAAGAGAGTTTTGTTAAAAGAAAAGAGGATGTAACACCGTGGTAAACATGCCCCTGATGTAAATTTTTGAAACATTTTGCAGGCGTGAAATTCAGAATGAATGTGTATTCGCAAAAAACAATAATGTTTATCAGTTTAAACATAAAATATCTTGTCTTTGTACTGTATTCAATTGTTTATAGGTCAGAATATTGAAACGGATATTTTATGATATCGATATGTCACGATCTGGCAAATGTTGGCAATAAAACTAAATCTTAAATGTTTCTTATGAGCTATGAGACAAAACTCCTCATGTATGTTAAACAAAATAATATTTGTTAGCTTTAAATGCTCCTCTGAATCATTAATATGGACAAGAAAAAATTTGTTTGTGAATAGATTTTTAGAACATCCCCAAAAACTCTGTTTACGTGCCGCCGACTCATTCATTTTATTTCTGGTCTAGAAGCCTTGGTCAAACTTTCCTCTTTCAATCTGCATTCCCATACACTTTCCTTTCTTTATTTTACTTCTCATCCATCTTTCTCAGTTTCTTACTATCTTTCAGCCCTTTTCTCATTTTATGCGCCCCTGCCTCTCTCTTTCTGCCCTTTTCTATGCCCACATCTGACAGCATGGAAAGTATGCACAGTTGTGTATAAATACTTTGGGCACTGCTGTCTAATCATCAGTGAGTGAAATAATTCACCTCTTTTTCTTCCCGTACACACTCGACTCTGTGTGGAAAACGTTTTGAGGGCAAACGGTGGAGTATTTCATATAATGAAACAGAGTAGCAAATCATCTCGTTAAATTTTCAAACACATATTAATCAGAAGGAATAATGCAGTCGGAGCCAATGTTATGGCATGCACATTTTTGCAGGTATACATGTGCCAAGTTGAGAGGAGTTTTTATATGGTCATAGTGTATGTTATGATCTTTGATGCACAGTGCGTGTGTATGAATGTAGTGAGTATTGAGTAGGGCCACTACTGATAAAATACTTTTTTAACTCTTGATTTGAGAAATATAAACGTGTTTTTTCTACAAAACATTTCTGCTCCCGTAGCAAATGAGGTCTAAGTTTAGTGTTACTGAAAACTGAAAAGACAAACTTGAAATTTGCCTTGATAAAATGGTCTTAACTTGGCAAAGCTCTTGTTTCATCACAGAGCAAGTAAACAAGATTATGAATCTGACCAGACATTCATTGTCAGGTTTTAGTGCTTAATAGTTTTTCGATTACGTGCTTCGGATGCATTTGGGTACCAAAAACATGTTGAGGTCCGACAGCCAGGCCGAGAATTGGTGTGAATGAAGTGGTCTTCAGAGTAGGATTTTGTTTGCAAGGTGCACGTGTGAGCGGTTGCAGCCACTCTGTCCTTGGCATCTGTGCGCGCATGTAAGTCTGTACCGTGCGCGTTTGTCTATTTGCATTAGTGTGAGACTTGGGTTAACTTTTCTTTGTACCGCTTTTCCTTGAAGTCTACAGACACACACACTCTCACACTCCTGACATCTCTCCCTGTAGGCCAGACTGCAGAGCGCTTGGGGCCATGTTGTTTTGTCTTCTGACGGACAGATAGAAAGAGAGAAAAAAAAGAGAGACTTACCCCGGCCAGTGATTACGCCAGTTTGACACCACAGACATGGAAGGGGTTGTGGTGGTGGGAGTGGGGTGGGGGTGGGGGATCAGTGCACGAAAAGAAGTGAAAAAGGCATCGTAGAAAACGGTGTGGAGATGATATGAATAACAATGTACGCGGTTTGTCTCCCTGGACCCTGATAACCTGCAGACCAGAGCCCTCTCCCTGTGACAGGCTGGCCTTTGTGGCCACTTTATCCCGCCTGTACACTTGTAAGGTAGAGCCGGGATAATCGCACCTAATCTAATTAAGGCTAAAGAGGGCCATGACTGAGGCTGGCCAGGAGCAGACTGGGCACTCACACACACACTTGCACACACACACATCAACAAACACAGCTCAGCAGCAAAATCCTGTTTGCATCAGAAAAATAAGGTTGTCATATTGATTATGCAGATGAGCGACTAACCGGGGCTAACTGCCTCTCGGCCAGCCGGTTACAGCTGACACAGGCTAAAGAGAGGAATACAGAGAGAGGAAGAAAGGATTAGGACAGATTTAGCTTGCTGTTTTCTTTCTACTGTTTTGCTTGTACCACTTTTAGGTTCAGAACAGGCTTGTTCCCCCTTGTGTGTGGATGGAGGATTTTTGGAAAAGGAAGACTTCGAATATCCAGTTATTTAGTTTAAATCAAAGAGGCTTACAGTACACATGACAAACATGACCTGCAAGTCTTCCCAGATGCCTTTTTAACTTAAAATTGTCAAAAAGAAGCTTATGATTGTATATTTTTTGAGGTTTTATGGCATCAGCGGCCCTTAAAATCTGGCAAGAGCGCTGGCAAACTGACAAACAAGCAAACAGACACATACACAGATTCATATGTACAGTAAGAAATGAGATAGGAGGAGACAAACATAGGGACTGGGGTAAATCAGCATGTTTCAGTCCTCCTTAATGCTGAATTGAACCTTTTTTTATATTATTTTTTGATCAATAGATGTCAAAACTACAGCGACTTTGACCCATTCAGACATTTTTAAATGTCGTGTGTCCCAAAATGCTTAAATGTATTCAAATAAATTTGTAATACAGAAGCCTAGTAACCAAAAACTTGCACATATTTAGCTTTTCTGACTGATTAAACAACTTAAACAATTATCAAAATTGAGTACAGTAGCTTGTAAGGACATGTTGTGGAAACACAGCTATTAATAAACTGTCTATGTAGGTGTGTGTGCGCGAATGCATGGGTGCCTGTATTTGTACACACTTGTCTTCAGGTGTGTGTGCATTGTGTGTGCAGCCAGCCGGCAGCCAGATTGCTATTTCCCCCCTCTGCCCCTATAGAAAGGCCTGGGTATTCTCTGGATGAGGGTGTGATGTACAATTGAAGGGCAGGATTGAAACTGATTACCTTGTTAACTCCTGGCACCCACTGGCAGCTTGAAATAGACCTGAGCGCCAGGGCCTGATTTGCAAATGAATTACCTCTCGCCTGGCCCTCCCCTTCCCCTCCCCTCCATTCCCCCGTCTTCCTCCCTCTCCCTCGTTCTTTTTCTTTTTTCTTTTTTTTTTTTTTGTCCATTCGGTGCCAAGATCATCTTTTTATATTGTGCCATGACAGATGCTGTGCCGGGCTGCCATTGTTCCCCATCAGTTTTTCTGGGGCCGCGAGAAGAGCCAAAAGATTTCCACATGTGATTTTAACACAAGCGTCCCCCCGCCCCCCTGCCATATAGCCCAGTGCTTTATTCTTTGTGTACCGGTACTGCAATCTACAGAGTTTTGGAGCAGGCGGAAATGTTGGGGAGTGTCATTGTCTCGGTCTCAATAATGGAGAGGTATTTCTCTGATTAGGAAAGGTTCTAATTGGGAGGTATGAAAAGGACCGCTGGCTATTGAAGAAACCGCGGGGAAATTGATTGCTCTCCATGTCTCCCTTTTGCTTTTTCTCTCCCTCTCTTTGTCCCGCTCTCCCTCTATGTAACACACTAAAAAGAAGTCAATTTACTTTAAAACTTGGCCCCGGCATTCAATTCCCTCCAGCACTGAGTTGGTGTGCATAGGCTGAGAAGAGGGAGATATGGGCAGTCTGTAGGGAGACACGCTCAGTCTGTGATGTTATATGTGTGTTTAAATACATGCGCGAATGGATCTGGGTATTGGTTGAGTCGGCTGGCTTGAAATGAGTTGAAGATGGTTCCTCAGCCATGACCTACTGATGCATGATTTGATTCTTTAATAGCAAAATAAATATGAACATGTGCTAGGTCCTAAGCACAGGCACAAGGCCCCATCTGCCTACTTCTGCCTAAAGTAAGCACAGAGGTTTTTTTCCTGCATATTCAAAATTTGACAGAAAACATATGGTTGATGACAAAGTGTCACCCAAAACTCTGTACTGGATATTTTAGGCCAATACTGATGTCCATATTTGGGAGTTTAAGTGGAACCTTTAATTTGCCTTCTTGTGACAAATGAAAAAATGGTGACACTTTTTCTAAATGACCTAAGACCTAGTTTGGTGTTTCTGTCCTGCAATTTCTTCTCACTCTGGCTTTATGAGTAAAGACTTTGTGAACGATTTCACGTCTTGTAGACAAATTTCTAATGTTGGAGTAAAATAATGAAAGTTTTATATCAGTTGGTGTACACTCTGATGATTTTGATCGTTGTTAGGTGGTCATAAAACTCAGTCCAAGCTGTTTGTGTCAGTCTTTATCTCGTTTTCATGTACCGACAAATCAAACATGTTCAATATTATTGTAAGTTTTGTAAGTTCAATGATGTTAACACTGTCAACAACCAATAGCTGCGCACCAAACAGGAAGCAGTAAACCAGGTTGACAGTCAACATGAAGGGGACTCAGGACAGGCACAAGAACATGAACAATTCTCATCAGGAGTTGTGAAGTGATCATAATCCATGTTTAATTTGGCGTGTATCTGATCCACCAACCAGCTCTTATTAAAATCTAAAATGTAAAGTTTGTACACAAATATGGTTTATCTATATGGATTATTTTGATACAGAACTGACAAGAGTACTGAACGCCTTTTATCTTTCTTTTTTTTTTCTTTTTTTTTTTGAGTTATGTGTTTTTGTTGACACACAATGAGTTGTTAATATGTCATATTTCCTTAAGGGAGTTTAGTGTCATATTTTCCATAAGGAGCCTTGCAAGTAGTGACCCTGCAGAATCCCAAGACTTTGTGAAATCTTATATTGTGTGACTAAAAACTCACATTGTCTTTAGATGTAAGCAGGTATCAGACTTAAGTCTTCTCTGAGTATTTTCAAAGTGCTCTAGTGTGTGGTAGACATTACTTATGAGCTGATGTATTCAGCGACATATCTGCAATAAGCTAATGTCAGCTGATATTTCATTCAGTCAGATTTACCAGTCTAGCTCTAGAAAAAAAGACAGTAGTAAAGTATTCAAAAAACCAGAAAGTCATTAGTTCACACAAAACTGTTATAATCTGTCCCTTCTGCTCCCTCCCATTTATTTAATGTTGGTTATGCTCTTAATGACCACCCAATTCAACAAGCCATTAAAATCACATTTTTATAAAGGTGGCAAAATTGAATCACTTGAAATTGTCTGTGTAAGATAAACAAGTGGTGTTTGGTGGGGGGTTAGTGCTTAAACTCTAAGTGCTTATTAATAAAAAGTTACCTCTGGTGCAGAGTGACAGTTCACCTGTTTTGTAAGATAAATGATGATGTTGTTAAGTTATCACGAGATGCACTCATGTCTGTGGGCTGTAAATTTTCAAGACGCTTAGTCCTTAAGTTCTCGCTCCACAAGTGTTTCTTGTTCTCTCTCACTTGTGTGTTGTCCGTAACCAGGTGTCAGATAAGGGCCACATATGAACAGGTGTGTGTGTCGAGTGAGTGTGCTTATCGCAGAGCGCAGAAAGGCCAGTTATAAATCAGCTTCTTCCTTTCTTCTTCCTCCTTTTTCTGACTTTTTTATTGACTGCACTTAACCCTCCCTTCAGAGAAACATAAAGTGCTGAATTTGTTCGCCCCATTTTTAATGGACTGCTTTTCTCCACCATTTTGGGATTATGCTAAAGTAGAGCCCCCTCCATTGGGGAGGGGAAAGGGGTGGGGGCAGCTTGTGTACACACGAATGTATGCGTCAATGTGTGTGTGTGTGTGTGTGCGCGCGTGCATGCCAAATTACATAGAAAGCATAGAAGCATAAGTCTGTGTTTTGTTCCCTCTTGTGTGTTCTGCATGGAAGAGTGACAGCCCCTGACTTACCCCTGCATTATCCTTTCCTGTGAGTGTGTGCATGTGTGTGTGCCCCCCCAGCCCTCCTCTTAGCTGTATAAAACCCTGAGAGGTAGCTCTAATAATACACGCACAAGAATACAATTTCAATTTCAATTGGCAGCCCTGTTAAAAAGGAGCTATGGAGATGGCAATCAGGCCTGGGGGAAAGCTGAGCTCCCTGTATTATTGTGCGTGTGTATGTGTGTGTGTCCCTCGACTGCTTAATATCAAGCTTTTGCCTTCTATTAGTTAAACAGGCAGATGTCACTGATGTGGACTGTGTATTAGTGCATTGTGTGTTTTATTTCTGTGTGTGTGTGTGCGTGTGTGTGTGTGTGTGTGAGTATGCTTGCTCTGGTGTCCCCATCACATTGACTCTTTAATAAATATGCCTGCCATTCTATCAGCAGTCAAACAACATATGAATGCTCAATGACACGCTTGACAAGGCATGCAACTGTGGCAAATGGGGCGTGCTCACACACACACACACACACACACACACACACACACACACACACACACACACACACACACACACACACTTATGAATGATGTCTCTTTCATAGCGCTACAGTGTCCTGTCTTCCCTTTGCTCACTATCTCTGACTGATATCTGGCTGAGGGCTGAGAGGCTGCTGTGGGCCAAATGTTATTTCTGCAGCAAAGGTGTTCAAGAAAAAGAGATATGTGCGCTTAAAGAAAAAAAATGTGAGAAGTGCTTTTAACATGGTCTGTAATCTTTCCCCAGTAAAAAAGTTGTCCACCACAGCCTGATTCTGCCAGCTTGATTTAAGACTATTTCACAACTGTTTTTAAACACACTGACAGTGAATTAATCTTAAGCTATGTTGAGAATTGATTGAAATCTTTCATTTTTCAAGCAATAATGTCAAGTAGTCTCTTTTTCCAGCCTCTCAGTAGGGGCGATTTTCTGCTTTTTCTTCTCTGTAATGACAGTAAACTGAATATCTTTTGGTTTTCAAGTGTTCAGTAATTCAGTGCCATCGTCGGATTATTTACTAATGAAAATAATGATAAGTTGCCATTCTTAATGTAAAAAAAGGGGATTTTGTTTAACTTGTCAGCCTGGATATTGCTAATAGTGCTAATATTTTTAGAGTAGAAGATTTAAATGTTGCTTAAAGGTCAGTGCGAGACCCTCTGGTTATGATTATTGACTCTCCACAACTCGTAAACATTATCAGCAGAGTATTGGGGCTGCTCCCTGACAGTTGAAGGTTCGAATCATCATTCAGATTCTCCCCACAGTCGACTGAGATTCTTTCAGTTGAGCAGTTGCTTTTATTGTCCATTTCTTGCCAGTCATTGTGCTAGCCAGATGTGGCTGCAGAGTGAGCGTTCCTCGCTTTAACGCTGCTCTAGCACAGGCAGCTGTGGGCCCAGACCGAGGGTGAGTCTGAGGAGGAGGAGAGGCTTTGCCCGGTCAGGCTCTGAGATAACGCGATCCTCTGCCTTATGCATAGAAGCGGTGAATTTACAGCTCACGGCAACTTAATACGATACAATCTCTGGCTTGTGTTTGATATCTAGAGTGGGCGAAGACATGTTCTTACATATTTACAATCTGTCGCTAGCGTAGTTAGCACACATTAGCTCTGAGTCTTGTTTACTTAAATATATTACCTACGTGAATGTAGCTGTCACCCTGAACCTCCAGCCAGACCCTGCTCAAACTCTATATTGGAAAAAATGGACCGAATTGTTGAATATTTACACTGAACAGCCAAATCTGATTCGAATGACACAATTCTGAGTCGGGTACAAGCCTACAAATCATGATAGAGCTGCTACAGAGACATAAACAGCCATTGGTGTTGAGTTTAAAACTATTATGGTTTTGACATCTTAAACTGAGTGGTATTTCACCACATTTATTCAATGTGCGATCAGGGCAATGCCACAAAAGTACAGCTATGAAGATCATTCTGATTGTTCAGTAAGTCTGCCTTTATTGCCCGCACACTGCCCTTGTTAACAAAGGACAGCTAAGTGGCTGCTAATACATATAGGGGACAGTTAAAGAGGTTAATATGGCCAGTGGAAGAGAGCCGGGGACGTATGCCTCATATTACAAGGTAAACCTGGCCAGTAGTGGACAGTGAAAGGGTTAAAGCTTCCCCACTCAGGACAGCAGGCCTGAGAGGTAATGCATGGCTGATGAGTGCTGGGCTAATGGGCAGCTCTGTTAGCTGGAAATCAAATGACTGCCTCTGCATTTTAAGTCCCTCTGTCGCCTCCATTGACTGACTGAAGATATTTATCTCCGCTGTGTCAAGGGGTGGAGGGGGGGAGGAGAAGGGTTCAAGTAAAGAGAGGAAGAAAGGGAGAGGGGGGGTTGTGGGAGAGGAGTGGAGGGCATCTTAGAAAAACCTGACGACCTAATGCAATTATTAGAAACTTGACCACAAATGACAACTCATCTGGTGCTGGCTCTGTAATTAATTGTCTGCTAGCAGGAGCGCAGGGGTTTGGGAGGGTGAGGGGTGTTGTGTGGGAGGGAGGGAGAGAGAGAGAGAGAGAGAAGGAGGAGAGAGGCAGGCGGGTGATTGGGAGAGGGCGAAATGACAGGTGAGGAGAGACACAGGGAAGGAGATGAGGTAAGATGAGGCAACAGCTTAAAGATCCTCGTTAGAGTGCAAGAGACAGAAGAAGGTTTGGACACAGTGAAACAGAACATGTACTGTGAGTGATAGAGGCCGAAAGAATGTGCGGGTGAGACAATGAGAGGAAAAAGTGCGCGATTAAAGAAGTGGATTAAATAAGGAGAGGCGAGGGAATGAGAAAGCAGAAAGTGCAGACAGTGTGATGGATCCAGTGACCATGTTAAATTGGTTATATTGACCTTGCCAGGGCTCAGTTTAACACTCACACTTGTTTGTCTAGTTTTACTTAATTGACCTCAGATAACTAATTACCATTTCCTGGAACAACAGTACATTATTCTTTCTCTCCGTCTCTGACCCCTCCCTCTCTCACTTGCCATTCTTTGTCAGGCTC
Source organism: Epinephelus awoara (assembly GCA_035609425.1). Taxonomy (NCBI): domain Eukaryota; kingdom Metazoa; phylum Chordata; class Actinopteri; order Perciformes; family Serranidae; genus Epinephelus; species Epinephelus awoara. The sequence goes on from CM069297.1 coordinate 24,466,875, forward strand.
TCCATCTTTCTGGCTTGTAGCTGTGTCGAAGGGAAAAGAGAAGTAGTCTGCACACGAAATATTGTAGGTTCCCAAAGATTTAATGATGCAATGTGTCCTCTCCACCTTTGAGATCTTTGTCGTGTAAAAATGCAGAACCTAATGACTGACGACTGTCTCTTTCACCTGATGTTGAAGGTCAAAACATTGCATCACAAAATATTTGAGAGCGTACAGTATTTTTTCCTCTCTTTTTATTTTTCAATACTGAGTTTGTTCTGCACCTGCGTTCAAGGTTGAGGTTTAACTTGCCTGGCAAAGAATGAGTTTGCCAAGGTCGGTGGTCACCAAAGTAACTTTCAGCTCATTTTTTTTGGCATATTCAGATTGATTTTTAAAAAGTATGGACTGTAAAAACCACATAAAATGCACTTCCAAATCACATTTGGAGTTATTTTTTGAAATGTGATTACAATTAGATGTGTCTCAGTCTGCATAGTATGGCCTCTCATATTGGATTTCAAAGTCTCTTTTTCGTCACTTGCGACGTGACACACTGCAACGGCATCGAATCCAGAGTGACACAAGAGCTGAGCAGAAGATATACTGCTACTATGGATGTATGGCATGCCCCCAGGCACGCTGGTCAGCTCACTTCCTTTTTTTCCCAAGTGGCCACTCACGGTATTGCAACGAAAACATCCCCTGTGGCCCAAAAAGCTCTTTGCCCCATAGACCACCATTGAAAAAAGAATTGAAACACCTTGAACTGTTATTCCCAGTTAGGCCTTGTTCGAATGAAACATTTTTCAGTGAGGACATGTGGGATATTCTGATATTATTCAGGTCTGTGGAGCGGTCTTTGACATGTATACAGCGCATTCGGAACACATTTTAACTGGGCTTTTTACTGCAGTTTGCGATACACAGCCTCTCGCCTGTTTTACGGCTGGCTCTGTGTGTTATCATGGATGCGTTCTACACAAACCAACTAGCCAACAGTTTGCGAGGCTAGGGTAGAGATGCATGCCCTAAAGAAAAGCCCACATTTCTTGACAGAAAGAGAAACACCTACTTTTAAACATTTTGAAAGGCTTAGATATCGACAGATTTTTGAATATGTGCAAATATGGTATCGCTGACCTTTCAAAAACATGGCTGAAGAATTGACTGAGGGAGGTTGAACAAGTCTTCTACCAGTGGAAAACTGGAGAAAAAAATCCTTGCGCTATTGACAGTGACAGTTTTCCATATTTTATATATACAGAAACGACATGGTAGGGCATGTTAATTGGAGTATCCATGGCTGCATGTAAACTGAAATTTTAGTGAAATATTTATTTTCATTAGCCATGCAAACTGCTCACTAGGAATATCGTCTTTTTAAGAATGAGGTCAAAAACCAAAATAAGCTGTGCATATGAATATAGCCAGTGGCTGCGGTAAAAAAGGGCCTGTTGCACCAGTGTTCTTAATTGAAGTCAATTAGGAAATGGTTGAAGAGGTATTCATTTTGACGAACCTCTATCTAAAGCATTGTACATTTGTAGATCAGCTTGGGTAAAGTTGTTTTGCTCAAGGACACTATTTGGACAGGAAGAGCCACAGATTGAACCATCAACCTGCGCCCCCCTATCTCCTGTGCTATAGCAGTGCTTAAGTCAAACTGTAGGAAAGACAGTATTTCTTTAGGCTGCATATGTAGATAAACACATTTCTATTTATGCTGTATACAGCACATAGTAAAAATTTTAATGCGCCACAAGTCCAGTTTCTTGATTGAGGGCAAACTAAAAGACTTGATGTGACCGCCACGCCTTGTCAGCATGGCAGTCCTGTCACAGCGCATTATGAATCACTGTCTGTGTGCTTCATTCCTGTCCGTCCATGTCTTCACTTCATCTCTCCCTCCATCACTCCCCTCCCCTCCCGCTGTGTGCCGGGGCTATAATGTGCTCCTATGGTTGTAGTAAGCAGGCCACAGTGTCTCAGAGGCCTTGTGCTACACCACCATTACTATCTGGCTTGCCTCCACTACAAATTGGATGAACAGGCACTGACACATTTTCAATATTATTACATTAAACCAAGTGGATTTTGATTGATAACCTAATATTGGCCTAATGCAAAACATCAATCATGGCAAGTATATTAATTATTTAATATTGTGGCGTAATTCAGAAATCGATGCTGCCTCTGCGTTGAAGGCACAGAGAACGGTGGGAGGGAGGGAGATAAGAAGAAAAGGAAAGCTGTGTCCCTGAAGACCTCAGCAGATTATATGATGTTTTGAAAAGAGAGATGAGGATGTAAAATGGTGTGTGTGTGTCAGCTGTGTGTGTCTAATGGATAGAGCGATCCCCTCGGCCCTGGTGCGGACAGCGCTGGACAGCTTGCCCTTGATAAAGTCAAGACAACAGATGACATAGTGGGAGAATAAATGCAAGTGAAGAGCTTAATAAAGGTTGGATCACAAAAATAAAAGACAGAAAAAAAGATGTGGTTATAAAAAGTGTGAGGGGGAGAGATGGGGGGGAGAAAAAAGCGAAGGGAAATGAGTGGAGGAGGGATTGAGCGCTGCGTCTCCCCTGTGTTAGATTGTTTCTCACTAATTGCGCTTCATTAGCGGATTACACACACTGTCACCACGGTAACAAATGTCTCGCTGTCTGGTTGCCGGGCGCCCGTCATGTATAATGAATGTGGCGGGGTGTTTGTCAGAATGTAATGTAATTACAGCTAGATGAAGTTTGCCTTAAGTGGTTGACTTGTCTGCATGTGGCTCACTGACAGAGCACAGAATAAACAAGCAAACATCCTTTCTTCCTGACTTCTTCTCCAGTTGTTTTGTACTTTTGTTAATAATTCTGTTTAGCGTTTCTGTCAGTCCTTCGTCCCATTATTTAGAAATGTTGATGATGTGGGAACGGCTTAGGTTTGTGGTCACACTTGGGTACGGGACCTGGCCTGATGGATGGATGGACGGATAGATGGATGGATGGAAGAAGGGTGGTGGAGGGTAGGATGGATTAGACAGTATGTAATTTTAGAGATGGTGTAGATTTACACTGTGATGCTGCTGGCTGCATTAGCAACTGAAGCCTGTCGATAAGCCTTCCTCCCTCTCAGCACACACACACACACACAGTGGAACGCAACGGCCAGGGTGGAGTTGTCAGTAATGGGGGCCAGAGTTGGATGGGGGGTGCTGGGATCGGGGACGGGGGCTGTTTGTGTTCTCTTGATCTGTTGATTTCCACTGCTGCAAATTTGAAATGTGCCAAAATCGCATCTATTATTTACTGCCAATTTGCTCTTTTTAAAACCGACCGCTTCCCCCCCTCCTCCTCTTTCACTTCCTCGGCTCACCATTCTGCCGTTGCTACCACAATAATCATACACACATTTTTTTTTTTTTTGTATTAATTCACAGATAATAAGCTCCGAGTTCTTTCTCTGTACTAGGAAATTGTTATTATGACTGCCAACAGTGAGGCGACAATATTAGTTAACCTCTGTCTGGCGTGGGCGCCAACACACACAAACACACACAAACACACACAGCACTTCAGTCTGACAGGTTACAATTAGGATAATTCTTCACTATGTTTTTCCTTTTGATTAACCAAAACCTTTTTGATGTCATTGAGATCAATTTACTTGCACAACCATTTCCATCCTGCTCATAACTGAAAAACACAATGAGATGATTATGACATGTGCTGATTATATTACAACTAGAGCTGAAACAATTTTATCAACGAAATGATCGACAGGAAATTAATCAGCAACTGTATGATAATCAATTAACTTTTAAGTAATTTTTTAAACCCAATGTATTTAGTGGTCTGACTCAAGATGTGTACATTATATAGACCAAACAGTGAATTAACTGACTGAGAAAATAATGAATATATTTAATCAGAATTAGGACGTGTTCTGCTGTACTGTGTTAAAATGTTTAGAAATCGGTTCAGAAATGTTCATTCAGTCACACCTGAATAGATTTGGTTCTTCTGTCTCTTGTGAGCGTATTGATGTGTGTATTATTTTTTTTGTGGTGGATGTGCCCGTGTGCATCTGCAAAAGTGTTTTTTTTTTGTTTTTTTTAGTTAAATGACGTTTTGTGTCCGCGCTTTATTTACAGTGGGGGAAATGTGTTGTTGTGTTGCAGGGATGCTGCGAACATCAAAGGAAGATTAGAACATCTGGTAAGTTCTATTCGACACCTCCCTTTTTATCCCCACACACACACAGATGCACACACAAATGCACGCACGCACGCACACACACAAACACACACACACACACACACTTTGATATCTGCATTTCTAATGAAACCTCCGGAAATGGAGCTGAATACCTGCAGCTAACAGGCAGGGGGAGAGAGACAGAGAAAACAGAAAACAGGGATAGAGGGAGGATACTTTCCCCCCTAGGGCCCGGTCCACCTTTCATATTAGCGTTTCATTTATCCCCAATTCTGCCCAAACACACACACACACACACACACACACACACACACACAGGTTATCCACCCTCATTTTTGCATTTTGTTTTGGGTATTTGCAGGATTTCTACATTTGTGCATACCTGTTTGCACGTGCATGTATGAAAGGAGACTTTTTTTTTTTTAACCTTTCAGACACACACACACACACACACACACACACACACACACACACACACACACACACACACACACACACACCCTCTCCCTCTCCCTCCTCCTGTCAGCATGGGCCTTTGCTCAGTCTTCTTCTCCCTTCCACGAATCGAGGGCCTGCTGGAAACGCTCTCCCGGGACAGCCCTGAAAATTTAATGGCCAACGTTTCCAGCGTTTCTCTTGCTACTCGCTTTAATACGGGGTCAGAGTGCTGTGCAACAAAGTGAAAAGGTTCTCTCTCCTCTTTTTGGGTGGGAAGGAACCGAGGTTTGATGTGCCCCATATTCCAGGGGATGAATTATAGACAGGGGTCAGCGAGGGTCCCGGCTCTCTGTGGATGTCACATGCCCTCCCTCCCTCGCCTCCCTGCATACTAAACCTGCAGCTCCCAGCACCTTACGCAAATGACCCCCAGCCCCACCACGCGCTACGCAAATGACCCTGAATATGCTACACAAATGACTGACCCCAAAATTCAAACACTTCACAGTAACTCTCCACTTGAGTGAGCAGAAGATCAGATTCAATGTCATCAAGCTCAGTTGCAGAATTGTTCCTTAAAGGGGACCTATTATGCTTTTTCTTATTTTCTGTCATATATATATATATATATATATATATATATATATATATATATATAACATTACAATGGCGGATGTTCTTATTAAATGTAAAATAATGAAATAAAGGTATGTAGAAGTAATCCCTGTAAGCACAAACCTCAGGCTTCAGACTGTTTGAATTTTTTTGTTCTACTTTGGCTACAAGATGACATCAGCATGTGACAGATTTCTTTAAATGGTCACCTGCTCCAGGCACGCTACTTCAGTGTTTGCATCATAGTCTGCACTGCCACATGAAGCCACATGCTAACATCAGGGAAACATGTAATCTTGGTTGCTGATGTTGTAAACTTCTCCCCCGATTTCGGTTCATATTCCTGCTGGGACATGTCCGGTTGTGTTTTGAAGCTTTTATCTGTGATTTTTCATGACAGAAAGTGCAGCTATTTTCCGTTTCAGTTATGCCCCGGCTACAATGACGGTGCAGAAATGCTGAGATGCCCGGAAATGCTGACCGGTCAGAGCAGGCTGGGCTTTTTTTAAGGAGTGTGGTTTTTAAGAGACAGGAGCTACAATGGAGTGCTTCAGAGAGAGGGTGAATACAGGTGTTCCAGCACAGACAGTATGAGAAAAATCAAGTGTTTTTCGACCATTAAAGCATGTAGCATGTCCGAGTAGAAACTCAAAATACAAGTATGAATGTGAAAATAAGCATACATACAGGTAATACATAATAGATTCCTTTAAATGATGCTGACTGTAATCAGAACTCTGATTGAAGTGCGAATAAGAGTGGAGTGATTTTGCCTGTATTTTGCTCACCGTTTACTCCATAACTGCATTGAGTTGCTCCCAAAGTGCATTAATGCTATTATTACTTGTACAATCATAATATAATTATCAATTATTTATCCAATGCATTGTGTTGCACTTACGGCATGTGAGATAGAGAGGCACTGGTCGGGTGCAGTTGTCTCTTTGGCTGTCTCCAAAACCACTCCCTTGTTGACTAATACACTGCTCCCTACTCTTTTGTTCCACTGTTTTTAAGGGCACCACTATATAGTGCATAGATTTCTCCTTCAGAGTTCAGACACTTAAATAAAATGACTGACATTAAATATAGTGCACGACATAGTAATGGTCTAGTTTGGCTTCGGAGATGTCTATGGGTGGGTCTGGAGGTGTGATTGATGTGGTACTCCATAAAAAGGGCGTGTGAATTATTCAAGAGAGGATTACATGCATAAACAGCATTAATCAATATGTGCATTGGCAGTTACATCTTGGCAAACATTAGGTAGTGCGCATCTCATGTTGAGATGAGTCCTCCTCTTAAAGGCAAGTGGAGGAATGTGAACTAATTTCCATAAGTGATAGTGTAGACAAATGCTCTGTGTATCCATGCACTGATTTCTCATGTTTGCACACTTCTTACACACGAATCCGGTCAAAGTCACCTTGAATAGTTTATCTGTGTATCATATTATCATTTTTACACTAATTCGCTGATACAGAGCAGTGATACTGAAGAGGAATGTAAACTAAATTGTATTTTACACAATGATGCCTTAGCAGGGATTGGTAATGCAAATGTTAATATACCATCTTTGCGTTAATGTTTCTTGGCAGCCAGTTTGCATGTATGTCATGCATAGTTTTTAGACTGAGTGGACCAATAGGAACAGATTATTGCATGTTTGCATTTGATTCCTAGTCTTTATAGGGATCAACTCAGAGTTAAACATTACACATTTACACACACGCACAAACACACATTGGTATGTTTACTGGAGCATTTTTTTGTATACATGTGTCTCTGGAAATTTGACTGCCTGAATACTGAGTGTTTGAATTTATGGGTGTGTTTATGCTTATGGGGAGATTGCACCCCAGTAGTCAGCTGCCTAGGGAGCGCAAGACTCTGATTACGATTCGGGACAGAGAACTGTAAATAATGGAGCTCGTCTCCCTCTGAGGATGGTGTTGCAGGGCTGTTGGAAACGCTGTTTCCCTCCATACCTCACACATACATCCCTGTAGGTTTCTAAACAGGCATTTATGGCTCTCTGTTGATGTACCGCTCTTAAGATTAGTGCATCAACCATATTGACACTTATGGTGTTGCCAAGCTGAAGTCATATTATCCTTTTAACAGTTACCTTGAGCCTGGTCTCCATAAAGGAATTACTGTTTTTACACTAATAATTACTCCCTAATATTAATTTGAATATTTTGCAGTGGTTCTCAGTTATGTTAAAAATATTTGTAAAATTTTCAAGTTTCTGTTCAAATAATATTTGCGCTTGATTTTTCATGATGAATACCAACGTTTCCTCCTCCTGTTAAGTTAACAGTACGATTGAATGACTGGCATAGTAATTAGGTGGGCAATTAAGATTTATGTGGTCTGAGGTTTGTTTTATTGTTCATGTTTGTTTTGTTTTTGTGTTTCAGCAGATTGACTGAACGCGATCAGTCGCAATACGGAGAAAAAGACTGAAGTTAATTGCTCCCAGCGCTCTGCGTTAGTTTCTGCTTTTGTAGACACACACACACACGTTCATGTTCAAGCGCACACATACACAAGTTTGAGTTGGACGACTCCTTGCTCTGGGAGAAATGGAACGATGGTGAAAGAGGTGGCCTACAGCAGCTAATCAGTCCACATGTACCGCTTCTCAGAGCGCAGTAGAAGAAAGCCAGCAGCTCAATCAATACATGAGGAATCAGCCTCATCAGGATTACTGGCTCAATCAGCAGCTGTACCCATCCTTCTACTACACACACTGCCGGGGGAAGGATAGAAGAAGAGCGAGGCAAAGAACAAGGGAGAGAGGGAGATCGGTCCTGGGATGGGAGTTTGAGTAGAACATGATGGTGGAGGGCTGGAAAGGCTGGTTTACAGGTCAGTTCAGGGTTGCAGGTTGAACTGAGGTCATGATTCACAGAAAGCCAAAATGACACATCTGTGCTGTCTTTGGATGTTTCTACAACTGATTTCCCTAAGTTTAAAAAGAGGTTTAAACTAAGACTTGTGGATTAACCTGAAAGGCTGAAAACGCTATGATATTGTATTTTTTTTTTTTTTTTAAATTGAGCTCCATTTAATCCACATGGTTAAGCATTGTCCGAAAAAATATTGTATGATTTAAAAGAGCCATTTGAAATTGTTAGGCACATTTTTCAATAACCAAATTGTATATTAAATGCTGCTGTGTCACTTGGCACCATATATTATAAACATTGCACATTATCCTAAAAAACAACGTCATATGGATTTGGCTATTCATTGGAGTTTGGCTATCACCAGCAGTCAAAATGTGTTTAATGCCCTGTTGAATGGTTATACACTAGTTTATTATGACACATCCTACAAACAACCCGATTTTAAAGATTTTTTAAAATACTGTCAAACCGCACTGGTTTTACAAGATGTCATCTTTATCCTAATTTTCACCTGGTTGCCTGCAGGCGAGGTGAACATGCCAATATGTCTTTCTTTGTTTAGTTGGTTTTCCCTTGGTTTTTGTTTTCTAATTTGGTATAGTTAACATTAGCAGCTAATTTATGCTCATTTTTAATTAACATTGTACTTGGAAGACATGACACCTCAGTACGGATTATGCTAATAATTTAATTTAAGATAATAATTATGCTCTTTTTACCGTATTTTCTTTAAAAAAAAAAAAAAAAACTATAAAATGAATCAGTCTTTGCCTTCTTTGTGCAGCACTTTCCATCGAGCACTTTGATGGCTGTTGAACACTACAGGAAACAGTGATGTCACCGCTAAAACAAGTCAACAAATTACTCCCCCTGTCGCAGCTACACATATAAATAAAACTACTACTATTACTCTGATTTTTGCAGTCAAGCCCTTAAATGTATACATTAATAAGGTGTTCTGAAGGTTAATATTAAGTTTAACTAACTAGTATTTCTTGTGCAGATTAATGAGAGTAGCAGAATTTAAGTTACTAGTGGACAAATCGCGCACATCCCTAGTGTTGTCATTGGAGAATCTACGTTATGTCTAATGGGGACATTGTAAAAAAAATATTAAAAAAATATTATTTAAATTGTATTAATAACAGATGCAGTGTTTCAGTGGAATTGTTTGCATATGACTGGTAGTTACACCAAACTGATTCAGTCTTTTAGGCACCCTTTGATCTTATTTTTGGGGAAGAAAATGCTGTAGGTCTTAGAATTAATATGGCATCTTAAAATGTAGTCGGTATATTTAGTTCAGTTTAAAAAAGTGAGCTATTTTTTGACACTTTAAGTGTTTTTGTGCCATTCAAAAGCTATTATTGATCTGTTACGTCCTAAAGGTTGTCTGTTCTGAGTTGGACCCTCCACTGCTCATTTTAGCTGACAAAAAATCAAGCATATTTGACAATGGTCTTATGTAAAGGTGCTCTGCATCTCAAGAAAGTGTGTTTGTTTAATCTGAAGAGGTAGCGTAGAAACGAGGGGTCAGCAGACTGCTGTACACATGGCTTTCTTCAGGGATGGCTTGTGTCGCCCCAGTGTCCCTTGGCGAGTTGAAGAGTTTACAGAGGCAAAATGTCTTGTTGCCCTACTGACAGATCGGCAACAGCAGCTGTAGTCAGGAGGACAACTCTCTCACACACCAAGAATGTGACAGACCTGATGTCACTGAGTATGGCAGGGAGTTGACTTTGAGCAGTCTTAAAGAAGTTGAGGACAGAGCTCCGAATGATATACTGTCGTCTCTTTTCTTTATTCTGTGTCTCTAATCATCTCATTAAACACTTTCTCTTTATCTTGCACCGTATCTCTTTCTTTGTATTTCTTTGTCTCTGTCTGTCTTTCTTCCTCTCTAATATGATTGTATAGGATAAAGAGCTGAAAACAGCTCAGAGAGAGAGATTCTGGGCAGATAAAGGAGGGGAGGGGTAGGTGGGGGGTGTTGATAATCTGCAAACAGATTTCCATGCTTATTACACTAATGATTTCATGATATTTGATGTGGCGGCGGGGGTTGTGAGGATGTGGAGGGGGTGGGGTGGTCTCTTTCTCTCTCTCATCTTGACGGCGCAGCTAAATGATGGAGTAATTTGAGTGACCTCTGACTCGGGGCAGGCCCAGACGTAATTGCATGTCATTCTGGCACAGAAGGAGGGGGAGAAGGGAGGAGGTGGGGGGGCTCCACAAAATACAAAGTACCCCCTGTCTTTCCCTCCTTTCTTGCATATCACTTGTTTTTCTGTCTCCTTTTCATGTGTCCCCATCACTGGCTTGCTCTCCATCTTGTTGCCTGTCTCACCGTGGCTTGCCTCTTGAGTGTTTCCAAAAAACACCTCCCCACCCAAACAAAAGAAAGATTGCATTAATTTTCAAATGATGATATTACATTAAGCGCAGAGATCTCATATATCAAAACGTGAGAACTACTCCCTTACTGTATGTGCTTCATCTTAATGGTATCGCTGGATGTCAAGGGCATGGAGGAAATTAAATCGGAAAGTGCAGATAGACCAAAGAAGATATTATCTCTGGATGATTGCAGTTTTGATAGGTATTCCAGTGAATTTCATTTTCTCCGGATGGGGAGAAGATGAGTTAGCCTGCACATTTGCTCATTTTTCTTCTACATGATTTATGTGAGTTGAGTATAAAACTCTCTCCTTCTCCCCCCACTTCCACCCTCACCGCTTCCCCCTTTTATCGAGAACACATACATGCATGCGCACCCACGCACGCACACATGCACATGGGGTAGTAAATTACTGCCTTTGAGTTGTATCTTGGCTGGGGCAGTTTATGTATGTATGTGTACTTGTTGTATCGTTGCATGTGGGCAAACAGCAGCGCGTGGGGTTTTGTGTATTTGTATGCACGTGCATGTTTTTGTGTGTGTGTGTGTTTGTGTTTGTATGAATACACGCGCCTGAGATAGCAGCAGAGCCATCAGCGGGAATGATTCCAGGGAGACGGGGGAGTGTCATTACTCAGACTTGTTTACATTCTAAATACGTAATGAAATCTTGTTGGTAATAATGACGGGAATAAAAGTTTGGGAAATTGTAAAAGTGGTGAAGTTTGAGAAATGAGCCCCGGCCTGTGAAATAGCATTTGGGGGCAGGAAACGACATTATTATGCAGTGCTCCTGCCTGCCTGAGACATGAAGATGAACTGCTGGTGGGCCATAAAATGCTGTTAGCCCTAGCCTGAAGTATGGCACATTGTAAAAGAGCCCTGATCCCATATTGCCATTATATATAAAAGTATAGCCATACACAACATTATTTTTCATATAAGATGAGCTCCGATACAGTGGCCCAGGCCCCCCAAATACATACACTGATAGGCAGATTTTTTTCCCCTCCTTATAAAATATATAAATAAACATATTGCCATGGAACCCATCTCTGCCCTGATCTTATAGACCTCGATATTAAAAACAGAAATATTGCATTTTCTAGGGGCTCTGTTTTCCCCTGTCCTCTTTTGGGTATGGGATATATCTGTGTGTTTGTTTGGGGGGGAGTGCAAGGGAGGCGTAGAGGAGGATGAGGAGATGGGGAGGAAGCCCGAGTGGAATGCAACAAATGAAAGAAAATGGAAACAGATGAAGACTTTAAAAATATAATGAGATGAATATTGAGCATATCAACTCCAGCATAAAAAGAGTTAGAGGGAGTGTATATTGAAACTGTTTATTGACAGATAATAATGGTTACAGGGGTGTTATTAAGATTAATGTTACGCTAGATGGACTCAAGATAATGTTTGGCGACATTTGAAACTCAAAACCACATTTCATCAGGGTATTCATTAATATATTTATGCTGATTCTTTACTTATAGGTAGGACATAGGGAGCAGGAAAGAGGATAATGTGTGACAAAGGTCCCAAAATCTGAATCCAGAGTGTTGCTGGATTTTACTGGACCTCTCAATGCACTTTAACCATTCTCTGTGTTTACAGTACTGCAATTTATGCATTGACCTTGAGCATTAAGTTCTGTTAAAGTTGATTTTATTAAAAAAGAAAAAGTAATCAGAAACTTTTACAGCAGGGTGATTTCCTTAAAATGTGTCTGGGAGACTGACTCTTTGGTAAACTTACTTTATCAAGAGGACACAGAGACATAGACCCAGACACTGGTCCGTCCTTTTGGATTTTCTATGCCTCGTGCGAACAATTGGCATTTATTATCAGTGTAAACTAACTTGGGAGGTCATGTAGGACTGTGAGAAGACCTGCGATGGAGAGCTTATGATTTTTGATTGTCCAGATTGGAATACAATTTGGTCTTATTTTTAATATACTTCTAAAAATGTAGCACACTAATTGATTCATTTTAAGAGTATTCTACAGCTACAATCCACATACATCCCTCGGTGGTCTAAATGACAGTTGATCCTTTAATCGTAATTAACATAGGCTGTTGTTTGCTGGCTTTACAGCTGCAAAAAGACACTTGAATAAATGTGCTGCACTCTGAGTCTCGCTTTGTGGTCATACTGGATTCTGGCCTTTAATAAAATGGCTGACTTGGCATGTACTACAGTTAAGATGAATAGAGTGCCCTAAGACAGTAAGGGCTTGGATATATGTCATAGGTGCCTTTGATAAACTATAGACTTCAATGCTTTAACCTCAGCTGCCCCTCACCCTTTTTTTTTTATTGTTCCTCTTGTCAATATATTTTGTACATAAAAACACAATAAATATTTCGCTATACCAGCTGTATCTGTTTAATCATATTTGTATTTATATCATATTTGAATGCAGGTTTATGGTGAGATAAAAGCAAAAAATTTCAGTGGCAATCTTTAAAACCATTTACAGTAATAAAACATGATTTTCAGAAGGAGCTTATTTGATTTTCTCTTTAAATTTCTGTTGTACATAGCAGCTTATATATCTAATGATCTGTTGAGTTTGGGTTTCTAGTAGAGACGAGATGAGCTGCACTGGCTTTGCTCCTCAGAGCTGCCGGAGAGATGATGGTTTACTGTGTCTGCCGATTCTGGAGCTCAACTAATCATCAGGAAGACCAGCAGTGCTTCGCTCTGACTCTCTGACCTACAATATCTATCTAACCCTTCATTGCCTCATTGTCCTGCTCTCTCCCCTCGGTCTCCTGCTCACTTCCTCAGGTTTTGTTTATGGCTCACTTGGGCCTGGAACTCAATATGGTTATCGTAGATTGAGTGAATGATAATATAAAAATGAAGGGATTGACAGTTACGTCAGGCGAGGATTACTAAGAGTAGAAGTGCTGCTCGTCTGCCTACGTGTGTGTTGATGTTTGCTGCCATTCATGGTTTTTTTCTTGACTTTTTTCTGCTCTGTCATAAATAAATTTAGTAAATCATTTGGTGTGAATGCAGTCTGACCATCTGACTACACTCTGACCAGACAGAGTCCATCTGACCTTTCCTCCGCCTCTCTAACAGCCATTTATTCATCTGTTGACCCACCATACTTTGCTTTGTCTGCCCCAGGCCCTATAACAATAAAATAGTCCACTGGACAGAGCAGAACTACAAATAGATGAAATTTCCTGCGTGCGGGACCTCATTATACACAGTGTAGCATTGTTTTTACCAAGCCGAGTGAGGGTTATTTATTTTTCTAATGGGACGTGTTTATTTTTGACTAATGGGACAGACGCTGGGCACTTAGGCTCAGCTAAGCGTGTCTCAGTGCATCTGTCGTCGCTGCGGTGAGGTAAGGGTACAAGCTAGAGGCCTACCATGAGCATACAGGACTTCCTGTCACAGTTAAAGCAGGAGTTGAGCGGGTGTGGGTGTCAGTGCTGGCAATAATATCCCAATAATAGTAGATTCTTTTATGACAGCCTCTTGAAAAGGGGGATGTTTTTGAAATAGGCGTTCCTTTACACCTCATGAGAGAGAAAGAGAGAGGAAAAATGCATTGCCTGTGTCACTGTCTGATAATACTTGCCGTATGCATGCATGACTAGATTTTATAAACTTATGCAGACATTCAGAGAGGGCTCCTCCAGTGTTTCAGCTGGGTGGCACAAGAGATAAATGATCTGACAGCATGAGCACATGAAAATGAAATACTCGTCGCTAGATATCCTAAAAGGGGGGCAACATATTAGGTGTAAGTATGGTCCAACCAAGTGTCTTTCAGAGAGTGGCAGCGATTGGCCAGGTGTGGAGGAAAGGAAAGGCAGGATTTGAATTTCTCTTTTTCACTTGTTCAGTTGAGTGCAACCCTATGAATTCCCTCCAGGAAAAACTGTCTGAAAGAGTGTGCCTTTATCCTCATATTTGACCAATTATTGCAGCTCTCCCCTTCTCTATGATGGCTAGCTTGTCACCCTGCCTTTAAATGTGGCTGTTCTGCCACTTTTGCATCCAACATGGTTGATGACACGACATATGAAGTAGTTCTTTTTGAGCATACTCCTGCCTTTAAGACAGCCTTAGCTCAGTTAGTAAAACAGGTGATCAATTAATCGTAGGTTTTGTTTTGGCTCTGTGTGTCCTCAAGCAAGACACTGAATTGGGAGACACTGTAAAGCACTTGGTTCTGCAGTCCACTGCTGTCTGCATGGCTCTATAACAAGCCACCTTTTAAAAAATAGAAGTCTTTACATTTCTACTTTCAAAAATCTCCTCTCATGATGGCTATGTCTGATCCTGTCCGTCTTTGGTCCCCTCTATGTCCGTATTCCTCTTCATCATCTTTTAATTTCTTCCTCACCTTCCCTCTTCTTCTCACTCTCCCTCATTTGTCTGCGATATTCCCAGAGCTCAGAAGAAAACAAAAGCAACTTCGTCAGTCTGTCTTTTGTCCCCCTCTGCCTGTTTCCCCTCTCCTCACAGTGTGATAATCTAAAGCCCCTGTAAGGGAAGCGCTGCTCATTTTTAACACACACTCCCACTTTACTCCTTTAACACACACACACACACACACAGTCCTTCCCTCTGTGTCTCATGTTTGTTTGTGTGAGTCGGAAAGGCGCAGTTCTAATTGAGGGGCGAAGCCACTTCAGATGCAGCGGGTGCCTCTTTCCCAGTGGGGGGAACACAGATCTGCCTCTGGGGAGCACAATTAACGCCTTTTTATTGTTTACTAATGAATTACACACAGAGGAAGCGGGCATGCATGTGTGAATTAAAGAGAAAAATAGAGTTTGTTTGGGAAGCAAAAATATGCAATGGTGTGTGTGTGTGTTGGGGGGGTTTCTATATCATTATGTTTGCTTAGTTGTGAGTTGACTTCTGGTACCTTTTACATCACTTAATAATTTGGTATTAATTAGCGTGTTTCAACCTTTATTCACTTCCTTAGGCAGGAAGAATACGCTTGTCTCTGCATTTATTTAAAGATTCAGAATCACACATGGCACAAAACTTTTGTGATGCTCTGTACTTACACTTTTAAACATGTTGCACACCTCCGGCCACACACCAATCATTGATGTTAAAGCAGGTGTCTTTGCGTTTACAGGTTGATAACTAATAACTGCTTTGACATCACTGATTTGTGTCGTAAGAACAGCAGGTTGCTCCAAAGTTTCGACAGACAAAGCAGCAGCAGTTTTCTATCCTGTGTGATTCAGTGTTGTGTTACCCACAGCTGGCAGGACTGTGTGTGTGTGTGTGTTTTCATTTGCGCGTGTGCATTGAGGACGCATGGACTTACACATGCCTTAAGGCCAATGTAAACAAATGCTAATGTAATTACCGAGGGGGGCGTCGTAATAAACTGTAACTAAGATGATTGCACAGCGCACAATGATCAGGTTAGTTAAGCTGTGATGTGTTATTGCTTAAAATGACTGGTTGCACCGAAACTGATTCCTGTGTCATTCTAATTGTTCAGCAGCTAAGCCCTGTACCATTAAACTGGGTTCGAATCCTGCCCAGGACTTTTGTTTTATGGCACCTAATCCTGCCTTTTGCCGTTTAACAGCTCCTGTAAAGGCTGAGATGCTAGAAAGCAAAAAAAAGACCAAATTTGCCCTAATCACTTCTTCACGAGGGGGAATAGAAAATGTGTGTGTATACGTCTGCGTGTGGGTGAAGGCCTCAAGTGTGCCTCCTCTTCTCCAGCATAATAGTGATTAGTAATTTCAGCTGTCGAGCGGTGCCAGTCGGTGTGAGTGTGATCCGCTATGTCACCTGCTACAGGGGATACACACACACACACACAGACACACACACACACATCCATGTTACATTAAGTGTGCGTCAGTCTGTCTGCTGTGCCTTGATGTGCGTTCCATCTAGAATACAGCACCCTGACATCGCTACATTAAAGGGGGTCATTATATTTCCCTGGCTGCCACCGAAAAGTGACGTTTTTACAAAGTGACAAGTTTACAGTTTGATAAATCAAATTTTTTTTGCTGTGGGTGGGGAGCCTGGAGAAGGAACGGCAGGAGGAAGAGCTGGGTTGTCTGTGGAGGAGGGAGGGAGGGAGGGAGGAAGTGCTGCCTGTCAGCGACGCCCTGGCCCTGTCGTCTAAATGATGCTCCCAGGCAGCAGATTCAGATCCCATCCCCATTAGCATTTAATTTCTCTCTAATCCTACACACAGTCTCCACCGCTGCATGGTAACGAGGGCCGCCCGTGCCACGGCAGCGCCGGAAAAAACCTCCGAGAGCAATCTGCAGGCGTGCTCGCCTTTTACAGCTCGGCGCCCTGTCGTAGCCATCATTCTTCCTTGACAATTAAGACCCTCAAATCTAATAGCAGTGATATTGGAATTACAGCAAGACCCTTTTGAGGGCATGTCAGGAAAAAGGGCTGCGCCTCCCAATACAGCTGTCAAAGCACAAGGCCCTCCCCCCGTTCGTGCCCGCTAAGCGTTTCTGATGCACACACACACACTTACACACATACACACACACACGATGGGATGGGGAATATGTTGAGTCTTTGGCTGTGATCTTTGTAAAATGTGCTCTCTGTGCCCTCTTATCCAACTCTCCAAAGACTTGTTACAGCAGCTTTTGTTTTCTCTCTTCTCCTCTCACTCTCTCTCTTTGTCTCTAAATTTCTCTTCATCTTTTCCTCATTGATTCTCCCTGGTGTGTCAGAGATGTTGTTGCTTTCTGTTTTTCACCAGCAGGGTGTTTTTTGTTTTTTTCTTTAAACAGACGATTAGACTAGTAGATTGGTGAAGTTGTCCCTTGGTGCTCCGCGAGGACAGTTTGAGGGAACATTCACTCCAACGGTTGCAGTTAAAGATGATCATGGGTTTAATATATTTCAGCCAAAGTGATGCAACAGTTTTAGAACCAGATAACATCGATAAGTTGTGTCAGTGTCGAGGCTGTCCTGTCGCTTTGCAGGGTGGTTTAGTTAACAAATAGATCATCCTTAGAAGAGCCTTTGTGTTAATGAGTGTCTGTTCTGCTTAATGTGCCCTCGAGCAACATACCAGCTCAAAGCTCTTTTCTCTAGTAGTCTAAGAAGAATAAGAAGGTCTTTGTTAGTCAATTAAAAATCACATTAATATTGTTGACTAATTTTCTGTTTGTTTTTTATTTTCCTGTTTCTCTTCTGCAGACTCCAGCGGAGCAGGCTAAAGTTCGGATGCACTTGGTCCTGCAGGCTGCTGGTAAGTGAATGATTTTTCTGTGTCTCTTCCCTCGATCTTTTTAGTGATAGCGCAGTGCTGTCGTCTGACACCTGCCAGTTTTGGTCACTCAGGATGTTAACATGAAGACAGTGTGTGAGAATACTGTTTCACGCAGCCTTAGCCGGCCGTCTGCCTCACTGCACCGAACCACTCAGTGCACCTTGAACCTCATTCCACCGCTTTGCCCACACACAACTTCATCTGCTGTCATTCATAAACCTCCCCCTGTGATGTTACCCTAGGGCCATGCAGTATAGCAAGTGTGTATTTGAGGTAATATTCTTGGAGATATAGTGCATTTTTATGCTGATTATTTTCTCCGCCGGGCGTAACCCTGGAGGGGATTGTGCGTTTTGCTGTATGAGTGTGTGTATCTGTCTGTCCACAGCTAATCTTGCAAACTACTGGACCAATCAGTGTAATATTCTGTGTGCACATGTATGACTATTTGCTCAAAGATGTTTCGTCACTTTGGCGCTTCAGTATTGTTGAAAAAACTGTTTTATTGACTGTTCTCCGGTAATCGTCCCAGCTAAAGACAAGAAGTCTTACCTAGTCTGCTGCAGGCCACAATTTGGTTTTTGTTGTGGCTCAATAACTGACATCCATAGAAAAGATTGGTCGTATTTTGAACTGGGGACAGTTCACCGGTCGCAGTTCTCTGCGTTCCAGCCGCAATCCTGTTTTTGTTCCATCTGCTGTACAGCTTTTTTGTACTGTAGTTGAAAGACAAAATTAAGACTCGTCAAAGTCCAGTTATGAATGGCATGAATCAAAAATTTCTGGCTGTGTTTTAGTTATTAAAAATACATTCATCTGTATAAGTATACTGTATTAATAGTTCACATAAGGAGCTTGTTAGCAGAAAAACTCAATCTTCTCTGCGCAATGCGTCAAACCTCTGTCAAAACTGTATTCTTATTGGCTTCTGGGACACTTCTGCAGCACATCAGCTAGAATTACAAGAATTATCTCAAGTGGCCTGTTGGAGATCATCATTCCACTGAGCGCTCTCTCCGAGTTTGGACATTTATGTACTTCTATGCATATAGGTGACAGAAAGCGTGTCCAGGTTTGTCTTGTGTGTAGACATTGCGTGCAAGTACCAGCAGCACCGGCAGAGTGACATGGCTTTAGACTTGAAGGTGCAGACCTTCACCCGCAGCCTGCCTGAGATCACCACTGACTCTGTCTATGAAACAGGACAAACCAGCACCTGTGTACTACACGATGTACCCAATGTTTCTATGATAACTTTTGCACAAATCTGTTCAAATGTAAGGAAATAAAACCTTGTCAATGTCGTTATAAATTACTTGGCCCTGGCACGCAGATTTTGCTGCACTGAGCTGGAATTAAGCCACAGTCTCACGTATACACACTCCACTGTGGACCTGAACCAGTTTCATACTTGTTTTCCCACACACAGACCCACAGCATCCCTCCCCACACACACCACCATCACCACCACAATCTCACACACAGACAAATACATACACACACCCGCCTGCTCTCTGCTCTGAGTGCTTCTGGGCCCATATTCACTGCAGCTTAATTTCAAACACTCCTCCCAGTACATAAGTCATAGATGTCACCATGCACGCGGTGTATATATTCCAGTGTGTATTCGAGGGGTAGAGTTGCAAGCCAGATGTGACAAGCAGAGATTGACTGTGGAGAAAGATGTCTTCATGTTTACAGTCATGCGCACACATACACACGCACACACACACCCACACCCACACACACACACACACACACACACACACACACACACACACACACACACACACACAGGCCTAGCACTTCAGAACAGGGCTCTAATTTCACCACAGGAATTATATGAAAGAACCAGGCGTCTATACATCATCTATAAAGCACCCTGCAGCTGCACACTTACCTCACTTAGGACTCGTTCTGCCATACTGTAGGTCACAGAACATCACTGCAATCGCCTACTGAGATTTCACTGATGTGAGACTTTGTGAAGCATATTTAACATACTTCATCATACTCTGAATTGTCTCTGCATAGTTTACATTTGGGAAATATTTGGGAGTGGGGGACAGTTTGGCTTGTTTTCAGACACCCCACGCTCCTGCCCTGCCACCTCAAGGCTAATGTTGCATTAATGGTGGTGAAGCATCATAAAATTGAGCATGTGGCTGTGAGTGCAGTGGGCCAGACTGGTGCAGACACAGGCCCAGGGCCAGTCGTGGGACTATAGGAGAGGGTTTAATGCACTGGACATGTCTCTGGTTTTCCTCTCTTTCCTGGAGGCTTCCAAAAGAACAGGTTTATGGCTCAGTCAAAGACTGTCTTCACTAGAGAGTCCATTCTGGCCTGTTTCAGGCCGTGGGTGCCTGTGATCATAGCGGCCATAATGATACCACAGTAAAATACAAATGGACAACAGATTTTAATGTGATAAAACAGTTTATATTTGGTGCTTGGACTGATTTTATCATTCTTTTTCTGCCACGTTTTTTGCTGCCTTTCCTTTGTTTTGTGATTAACCATTGAGTGCCCTCGCTAATTTAAATCATGTTTTTATAATTAGAAATATTAGGGGTATCTTTTTTTCCCCTCAAGTCCTCTGACCCTGCAGCTGCTAAGCCGCCAAGTCTTCTGAATTCATCCGTCTCGCATCTCTGCTTATTTTCTCCATTCGCTTTTCCCTCGTCCCTCTCCGTCTATCTGTCCCTCTCGCTTCACGTCTTACTGTCTTTGTTCCAGTGTTGTTAGCGGACAGAGGGAGATAGGGATGGAAAGAGGGAGGGATGGAGGGCGAGAAGGAAGCAGCAGATGTTGGGAGGTTGTGTGAATGTTAATGTCCTGACGTAGCCGTGGAGCTTAAGCCTCCTCCTCCTCCTTCCCTCCGTTCCTCTCTGAGCGCCCGCCAGGCTTTCTCTCTCGGGGTCTCCTGACATCCTTAAAGCCCGTGGCTCTCCTCTCCTCTCCTCTTCTCTGCTTTCCTCCACCTCTTTCTCTCCCATCCCCTCCCTCCCATCCCCTCCCTCCTTTTGTCCGTCTATGGACTCTCTCTAGTCAGTAGAGAGCAGATCATCCCATGGCTAAAGCGGCTCAGGCCTTTGTGTTTGGGGGCTCTGTGGACCTGTAATGAGCCCCCTCGGCTGGCCCGCTGGCCTGCTTAGCGCTCACTGGGGGCTTTGAGAGTGCGTGTGTGTGTCTGAGTGTGTGTGTGTGTCTGTGTGTGTCTGTGTGTTCGTGGAGTGGGATGAGGAGGTGAGAGGAGGAGGGCAACACTGGCCCCCAATGAAAGAGCTGGATGGATATGTTTATGGGTCACTTCCTGCTTGGCCTACATATCAAACACACACACACACACACACACACACTCACACACCATATTTCCAAACTCAATTGCTAATTTCATCAATACGTTAATTTTCACAATATCATCATTTGTAACTCAAATATTTTTTACATACATAAGATACATATATTTGAAATATAAAAAATATTAATCATGATCATTCATTCTGAAAAATTTGACAATCAAAGGGTCGTTACATTTAGAAAATCACAGTATACAGAGATTATTTCAAGACTTATCCCAGCCTGCACTGACCACATTGCAGGGAAACCTCATGCACAGGTCGAGGAAGTTCAGTTGGATATACACAGTTGGACAGTATCTACAGTATAAAGGTTACGTCATAGCTAAAAGCAGCAGTGTCCCTAATTTGTGGCACCTTCGGTATGTTTGATTCATCGGTTATCTGCTCTCTGCATACATCACAATACACATGTGCTGCAGCAGTCCTCCTACTTTCAGAACCAAAGCACTGACAAAAGAAAAAACTTTTATTCATTCATAGGTACTTTTAAAGCACGTGCGCGCGCGCACACACACACACACACACACATCCACACAACACACACACACACACACAGGACACCCTTACATATGTATTATACCCTTTTCTTTTCAGCCACTTGCTAGGTTCTCGGCTCTTTTCAGAGCGGTGTCCATTTCCACTCAAATGAGCATAAGCGCTGTGCACGGCAGCAGGCCTCTCCTTATCCACACGTCAATAGGGAGTGTTTGCAGAACACCCACTAAGGACCTGAGGGCCAAGGGTCATCAAAACCTCCGTCTTCTCCCCATTTGAACCTTTGACAGCAGCAAAACAAACAATCCTTAAGATCTCATCAGAGGCTTGAACTTGGCAGGGGCTCACTGGTCTGAATTAACTTCCTCTATTGGTTTGTCTAAGTTTGACACCTGGCTAGAGTTGGGAGGGAGAAAGTTTATTATTTTTTGATTTAATAATGTTGAAAAACTTAACAGCATCGACTACTGCAATTCCCAGTGGTATCTTTTAGTGCTAAATGTCTAAAGTAGAGTTCAAAAGAAGTTCTTGCGATGCTGCGGAGAATACCCGCCCCATAAATGAGGGAGTTTATTGGATTAAATAGGTCTCTTTATCTACAGTGGATAAATATGATTCAGAAATCTCCCTTAACATTTGAACAAGTGGTGCAATTCACAACTAGTGTTCAGCAGAATAAAGGCATTTGGATTAAAGCAGTTTTTATGCGTTGTTTTAAAGCTTTCATGTTGTAAAATATAACTTTTAATGTGTTTGTTTCTGTCAGCATCTTAAGCATATGTAGGCACCATTAGTGTCTTTAATAAAACCAAGAAGTTTGAATATTATGGTACAAAAATATACATTATTTAGTTGTAATTCATTCCCTTGCACTTTCAGCCATTCAGCCATGCACCATTCAGCCTTAACTGGAACTGTAGTGAAAATTGCTGTGTTTAACAAATAGGAAGACTTGCGACCTCCATATACATTAAGTTTACAGCTAATACATTAATATTCTGAAGGAAAAACTTCATATTCAGCATGAATTTGAGTAAATATTGCTTTGAAACCTTGTTTACAACCTTTTTTTTCTGGCATTTTTATGATAGTTTGAGGGGAGAATGATGAGAAAAACGAGGCACAGTTGTCAGAATTGAGTAGTTGCTGTGGTTACATACATGTGTACAGTATCATCAGCACCCAGTGTTATGGTGCATTCAGCTCATGAGCATGTCTGTAAGAGTGTGTCTGTCTTGTTTGTGTTTCCAAGTTTTTCTGTCTGTTTATATCTGCGCTCTGATCGAGTGACAGACATAAAGAAGATGGGGGGGGGGGGGGCCAGCCAAGCTTGCAGCATCATAATTCTTCCACAGTAAATACAGGGTATTAGGCTTCTCTGTCGCAGCAGGGGTCCTGAAGAAACACAAACACACACACACACCCCTTCTCTCGAGCTCCCCGTTTCTTTTCTCCGTCTTCCTTGTGCTTCCAGAACCTGCTGTCCCTCCTACCGCCCCAGCCCACCCCCTTAGGCCCTGACAGATGTGTGCTGAACAGACCACATACATGGAGGGTGTCACCTTACCCCCTCTGGAACTAAAGGTCTAATGCGCCACATTTAGGAGGCTGCCGCCCTTTGTTCTGTCAGGATAAGAGGTGACGGGGATGGGGAGACTGAGACAAGACCCAGCTCTTTACATGGCCCAAGTCTCCTTCTTTATTTCCCTGGCCTCTCTGCATATATTTTTTCCTCTATAAACTCGTTTTCCTCCTTTCTCATTCTTCCAAATTTCTCTCCGCTACCTCTGTGCTTTCTTCGTCACCTCCCCAAGATTTAGCAGTCATCGCTGGTATGCAGCACAGGATTTGTAAGGCAGTGAATAACAGTTATCTCACATTATCCATCTTCATCATAGCGCCGTCACTCTGGGCGTAGCTCCACTTTTTGTGTGACATGACCAAGGTGATTGTCACAAACGCCAGTCAGGGATGACCTTTATCTCAAAGGGGATTTCTCTGTAAAAAACAAGGGAATTTCCCGGTAATAACTCCTAACCACATGTTCTCTTTGCTAAAGGTGTTATTGTAACAACAACAGCAGTGTGCTACTTGACTTTGAGCTGTTTGAACTAAAACTGACGGCTTTTGCTGTAATGAAAATGGGATGTTTCAAAGCCAAAAGATGGTAAACAACTTGATGATGGCTTTTGTTTTTTAAGAATATGATTATTTTGTTGTGAGTTTCAGAAGTTGTTTTTTAATGTACTGCTTTGTCTTACAATATTATCGGCGCTGAATTCAGATTTTTGGATGTAACCATAAAGGTTCAGTCAAAGATCAAAAGGAACAGAAAAAAACGGGCTGAGAGTAAAACAGTTAATCATGACTCACGTAGTTTAATAAATAAAACAGCTGGGTCCATAGAGAAGATTTGCTAATGTTTACCCTGCAGCACTTTTTTAAATACCAGATTTAAAAGCTTCAACTTAACAAATCAGCAGAGATGCTTCCAGGTTAGCTGCGTTGGGGGGATTATGTTTGATGCATACATTTTGGTTTCCTTTTTTGTTTTGTCAGTTGAACTTTTTGTGCAGAATATTCAAGCATACAACAACAACAGAGTTTCCACCATATTTAAAGAAAAGAAACAATTACACAACAGCAGCAGAAATCCCCTCTGCGTCTGTGTAGGAATGTGTCTCCTTAAGTCCTCTGGGAGGATAATGGCACAGGGATGTCCTGTAATTTAGTCTCCGTAACCATTGATCAGCTGAATTTATGTGCCATTACCTCACTGTTCCAGTCAACAGTCGTAATTATGTCTCGGAGAGAGACAGAGAGAGGCCTCCAGTTACACAGGCCCCAAATACACGAATAAGCTTTTATCAAACAGCCCCTGCCACTTCCTTAGTAGCAGGTTGACACTGGTGGCAGGACGACTGACCTCCAGATGAGAGGGGTGGATGGATAGAAGGGTTTGTCGAGCTCAGTTAGGGAGCCATACCTCATAGCAAGAGCCCTGTGCCTCAAGCTGTTGCTCTGACCCTCTTAAAAGAAGTCTGTTTACGCTCTAAAAGGTGCATGTGAGTTTAAAGAAAGGGCATGTTTGAGATGCATCTCTGTGACCGTCTGCACTCACAAGCAGATTTTATTTATTTCAGTGAGAAATAACCCTTCCAGTTCAAAGGTGTCTGTCAATGGCGGGGCGGACCGAGTGACCTAAGGACTGCATGGATCAGAGTTTTATGTACAATTGATTTTTGGTTTGTTTTATGGGTATAATAAACACAGGTCCTGCTGCACCCTGGCTTTTCTCTTTGCTATGGTAAGCTTGAGGTTGACATGCCTCTCATCGCTTCCATCCTTCCATTGCTGAACTATTTACTGCTGTTTTGCAAATCTGACACTGACTGGTGTCATCACGTTTGACTTCACAGGACATCGGCTTTGCAGCGGCTGTCACTCAAAGGTAGAGCGTGTCGTCCACCAATCCGCAGTGCGATCCCTGGCTCCTCTTGTCTGCTTGTCGAAGCATCCTTGAGCAAGATACTGAACCCACATTGCTTCTGATGGGATAAGCACTAAAAACAACATGGAGGCCAATGAAAATGTCAAGATGACTATTTCTTATTTTTCTCTCTGTTATTTATTGAGTGTCTTTCAAAAACTTGGTGCCGACTAATTTGGTATGATGTTAGAGTGCTGTCAGAAAGACGAAATTTGTGGCATCGTGTCAGTACATCATGCCGCAAAAGGGGCAAAAATTGGTGTGTTCACCCAGGTCTCATGTTTCCATCACTGCTGTTTGGGGCTGGAATCTATGAATACTAGT
Source organism: Epinephelus awoara (assembly GCA_035609425.1). Lineage (NCBI taxonomy): Eukaryota > Metazoa > Chordata > Actinopteri > Perciformes > Serranidae > Epinephelus > Epinephelus awoara. Next base: position 24,492,365 of record CM069297.1, read on the forward strand.
GACTACAGCAATTGTCCAGAGAATGAATGTCAGTTGTTCCCCCCCCCCAAAAAAAGAGAAAAGAAACAGATGTTAGTGGGTGATAGTGTTTTTTTCGTCCAATGGGAAAGGGGGTTCTAGTTTTGACCCTAATTAGAGTAAGGGAATCAATTAGAGTTGGAACGATTTGATGATTAATTGATAAGCAGGTCAGCAGGAAATTAATGGTCAGCTATACTGATAATCAACCAATAATGTTTCAGGTCATATTTCAAGCAATAATGCCAAACACTATCTTGTTCCAGCTTCTTACATGTGGGAATTATATCATTGTAGATTAAATATATTTAGGTTTTAGACTGTTGGTTGGACAAGGCGAGATATTCAAAAATGCCTGCTTGGGCAATTTTCACATTTCCTGACATTTCATAGACCCAAGAGTCAATGGATTAGTTAAGAAAATAATCGATAGTAGCCGAACCTGATGTAAATTACTACATTGGACGCATGAGTAGGTGTTTTCTGTTTTTTTTATTCAGTCCATTCTTTTCATATTTTGTTGTTGTCAGTTATCCTTATTTTTTTGAAGGTCTAGGGTGTAAAAAGTACTTGTCAAATTAGTGTACAACTTTCCTTGCCTTGCTTTAGTGAACAATATATACTGTACTAGAGAGAGCCACTTAGAGGAAATTCTCTGATTCTGTGTATGTGTGTGTGAGAAAGAGAGGGAGAGTGAGAGATTGAGAAGGCTTTGTTTTTCTTCTGTGGGCAGATTTCAAACAGCATCTGGTGAGCTCTTGAAAAAGACTGTTATGAGTATGTTCAAATCCAAACTGAATCATTTTTGCGCCCTCCTTCCTCCTCCCTCCTTTTTCTCTCCCGCTTGTTGTCAGTGTTTGGAGACACATGGTGATATCTTTCCCTCCTCCCGTCCTCTCCCTCTCCCTCTCTCTCTCTCTCCTCTCAATGTGTAGACATTTCCATAACAGAAAAAGAATATTTTTAATTTGCTGCTTTCCATAATTTTGCAACATATGGTATAAACGATTTTGATGCAAATGTATGTGCTAATTATTTGCAGACGAGCCTTAAACAGGCCAGCCATTGAAGTGGAATGAAAGCAAATTTGCAATCACCTTAAATTTTGCTAACCATTTACTGTTAAGTAAACTTTGCTAAGTAATTTAATTACCATGGACCGCTGGCAGGCACTGGGGGCTTTTCGGGAGGGGGTGGAGAGGGAGGCTGAATGCAAGGAATGCAGAGTGAGAGAGATGAGAAGGAGGTAGTAAAGACAGTGCACACTGCTAACAACAGCACTCTCACCATGTGGCAGGTGTAAGGGTGTCGTTGCTTGGCCACCTTTGTAAGGGAAAGGTGAAGAAGAGATGCAACTCTTTTAACAAGTTGTTCTGTGACATCATCTTGTTCTTGAGGATTGGACCGTCTCTTAAGTTTGTGTGTTTGTAAATGTTTCTTCACGGGTTTAATGTGTGTAGCTGTCTGATTGGCCCTGGAGGAGACATAAATGGATTACAGGAAATTGTAGACTTCTGGATTCCTGCCTTAGTGATCTGTGATAATTTGACTCGCTGACACACTACTTTTCATGTTTAGTCACTGGCTGCACAATAGTGCCAAAAATTAAATTGCATTTTGCCTAATAAGCCCCGTTTCCACCAAACACTTTCAGTATGGTACCCTTGAAACCAAAAGTAACCGTTTAGACATGATACCTAAACCCTAGGTTTACTTAGCGTTTCTGCTGCAAACAGTACCCTTAAATGTGGCCGGGGTTGTTGTCACTCACTGCTCTGTCCAGCACTCAATGTATTTCATTACCTGTGACACAGATGGAAGTCTGCACCTCATTTATCATCCACAGAACGGGGTTGCACGCTGTCATTTTCAGAACAAAATACAACAGGCTGCAATGAGAGTCCTTCTCCATGGGATATTTAAAAATAGTTGATTTGTGCATTTAGTCCTTCACAGGCAAGCTCAGGGGTTTAGTGTTGCTGGAACCCACAGGAACAATTCTTCTCGACGCTTTTTGTTCTTTGAGTGAGGATGGGGATATATGCCATCCTGGATCGAAATTATAAACGCTTTAAGATCCACTCATTACTTAAAGTGTATGTCATATAGAAAGTGAAGTAATTCAGAATCAGAGTTGTCACAGTGAAATTTAAGGTGTGTTGATGGATTCACGTCATCAACTCACAGTGTTTCCTCTAGGATTTTTTTCAGCGGGGGGTGAGAGACACCAAGGAAGGAGCAGCAGCGGCGGCAATAATTTAGCAGCGGTGCACCACTGCTGTTGAAAATGGGGACGGTACGGAATAGTTCCATTGGTACCATCCACAACTTCTCGCTGTGGAAATGAGACATTTCTGTAATCACACGCAATATACTGTCGTATCGTTCAACCCTATTGTTGATCATGAAATTAGCGATTCTTTGTCCAAATTCAGAGGGACTTTGCAGTGCTTCTGCGGCTTCATGGCTCACAGGAACAAGGTCCTTCGTTTATCTATTTTGTCAAGGCTTTTTGAAAAGTATTCACCCGTTTTGAAGTTTTCATGTCCTGTATAACAACATTAAATCAGAGTAGATTTAATTTGACTTTGATATTGAAGTGAAAACAGAGTTACACAAATTGATTGATCTCCTGTGTTGAATTTTCATTCAGTTGAGGTGAATTTGAAATTCCAAATCGCTCGTTGGTTTGAAAGTGTTTCTCTATGTGCTGTGATAGATTTGTTTCCCTGCCTTTTCACCCAGTGCATTCTGGGACAAGCCCCACCCCCCCGTGACCCTGAATAAGAATCAGTAGGTATAGAAAATGGGTGGATGGATGTTTAGCGTTCCTGTTACAGATGGACAAGGATGGGTTGCAGCACCAACCTTGGCCTTAGTACACTCATCACACTGGATTCTGCTGATGGCTCTTTAGGTGATTGAGTTGATTGGTTGTATTACTTTAAAGGGCAAACACAACTCCAAGGCTTGTTTGGTGTCACAGATGACTGTAGTTGTTTTTTTTGTGTGTTTTTTCATTATATCCAACATTTTGACTGATAAAGTCCTAGTATACTAATTAGTTTTAGACTTTTTTTTAATGTAGCGCAGGTTCTTGGATGCACATATTTCACTGCATGATATTTTAATGTACAGCTCAGCTGTTGTGCTACATTCATGCATGATTGAGTCACAGGGGATGGCAGATGAAGATGCAGACAAATGGGATTAATGATGTGGCCAAGACACTTGATTGCTTGCAGTGCTTTATGTGAAAAATGGAGGAATGCTTGATTTAATAGTACGGTGCATGGAGGGGGAGTAGCTCAGAGGTTAGAGTGGCAAATTGCAAGGTTGGTGGTTCAATTCCTGCATTCCAGCATGTCCTAACTGCATGATTAAGTGTCCTTGTGCAGGACACCAAATGAATGTGTAGGTGTGAGTGATATATAGATAATAGTAGTGTCATTGGTTAATCACTGTGAATATTTTTTACCAGTTACGCATGTCGGTCTAAAGGTTAACTAAGGTGGGAGACGGACAGCAGACTAGCTGCAGTAACGTGTAGAAACATAGTGCTTACTGCCCAGCCTCTGGTCTCTACTGCAAAGAAAGCCTTGGCTGCTCTGCACTGTGCATCAGCAGGGTCCAATGGTAGCTAGCTACTGGCGCCAGTCATTCGGCAGTGCTGTGAAAACTTCCCTCGGGTTACCCCGGAAAGTAGGCAGCTCAATTTTGTGCAGCATTTTTAACTTTACTGTTAGCAATGTCAACACAGTGAGTGGTGCTAACATAATTGTGAATGAGTGGTGCTGGCCGGCCCGGGTGGTGCACAGTGCAGGGTGGCTGACCAAAGGAGACCGGAGAGTAGGCAGTGGGCACTATGTTTCAGCATGTTAACGTGGCTCAAATAAATAAGGGCGGCCATCAAACTCTGAAAAATCAAATTCCTCCTCCACAAAGTCGAAGTCTGGCAAAAAATCAGCCATTATTCTATAAATCTTTCATAAAATAAATTAATGAACTTTTCAGGCTAGTGTCCAGTTGTTCCAGCTGTTGCTGCTTGTTCTCGCGAGATTTCAGGCACGGTATGAGATCGCTGATTGTTCTCGCGATATTTTGGCCGCGCTTTGGAAAGCAGAGCTAAATGGTAAACAAACATGGCAGCACACCGGTAAGGTGAGACAACACGTTTACATGTAGTTTTCTATATGTTTTCTGACATTTATCCTAAAGATATGAGGTGGTCTTTGTGGAAAAAAAGCTTGTTTAGTGGACTAACTTTGAACTTGAAGTATGCCCTTTCACTTAAGTTTTAACAGGTCTGATGCTACTATGCGCCACGGGTGTATCTAGGCTAACGGCTAACATGCTAACTATTATCTTTATCTCACTAGTCACTTGAAACAAATTTAGGACAATAGGAGACAGATTGAAATAAACTGAATTTTCCCTTTAAGTGCCAGACTCAAAGGAAAGACCTCATGTATTATATGTCAGTTTGCATTTTTTTCTGAAAAGTTAACAGGTTAATTAGCGGTTAATGGGTGTCAGGCTATTGTAAAATTAACAAAAACAAACAACAAAACATTTCCCCCAAAAATATGTTTTTTGACAACCAGTGGAGCTACAGCGTGTCTGGGTGTATATTTGTGTATGTATTCAGTATATTAGACCTCAAGGATGCACACAGCATGTTTTTATGACTAACACTGAATGTAAAGATAACTTTTGTTTGTTTACAAGAAAACCCCACAGGGCACCTTTAAAATGCTGATTGATTTTGACCACGCATGGGTCTAAAATAGTGAAAACAGATTGATCTGGTTCTCTAAACACAGCACACCGGATATAGAAAATACCCAGTCCAATAATATAATCACTAACAAACACTAAGCAAAAAAACTATCACAATGATATATTGATATAATTAAAAAAAAAATAAAGTTAAATCCTAACAGTCACAACCCAAAATACTTTTTTCCTGTAATCATTCTAGAGCACCTTAAAAAACTATTTAGACATTTTGGGAAATATGTTTATTCTCTGTCTTGCTGAGAGATAGATGAAAGGATTGATATTGCTCTCATCAGTGAGCCCGCTCTGTCCAAAGGCATTAAAACCTGCCTCTAGACCCCTCTTTTTATAGTCTGTACAGAAAAGTAAGTTTAAAAAAATGACAAGTTGTGTCATGTGCCAGACTATTTCTTGGCCAGGAGCAAGCGAGAATATTACCAAGATGTCCAACTATTGCTTTCAGGTTTCCTGGACGTAAGGCGAAGCTTAAGAGGAAATGAATGTCACATTATGCAATTAGACGTGGTTAATTTTACAGCCCTATTTAAGACAGTGTCGGATGTTGTTATGGCTGAAAGTGAGCGGTGTGGAGGGAAAAAAAGCGGATACCCCGTGCAACTCTGTAGCCTGCCTGCTGAACTGCATCAACAAGCTGCAAACACACTGGTTGGCTTCTTGAAGCTTGTCATGATCAAAAAAAGAAAAATCTGACTTTGCTGTTACTGTTTTCATCTTTATCAGCTTCTGTGTGTGTGTATGTGGGGATATTGCAAGCACACTCTTATGTTTGTGTGTACAGCCTGTGTGTGTGTGTAAGTAAATGGAGTATATGTGTGTTCTTATGTGTTACATTCAGTAGCTTTTATAACAAGCTCACCCACTGATTTCAATTAGAAATATAACAGTAACAGAAGTTTTCATGTGCAGGGCTGTCTTTTGCTGTCATATATAACCAACTGTCATTTCAAAGGAGTCAATACTTCTCTCAAAGTTTTTTATTCTGTCTTTATTTTCCTCCTTTTTTCTCTCATCAATCTGGCCTCCTCTAGTAGTAAAGTTGAAACGGCTTCTTCTTCTTCTCTCCTTTCACACCAGCAAGGCTCCACAGACACACACAGGAAGGCGAGGGCTGGGTGGAATTGAAGTAATAAAAACCCCTTTGTTTTAGTTTGTATTGGACCATTCATCATCACTTTATTTAATACGCGGCTGTAATTGTGCCATCCCCAACCATCACTAATGGCTGTGTTCGTCTGTGTTTGCTTTGTTGATGGAAATGAATGAAATTAGGATAAACAACCGCAGAGTCGCGTGTAATCAAGCCCTGATTAATGTACCAGCGTTTCAGCGCCGTTTCTCATTCCACAACACCTGATATCTTTCCCATAAACAAATTGTGTTTGTCTAAATGAAGAAATTAAATGACGCATTTGATGAGTTTATGATTGACCCGGTCCGGCTCGTGGCTCATTATTCTCTGTCTGTTGAGGCCAAGAGGTATGTGACTAATGCTCTGTCACTTCCCACACAAGGATTTATCACCACCACTGATTAATGGCAGCCAAACAGCATTTTAATAATTTTATGATTGTGGTTTCTGGCAGTCGCAGAGAGAGATCGAGAGAGAGAGAGAGAGAGAGAGAGAGAGAAAGAAAGATAGAGGGTAGCGGGGGGGAGAAAGAGGGGGGCTGGGTGGGGAACGTTTAGAAGGAGAGGGTCCAAAGAGAGAGAGAAAGCGACAGAAAGTGTTCATCCCAGATTAAATGTTTTATGCGATTGCGGGCTGAGCAGACGGAGGCATGATTATGCGCCGTATGAACATCCCAATGAATCTTCCTCTCGCACTTGAAAAGTATTTCATACACATGTTTAATGAATTTCTCCCCCCTCATTATTACATTTACTTTTTCCACTGGAAAGCAACAAATTGGCAACAGATCTGTGTAAAATACCTCAACAGTGAGTGATTGCTTCCCCCAGGGGGTGAAATGTGGAGGTGGATCAGGGAGAGGGGCTGCTGATTTACAGGTTTGGAAAAGGTAGGGGTTAAAACGATAGCGTGGCAGATGAGGATTATGATAAAGATGGTGGATTTTATGGTGCAGGCGAATATCTTACAGCAGATACCAATAAAATAATTTGGGATGACGAGAAATGAGAAAATTGTTGTGGGCATTAATGTTAAAGTCCTGACTCAAGACCAGTTTCATCATGTCAAGCTTCTTCTCAGACTACGTACAGGCCAAAAACTAAATTTGGCTGAACCCACTGGTTTGCTGTTTACTACATGGAGGTGACTGCTTTACAGAAATAAGATGCAACTATGACCTTTTTTATGCATATGTTTCATTTTGCTGTATTGTATTTGTTTTATTTTAGATACTGTCATTTTAATTCATTTAGTTTTTATTTAAACTTATTCCTGAACTGCTCCTTTGAAAGGAACATATCCTCAAACCTAAACAACAGATTAGTTTGTTTGCCAGTGACTCCCGAATCTACGTATCTGACTGTTGCAGAGCACCAGTGACAGGTGCATGTGGACATCGTGAAACGGATGCAGTTGCTGAGGTTTAGGCAACAAAAAGATTACTTCTTTACATTAAGGAAAAGATCATGGTTTGGTTTAAAATGTGTCTCGTAACTTAAGTTACATATATAATTTAACTTAACATTACATATGTGACTAAAGTTAAATGGGATGGGGGAAAAATGTTACAGCATTGTATTTTGTGTGTCAGTATCAGATACACCCAAATATTAATTGTTATTATTTTATATTGATATTACTTAAAAGGTGGTATGTTATTGCAATAATCAGCATATCGTGAAATGATTAAAATCGCGATAATATTGCATCATGACTAAAATACTGTGTTAATATTGTATCATGGGCCTTCTGGTGATTCCCAGCCCTAATTAAGGGGTTGAGTTAAGCATGTTAGGAGAGTAAACCTACGTAATACCAGCTGCATATTTTCGTTTAGGATAGCAAAGAAATGGCCTGCCCTACTTTGCCTTAGTCTGCCTCTGATTGACTTACTCTGACAGTCTTACCCAAACCTTAACTAATCTCATTCCTCTTGAATAAACCTAAACAATCGAACTAACAAAGGCAACGAGTACTAGTCAGTCAGAGGGAGAGTAGGGCAGGGCCATTCCTTTGCTATCTGAGGAAAAGCAAATTTGCATACCAGTCTCTTCCCTGAAAGTCCTGTGTTTGCTTGACCCATCCATCCACCCCAAACCATGGCCCTGTACGTACTTTGTTTCACTTTATACTACATCATCTTTATACTTCTTCCTTTGCTTCCATCATAATTATTACAGCTACTAAAGGTCGCCGCCTATAAAACAGAATAATTATGGGTTGTAATATTGCACACACAACTTATAAGGCCTGTTCTTTGGGAAGACAATCTTTTCAAAAATATGCCAGCGTACTAACGCTAATGACCAGATGATTTAGCAGCCAAATTGCATCACCTGCTGAGATAAGGAAATATATATTTATATGTAAATGCAAGTTGGAATCAAAAACCCTGTCTGCAGTACTTGGTTGCTGCCTGCACAAGCATTAATTAATACGGGTGCAGACGTGAAGTGTTCTCTGCTGGTGATCTGCAGAGGCCGGTATGGCTCTGTTTGTTAGATGAGATAGAGGAGAGAGGCTGTATGTGTAAGGAGAAATGACAAGATTGAGAGATGCAAGCGTATGTAAGTTATGTGAAGGTGCTTTTCTTGAGTGCATTTGGCTCACAGTTTGTGATATGTTCCTTCAAGAAGTTCAGGGAATGGTCAAAGATAAATAAAACTAAATGTAATAACAGTAACAACCTAGTGATAAGTTCAGCAAGTTGTGTCTGTACATCACTACGAAGAGGCTAACGGACAGACAAAAGACTTTTCATTATTGGTCAATGTGTCGATTATTTTTTTGATAAATCAATTAGTTGTTTGGTCTATAAAATGCCAGAAACTGGTGAAAGATGTTGATCACTGTCTTGTTTTGTCTACAACTGAAAGATTTTCAGTTTACTGTGAAAGAGGAAGAAAGAAACCAGAAAATATTCACATTTAAGAAGCTGGAATCAGATAATTTTTACTTTTTCCTTAAAAAAATTACTCAAACCAATTAGTTGATTATCAAATTACTTGGCAATTCATTTAATTGTTGACAACTAATCTGTTTACTGGTTAATTCTGGGGATGTTTTGGTCTCCAGATTTTGCTGTGGAACGAACACTCTTGACTTTCATGCTACTCTTTGGTACAGGGAGCTGTGGACGTGATGCATTGGCTCACAGGAGAAACTTTCCACTGTAAGGCTCCGAGATAACATTATCTTCTACCTTCTCCTGAGTGGTGATTCATTTACAGCTCATAAATACCTACATGTAATACGACACAGTCTCTAGTTTTTGTGTAATATCTGGTGTCGGCAAAAAATACTGATGTGCATTTCGGATCTGTCGATTGCACAGTTTTGACTATATTATGTGAATGCCGCTGTCACACTAAATGTCCCGCTAAGCTCTGTTCAGACTTTAAAACTCTATGTGGGGAAAAAAAAGAAACAAGCAGTTGAATATTCATATTGAAAGGTCAACTCCGATTCGATTGACATAATTCTGAGTAAGGCACAGCCCTACGTGTGTGTATGCATTTTCTGGCATGGCAGTGACCAGTATGCAAAATTAAAAGATATGCTAACCCTCCTGATCTAGGACTGAAAAATCACTTCTTCCCTGTCGTTGGCTCTATATATGAAATTGAAGTTTAATAGAAGACAAACTGTCTTAAGACCTTGACTGGAATAACTTACACTTATTATAAAAATAATACTTATTTTATATCTGGAATTAATTCGGTGTCCGCATACTTCTAACACCCTGATTATTTAAGCACTAGTTACGTATTACGACCTTCCTGCGTAAGATTGATGCATTAGCATGTGTTCACGCACGTGCTTACATGTGTGTGTATTCACATGGGGCTACATGCCAAGGCACATACTGTACTGACTCCAATGGGTTTGAACAGCATGTGTTTTATTCCTGCCACACCAGCAACCTTTCAGAGTGAATGTTAGTTTGAATTAGATTAGTGTGGGTCATTTTTCCTCCTAACTCAGAGACACAGGAATAAACGCAGCACGGCTGATAAACATTTAGACACCTGTCTTCTCCAATCTCACGTTCCGGGCCTCAGGAACAGATGGAAGTCATGAGTTGTTTCAAACTTCTAATGGAGCCCTAATTTTGTACAGATTGCACTGTTACCCTGCCCCAACACACACACACAGACACGAACACACACACACTCAGCTTATTATTTCTCTGTTCTCTCTCCTGTTACATGCTTCTGTCTCCCACTCTCTATCTCCTGTTTCCTTTCTCAGGCTTCCTCCACTCTGGGAGTCTTTAGACTTACAGTATAGATGAATCCAGGCTGTAGGCGGAAGTATACAAGCCGCAGTGACCGCAGTGGCATCTCACTGGTAAATGCAGACAATTCTGTGATATCTGTAAAGGTCTTTACTTTTAAATGGCTTTTGACCAGAAATAAATTCCACAAGATCCTCCAGAATATGATATATGATCAAAATGTGGTCAACAATTGCCATTAGGATAAAATTGATAATGTAAAAACCTTAAACCTTTCAAGAAAATTCAGTCCAGTTTTTATAGATGGCTTCATGACGGCTGATTTGGGGGTGAATTTTTATATAACTCACCTCTTTACATTTTTTAATGCTTAAAGTTATGCATATTTAAGGGTTGGCTGCTTGAGTGACAGGCTGTTTGTGAGGCATCCCTACAGTCTGAGAGTTAGATTAATCCCTTGCTTTTCCACAGTTCCACCCTCTCGCCCAAATAGGGTCACCTCTGGCTCCGAAAAACAAAGATTGGGACACCCGAAAGGCCCAACTCAAGTCTTTAAAGCAGCAGTTCACAAACCAGTGGGTGAAACCACATAACTGTGGCCCACTTTTGCAGTTTCATGTGTTTCAGATTTTTATTTTTCAAAATTTATTATGATAAAGAAGAGAAAAGAAAACACACATTGCAAATTTCTTGATTTATAATCATAAACTAATAAGTAATGCAGGCTAGCAGGCGTGCAGGTTACACAGCAACTTCACATCCAGACTGTGGAGGTTGGACAAAAACTTCCATCTTGTATTAAGTCAGTGTCATAACCAATTTCACACTGGTGTTTTAGAGAATAAGTTCCCTGTCAAGAGCCTACCCATTCGTTGTTTTGCTTCAGAGCATGACGCATAAAAATCAGCAGGCAGATTCATCTCTATTGGCTGTGGCTCCATGAGGCCACTTCCTCCCAACACATACTGTATTCCTCATGCTTTTGTCCCCTGTTTTCTGATGTCTCTCTTCCCGTACACCGTCCCTTCATGTCTTTTCATTCAGTCTTGGCATTGCATGCGCTATCCACACTCAGACATAACAACTCAAACAGCCCTCCTCTGTGTGGCGCAGGGGGCTGATGACAGAGACATCCACCCACGCTCATTCAAAAGGGCGGCACTGCCACATTATTTACAGTAGGCCACACGCACACATGCACACACACATTTACACCCAGACAAATTGTTCATTTGACCAAAATGCCGCACCCAACACTTTCTTCCTCTCTCTCTCTCTCCGGCTGCATCCCTCAGCCCAAACCTAGTGTTTCCAGTAGAGGAGTGAAGAGAAATAAACAGTTAATTAATCCTCCATTGGCTCAGTCTTGCATATTTCAGCCTAATTAGTAAATCAGGCAATAAGGGGCCCCTGGGTACCCGTCTCCTCCCAACCAGGGCCCCGTCTCCCAGACCAGAACTCCAGCTGTGTGTTTAAGGAGAAATAAATATCAGAAAGTACACTGCTCCTCTTTCATCTCCTCGTGCTGAGAAGTTGGGAATTGCTGTGGGAGAATTAATGTTCATTTAATTTCCCTTCTTTCTTCTGCTCATATATTTGGATTCTTCAGGTATTTCTTGTCTCTCCATGTTTCCCTCACTCACTCTCCCTCCCTCGTATACACACACAGAACAGGGCCTTTTTCAGAGCTACTACATCTGCGGGACACATGTTCATTTAAGTGTACATGTGTGTAAGTGCCTGCGCACCATGAATTAGTGCGTGTCAGCTTAAAAGAAAGATGTCCGGGCCTGTATCTGCTGATGGCGAAAGTATGTTTTTCTGATGTTCTGAACATTATTTCTTGTTACCAAAGGCTAATCTGTCTCGCTCAGTTTGATTCATGTCCTTTTAGAGCCAGTGGACGAAGCCAAAGCCGATCCAGGCTGCAGACTCCGGCGCAGAGATTGATGCGATCAGCTCTGTTCATACTCAGAATAAACTTGTCTTGATCTGCGGCTTTGCAGACACGTTTTCGCTATCTAGAGGCCAGATCCAGGCTCCACAAGTGGCCTCGCAGGAATAGTGACAGTTGCATACCTCAGAGGTCACAACAGCCATGGGTTGTCTGTTGAACTTTGGGCTGATCTGCTACAGAGTGGAGCTTTTAAAATGCCAAGAAGGGAGTTGATCTCTAATGTCAGTAAAAAAAAAAAAAGGTCTTCATTACAGCTGGATTGTTCATTTCATAACATATTTCTAAGTGACCTTCATCATCATATGGCATTAGATTACTATAATCAGATCTTAAGTAGTTTTTCACTTACATTCAAGTTGTGCTGCCTGTACTTTTTCAGTCGCCTTCGGCAGGTATGAAAGCTGATATTTTGTTTTTCAGTTAACACTCAAAGCAGTCATTTATATCATCTCAATACCTTGTACAATATAAGTAAATATCACAAAGTCTCCTGTCAGAATGAGTAAGTGGCCGTTTAGACTGCAAACTGCTGTGTTTTTGGAGGCGTGTTTCTACAGGTACTGGCGAGACAATGAAATATAATTAAGCATGTCCAGGTTTTTGGTAGAGATCTAGTTAGGTTAGGCTAGATTAGACTGAACAGATTGATAAATAGGGCAATTATTATAATTTTTGTTTGGTCTAAAAAATGTCAAAAAATGATTTAAAAAAAAGTTGATCAAACTTTCCCAGAGCCCCAAAATGACATCCTCAAACGTCTTGTTTTGGCTTCAACCTAAAGATATTCAGTCTGCTGTCATAGAGTAAAGTAACCAGAAAGTATTCACATTTAAGAAGCTGGAAATGAGATATTTCCTTTTAAAAATTACTCCAACCAAGTAGTCGTTTATTAAATTAGTTGGAGATTAACTTATTGGTTAATTGTTGCAGCTCCATAGATGAGTATGAAGGCTTAACAGCCTTTAAAAAACTGCACAGTATATTATAATATTCTGAGAAAAACTTTTTTTTTAACAGGTTTTGCTGGTGTTGTCAGTAGCTCCATTCGAATGAATGAAGGGTGTTTCTTCACACAGTGCTACTGTTGGTCTGAATGCAACCTAATCCTACAAAAATGTTTGAATAGATTCATTACTTTGCAGTCCTGTAATTAGTAACTGCAGTCTGACACACGTTTTCCATTTAAGTTTTGTTGTGACAGTGTCTTCAAGTGATTAACTGGGAGTGGCCTTCTGCCCTGAGGCATTCAAATCAGGGAGGTTTTTGTTGCACAGAAAAATGCTACTTTTCCCACAACATGTACACTCAGTTGCCAGTTTATTAGTTGCACCTAGCTTAACTAATGCAGCCTAATACAACAGTCCTGCAACAAACCCAACTTAACGGAGGATACAATACTTGTTAAAACTGTTTTAGAGAGGTGTCCATTCAACTTTAGGGTCAGTTTGCGTTATACTGACAGGTGTTACTATTTTGTTGTCGCCCCATTTATATCAATGAGGGTAGCCTTAATAACAGAAACATCTCTCTGTTTGTATCTGTGTGTGATCTACGTGAAATCTATCTGAGATTAGTTGAGCTGCAGCAGTGAATTAGATGTTTAATCTTGTTTCTGATTGTGACAAACCTTTAAATCCCCATTCTGTGTTAAAACCTGCCAGGATTTTACAGAACCAGGTATGACCTTTGACCCTTGAGTTGATGGAGTTGGTGTACTTACAAAAGCTTATGGGGGTCTTGATTACTCCTGCTGGGACCAGTTTTGTCAACAGTTAGAAACAGATGAGGTGTTGTGGCACACAGTAACAAGGGGATCCTCAGTTTTTGTCAAAATGTACAGCGAGTGGTAGAGGTGAGGGGAAGAGTATGAGTGTGTGTGCGTGTGTGTGTGCGTGTGTGTGTGTGTGTGTGTGTGTGTGTGTGTGTGTGTGTGTGTGTGTGTGTGTGTGTGTGTTAGGGGGTGTTTCCAGATCAGGGCTAATCGGTGGGATCAGCCGCACTGAATAGGCTAGTCGTTATTCTGAATTGGCCAGGATATGTGGTTATATGATAGAGAGCGAGGGTTTAAATCCCTCAGCCGGCATTGTTGGGTCGTCTATACAAGCTGGCTTTTCTCCTCACACACACACACACACACACACACACATGCGCACACACCAGTGTGAGAGCAAGGATGAGCATTGATGATAAATGTATAATCCACACACACACACACACACACACACTCACACCATTAAACCCAGTGGATTACAGCTTGGGGAATTACGGCAGGGATTTCTGTTGTCTCTCTTTCTGTCTTGCTCTTTCCTCTCCTCCTCTGCTTTCACTGCCCTCGCTTGTCAACAGCCCCACTTGGCCCGGGCTGCCAATCCAAAGCTTTGATGAGGCAGTGTCAGCTATTTGTTTGGCCAAGCACAAATGGATCTCTGAATAGAAAGAGTATACGAGAGAGAAGGAGAGGGAGAAAAGCTGAAGGAGAGGGAGAATGGCCGTCCTGGCATGTGATAATATTGGGAAATAATCTGCCACCTTCTTCCTCCTCTCCTCCCTCTTTCTGTTGTCTCTCGCACAGGTCTCTGTCTCTCTCTCCATTCTTAACTCCGTCTCTCACCCTTTATCTCCTGAACACAGACTGTGCCAGTGTCGGCTTGCAGCTGATTACTGGTGTAATCACTCACATTTTAGATGATCTGATAGGAGAAAGGCCTACAAATCATCTTAACACCCCCCTGAACTCCTTCTCCTGAAGTCTGTGGCCAACAACTACTTTATTTTTGTCCTCAATACTTAGTAGGCCAGAAAATTCCCTCAGAAAAGCCCAGTTAAAACAATGCCTCGGTAAGCCCATTCTGCCAATATCCGCTGCTTATTTCAGTGTAATGTAAGCCCAGGATTTGCCAGTGTAAGTAGATTGGGGCACAATGTAAGTACAAGTGGAGTTGATGTAGCTAACTTTGTACTAAGTGGCAGCTTGCTGTGTCTTAGTGAGTGCTGCTCTCTGCCTTTGTCGAGGCTGAGTTTTTAGAGCCTTCAGTAACAAACTGGCTACAAACTGCAAGAATTATGTACCTGTAGGTTGTTTTGTTTACTCTTGATTGTGTTTGTGCATCCAACAATTGTGTTTTGATACCGTGAGCAAACCGTTGTCAGAAGTGAAAAGTTTTTCTTTTTGTTAAGTAACACAGATGCTTTTGGAAAATGAAACTAAGACAAAACAGTTGCAAGTGTTTGCCGAAAACTTTCTTCATAGCATTTAAGTTGTGGTGATAATTAAAGTACTTGATCCAACATGGTGCAAGGATTGTGTTTACAGGGTTCCTGTGGATTCTTAAAAAGTCTTAAAAAGGCATTAAATTCATTAATGTAAAAATAAGGTCTTAATTAATATTAGATCAGTCTTTCAGAAGTCTTAAAAATGCTAAGACATTGGCGGAAGGATTTTGTTATTTTTTTTATTTATTTTTTTTTTGGTGTTGCATTGTAAAATCTCTGGGAGGCACAGTGGTGCAGTGGTTGCCATTGTCACCTCACGGCAAGAGGGTTCCTGGTTCGAGCCTGGTTAATGGGGCTCCAGCCCAGGCAACATTACACAGATCAGGATGGTGAGTGACAGAGTGACAAACATAAAATCACCCAGATAGTCCACCAACAAACGCAAGATACTTCCCAAAAAAGCTACAACAAACATTTGGCCAAAACTGTTCCTAACCCCAAGTAACTGGTATTGGTTCATTTTTTTTCTTCAGTTTTGGTTATTGTAAAATTGGTCTTATATTTCATTCCAAGTAGCATTAAGAAGTTTGAGAAAGTCTGAAATCTAACTTGCTTTAAGCTGTAGGAACCCTGGTGTAACTGGTATTACCACTGGACTTTAAATTTATATTTTCTGAGTTTTCATTTGCCTCACAAAGCCACCCCACTGGCTGTGTGCACTTCAGAGTGGTGGCCAATTAGCTCACCAGTGAGAACATGAATAATAGTAGTTGCTGCTATATTAATGTTCTGAGTGGCATATGTTGCACCTTCAGCATTGTAAGACAGGGCATTTGGCCTTGGTGGAGGTCTGTGCTCTCTGAGTAACCTGCTAGTTGGTTTTGTTCTGGGTTGCTTTCAGGTGCGAGTGCTCACGAATAGACCCATGTTTACTCCCCCATATTACATAACAACATCAGTGTTTCCCTCCAGTAGGCAGATTCAGGTGTATGCATGAATCAAATATCCTTTAATAATGTGACTAAAATTAGTAATGATCAGAACAAGCTCAGTACATGACACATTTACTTATTGTCCTAAGATCGGAAAAATTGCCGTGCACGTAAACATAATCACCACTCTGAAAAGCGTCACAATTTTTCTTTTGTGTGTTTGTGTGTGTGTGTTGCAGCTTAGGAACTGTTAATTACACATGAAGGGGTCCCCTAGCAGCGGGCCGGGAGCCCTAAGGGGCCAGTGTTAGGGCTGGTGGGACGGGGGAAACAGATTACGGCGGTCTCGGGGCACCAATAGATGGCCAGATGAACCAGCAGGGGCCCCTTTCTTTTATTCATTCCCCCAGTGGACCTCTCCACAGGTCCTGGACATGAGGCCCGCTCACGTTAGGCCAGGACTGCATTATAAAACAGCTATTTTTGTGTCAAACATTTTGTTGAAGTAATTGTTATAATTAAGCACGTGAAACACACAAAGTTACGGATATGAAACATCTGAATAGTTTGGCATTGTCTGATGATGTCAGCAGATTTGGTTTGGTATGCAGCAACAAAATCATGTGTGTGCATCATGTAAGTCCTGTAACATACTATATTGTCTTAATGATGTGTGTGCATGAGTGTGTGTGAGTGTGTGTGTCCAGGGGTGATAATCCTGTCCCCCGTCTGCAGAGCCCCAGTAAAAACCCCGCTAAGCCACTTCATTCACTTTGATCCAGTTTTGGGGGGCAGTTTAATTTCCCATAATGCCATTGATCAATGATTTCTTTTCAGCGCTGATGTAATTAGTGATTTTAAGCCAGTTTTTGCGCCCCTATCTGAATGTGTTTTAGGGGGGCTTAAAAGAAAGATCAATATCAGCTCACACAGAGGGTGACATAAACACATGATCATAAACGGGTAGTGTGTGCTGTAGTAGTGATACAGACTGAAACACACGTCTTATCCGTTCACATTACTCCACCTTTTCTCCTAGTTACACCAGCTGGTGCAGTTAAGATAACTATGAAAATTAACAGTCACAACAATTAAATTCTTCCCCCAAACAACTCCAGCTCTTATGCATAATTCATCAAATTAATATATAGATCTGGTGTTATCCTATTAAGAAAGGGTTGTTTTTGTTAATTAACTTGATTAAGTGGGAAGCTTGAGTGGGGTGGCCTGATTGCAAACGGTCAAATGATTAATACAAGCCATTGTTGGTGTCCTCACAGAAGTTCGAGTGCTATTAGCTCCACCATATAAACGAGTTAAACTTTGATTTTATAACCCAGATACAGACCTCTCAGCCAGCGAGGAGAATTACAGGTATGCCGTATTGCATGAAGCATCGCTGCATCTCATTCTGGTTGTCAAACACACTGTAGTAGCATCAATATTGGCAGGTGTCAGGGGTTGAGTTAATTAAGTTGGTTTGTGGGCTACAACAGGGCGAAACATAGATCAAACATCTGATAATACATGAGGAACACATGTGATTCTAGTCAGCACTACATGGAGTACATCCTAATGATTGTGTTTCCCTTGTGCTGCTGTTTGCCAGACTCACTGTCAAACACGCGTACACATAACTCAACAGTTTCCTGGTGCACATTAAAGCGCATTGTTCTTAAAAGTCTTGTCCAGCGTGAATTATAGAGCTGTCAACAACTTGAGACAACTCCCAGAGCCTCACACTTGTCATTTGGTGGGCTGGGTTGACCTCCCGTCCACTCTGCAACAATGACAGAGACGACTGGCTAAACGCAGGTCTGTGTGTGTGTGTCTGCTGTGGTACGGCACACGTAGGTTCAGACGGCATTAGTAAACGTAATGACTTAACTCCCTTAAGGCAGCTAGAAGCATAGTGACCTAGCGTTCAGCTGATTGCTTTAATTTGTGCTGAATAAATGTTAAACATAATCAGTTCATGGTTTGAAAACTGTGCTGCGTCTAGCAAAGCAAGACTTAAGTGTTGCATCATTGTTGTGAAAACATGACCAGCTGTCTGCAGTTTGTTAGAATGAGATTAACCCATCGGCCTTCTGTTGTAATAGATGTGGTTTGGAAAACCATTTATATTTTTAGATTTTAAAATGTTAAACTTAACTAAGATGTCAGAAATGATTTGAGAAAAGTTGATTCAAAGATTCAGTTAAATAGTTTGGCAGATTGTCAGGCCATTGTTTTTATACCATTTCAATTAATCTGCTGAGTACATTTCTCTATGAAGTAGTTGTTTTGTCTACAGATTGTCAGAGGACAGTGAAAATGTGATAAAAATCCAGTGTGACATCTTCAAATTGCTTGTTTTATACAAACAACAGTGCAAAGAGGTTAAGTTCAGTGTCACATCAGGCAAAGAAAATCAGCAAACCCTCACATTGAAGGAGACAAAATTACATATGGTACTTTTTCTTAAAAGTGACTTATAAAAATTAATCTCTATCAAAGTAATTGCAGATTCATTTTCTGTTAATTGACCCACTGGACATGATTTTATACCCAGTGCAAAGCGACGCACAGTGCAGCGCAATGGTCATTGCTAGTTTTGGATCGACAAAGTTGTCATTTTCATTGCCAGCACTCACTTTGCCTGAGTAGCAAATTTACTTTTGCCCATCTTTTTTTGCGCCCATGGGTGTCTCTGTCTCAATATGAAGTTTGGTCAGGCACATTGTTGGCATATTGCGATTTTGAGGTGGCAGAAAGTGATTGGATCTTCGACTAACAGAAACCTGGTCTAAAGTCAGAATGGTGCATTATTCTCTAAAATGTGAACATAGCAGAGAGCAGAGCAGAGCTGCTGTCCGCTGCTGCAGTGACATTACTGCTCTTAACAGAAAACCACTAACTTCTCCAATTAGCAGAATTCATCATGTAAATAGCAGTGTGTCAGGTGCAAGCACACCTGGTTTTTAAAGGTAATGGGAGCTGACACTGATTGGTTAAGTTCATGTTGTGCCAAAAACCCACATATGATGAATTGAGGGACTAAATACATCCCCTTTGCTGCACCCACTGAGTCTGAATTCCAAGTGTCAATTTTGTGTATTTTGTGAGTGACTGGTCTTTCCAGTTCTGCATGCAGTAGTTGTTGCCCAACCCTCATGTGAGATGTCATTATTTTAGACTTGAGGGATAATTCTGTGAGACGAGATATGTCTATTCCCTCTTGACACCTGCCAGACGGTGACCTTGTGGTCATTACTGACCAGTAGCCTTGTCTCTCATTTACCTGACTTTCTTTTGAACTAAGCCCAACCTGCAGGGCTTACACGCTCGTGTGGAAGGCCAGAGCCTGAAATTACCACCAGACCCTCTGCCAAAGCCGGACCAGGTAGTCATTACTGGAAAAGCCTTGGAGTTTTTCACCCGTTTGAAGTGTGTCAGTACTTAGAGAGATAACAATGCCAGTGCCCTTTAACCTTGTGTGTGTGTGTGTGTGTGGTGTGTGTGTGTGTGTGTGTGTGGACTTCCCTGTTTCCATTTGGCTGACCAATCTTTAAAGTTGCTCACTGGTCTGGTTACAGCCAGGGGATGAGGCATGGCATTGAGTAGTTTCAAATGGAACCAAACTAAGCCTATATGCAAACAAAACCCAGGGAATTAGGGGAACTAAGCTGGCCTGTTCACAGTAACTCCTCGGCCAACGCTGAACCACAGAAGAAGAGAGAGTGAAGGAGAGGAGGGAGGGAGGGAGGGAGTGAGCGAGGCTCTCTGAATTCTCATGAAGGGCCTGTTCTTTTAATTGTGTTGAACGAAACAACAGGGGCTAAGTAATGGGGTTTTAAAGCGAAGCACATTTGGATAGATTGTGTAACGCCCTGTGTGGGTGTGAGGCGGGGAGCAGAGAGGAGAGAGAGGCAGAGAGACACCGAGGGCGAGTGGGCGGTATTGTGTGGCAAGAACAAAAGGCGAAAGTTGGCAAACGGAGGCACCCACTGAAAAGCCTGGAACCAAACTGGCCGGCTAATTACTGACATGCATTGTCAAGGAGGAGGAAACACAACAAAACCGGGATAAAGATTAATTTTATACCTCATCCTCCTCGCTGTCAGACACACAGAAACAAATCCTGTAAATTGAAAAAGAAAAAAAAAAAACGAGGCAAGCAGATAGAGGTAGAAGGGATCACAGGGATAAAGCTATGGGAGTGTAACAGTACAAAGCAGTGCTAGTAAAGCTTCCTTTATTCTGTCAATCCCTCCTCTCAAACACACGCTATACACTTCTCTTTACATTTCTTAGCTGTCTCCTCTCAGACTCTCCCGAAGAAAAGTAAAGAGTTTGGGGGAGAGGACTGTTTATAGAATGAAAGAACAAGATAAATAGGCCAGGAGGGCATGTAAAGTTAATGCCAGGCTTCATATTTTTAGGTCAGTTATGAAAGAATAACTCGTATAGTGGCAAAGGTTGCAGAGATGTCCAGAATTATATATAAGGGCTGCAGTTAGGAAACACAGAGGTCAAGATCTTGAGTGGGTTGTAGTGCAGCATAGAAGGAGAGATACATAGATGCTCTTTAGTGTCCACAAAAGGAAATGTATATATGTGTAAAATGAACGCCAGCGCAAAACGTGATTCTATAAGACACGATTATGAAAAGAAATGTTACAGAATAACTTACAAAGAGAGGAAAGGTAGGAATGAGTGCGAGGATTATTAATATCGGTGTCTTTTGGAGAGGGTGATAACATCTCCTGACATGTTTGCTCTGCGTCCAGTTCTTTCAGACTTTGGTCTGCCATTTTTCTCATTCTTTGCTCCTCTTTTTTATTTCTCTGTTCTATTTTGACAAGTGTTTCAGGAAAAGAAAAAAAAGCTTGTCATCCCCAAACTATGCCAGGCTGGTTTTCTTCCCCCCCTCCCTTTTTTTTTTATTACCATGGAGGTTTCACAAGCGTACATCGGCGATTTGGAGATGAAAGGGATGGAATCATCCCGATTCCTGCCCTGCCACTGAGCCGCTCAAACTCCCTGACAAAGCTGTCAGACTCCATTTTGGCTCCAACTGCCAGAGTAAACTTGCACTGCCATTTACAATCAACAAGAGGCAGCGCAAAGTCCCGCTTCAGCCCGTGTCAGAACCCTCCAACTGCTCCCCTTTTCAGAAGCGTTAAAGTGTATTTTTTTCTCAGCACAGTATGTCTGTCTGCCTATATTTCTTGTATTTGTGTCCTTCTGTCTCCGTTGTGTGTTGTGTATCTACACATACATGCAGCATATGGATTTTTAATTACTGTGAGGAGGTTTATTTGTAATTCTTAGCAGTATTTGGAAAATAACAAGTTAAATCTGATGTTTTATTAATGCTGAATCAGAATGTGTAAATGATTTACCTGCCAGCCAACTCCTGGAAGGTATCTTATTCAACACACTACATTATGTAGAGAGGTTTTATAACAGTGTGCATCTCTCTGATATTGCATAAGGCTTATATCTTGGAGAAATGTTGGTCCGTTGGGTGTGGAGCAGTATATCTTGCAATCCAGAAGTACGTAAAACAGTAAACCTCAGTAAGGAGCACATTTTAAAAATAAACAGATTGTCATTATGCAAAAACTTGGAAAATAAGGGTGACGCTATAAATAATTTTAATCACTTTTGTCTTTGCTTCTCGTTCAAATGAGAGGGGACACTTCCATGGATCAAAGTAGTTGTCATTGACATCATTGTGGTCATAAACGGAGCATCAAGTGTGTAGCTTTGTGACCAGTCTAAGCAGTCAGATCACATGATAATTGCGCTTCCGAGTTTTTCTAGTATTGTATATATGTTATTTCTCTGCAGTCACAGTCACAAAATCCAGAGCTGCTCCACTGAGTGTCTGTGAGGACACAGGGAGGTTGGCGAGGGACAGCACACATAGACATGAGAGGGAGAGGGGGAGAGAGGAGGGATGCTTGGCTCCTCTCCAGCAGTGGTGCTCCTGGTGTGAGGGAGGAAGAGTCTCCATTCTCTGGCTGGGCTTTCATGTAGAGACGCCCAGGAGAGAATGAAAGAGAGAGATACACAGAGGTGAGAGGGTGCAATGAGATGTTTACGGGGGGAAACATTTTAGCTTTGCTCCGGGTTGACCGCCAGTCTTTGAAATGGAGTTGCAACGATGAATCGATCAAGCAGTCGGCAGAAAATTAGTCGGCAACTATTCTGATGTGTTCAGTCTGTGTTCAGCTTCTCAAATGGGAAGATTTGAATCTTTTTCTGTGTCAAACATGATGGCAAACTAAATATCTTTGGGTTTGAGAATGTCACCTAGGCTTTAAGAAATTGTAACACTCAGTTTTTTAGTATTTTTTGGACATTTTAGAGACAAAAAGATTAATCAATCAATTAATCAATAAAATAATGGGCAGATTAATCGATAATGATGCTCTACTGTGAAATTTTGAATTACATCATGCACAGACAAAGAAATGTTTTAGCCTGGCACTTCTCACATTAACCATAACACTTGATTCGAGTAATTTTGTTTGTAATATTCTACCTGAGATGATGATTATGCTGGACTTTATTGTAAAGAGAGTCGCAAGTCTGCAACTGAAGCAACCATATCACAGCTCTGCTAGTAATGTCTGATATGAGTGTGTGTTTGGACGGTTCGTGTTTGTGCACCTGCACCACGGTCACTTTCATTCCTTTGAAATAAAACACTTTTATTAACTTGATTATTTTCCTGTTACCCACTGAAACAGACACCTCACCATTACAAAGAGCAATTTCTGCACCTGTCCCGATTATCCTGCCTCGCTCAGCCCAGCCCGCACCGTCAGCTCGGCCGGTCTCAGCGTGGCCCAGCTCGGCTTGGAATGAAACGGCGCGTCCATAATCTCTGTGCCGGCATGTTAATTTTCAAGTCAAAGGGGCAGCTCCCTTTTCATCACGGCGGAGGCTGTGGAATATTCAGCGCGCTGCAGATGTTCATGAATAATGTCTGTGGCCAAACCCCTGGCTGAGGCTGGGGGAGGAGGGATGGAGGGGATGAGGGAGAGGAGGAGGGATGGGGGTAGGGAGGGGGGTAGTGAGGCCAGATGAATTACACGTAGGGGGGATCTGACAGGCGGCGTGGAGCTTTGTGATCATTCCAAAGTTCTAATAATCTCTCTCACCTTCTCCATCTCCCCAGTAATGAAAGAGAATAGGTGATTGCACCCCGGGCTATGTTCCCCGCGTAATGACTCCTCCAAAGGCACAGAGCCGCCAAGGAAAAATTAACTTTGAATGAGCGGCGAATTGGCTCTGACAGAGTGATAGACCGTGACACAGATTCTGTAGCAAAACAGACGTAGTGCTAATTGATTATCAATATTTTAAGCAAAGTGATGAAAATAAGCATTAAGAGATGAGAAAGAGGGAAGAGAGAAGGGAGTGCACAACACTACCTTCGAGGGGGGCTGTCATTCGTCCAATCTCTCTCGCTCTTTCTCCCCCCCTGTGCTTCTACTCCTCCTGCGGCCAGGCTGTCTCCCCTGTCTTCCCCTCTCCCCGGTGCCACTCTCGGCCTGCCCTCTCCCTCTCTCATGCATACTGTCTTTCTGTTTTCCTTCATTATTCCTCATGAGCTGACATTTTAGCGTTAATTGCCAAATATGTCCCTGAACTTGTATTAATTTTGTAACGCTTTGCCTTATTTATTTCTTCACTCTCACCTGCATTTGATGTTCTGTCTGAACCTTGTTATCAGGCCCAGCGTTAGTCACCTTGTCCCTCAGCGTGTGCAATTTTGGAGTTCAATCACGTATTCTTTTTTTTTTTTTTTTCTTTAAGAGAGAGAAAAGAAATCAAACACTTTATTCAAATACATTGTCGGCAATGACGGGCTGTGTCTTTACAGAACTTGTGGAAAAGATATCAAAGAAAATGACTAGTCTTTTGGATATAACATGCACAAGAACACACACACTCATACACTCGACCCAACATTCGTGAAGTCCACACCAAAGAGCAGGCAGGGACCACCAAGTTTGTATGTCTATTCTGCAGTGTGTGTTTGTTCCTGTAATGTGGTCAGTTGTGCTGAGCCCTATTGACGCTGCCAGGGTCCCGGCTCTCCTGCCTTTCTTTTCTAAGTGGCCGCCCTCCTGAACCTCCTTGTGTCAGCACTGCGATTAGCGGCTCCAGTTTACCTTTCATGTGCGGGGGTCCTGATAGACTTAGCCCCATCTCCCCCACCACCACCACCGCCACCGCTACACACACATGAGACACACACTCAGTGGTGTGCCATCACAATGGCATCCAACAGGCTTTCAGCAGGGGAACCAGAGCCTATTCTCCACCATTCAACAACACGCTCAAGTGCATTCACTCTGAAATAGATGAGCAGATACACACACACAGACACACACACACACACTAGGCGAGCATATTTTTGCACCGAAATTGCAGCACATGTAAAATTCTTTCTAACCAGGATCGCACAGTGTGAATGACGTTAATGTGGCCTAAAATTTTTGCAACTTTCCTGTAATATAACCATGCTTTTTATCAACCTTCTTGTTTAATTTTGATAAATTACTCACAAGTAACTATTGATTGTAATTAGTTACAGGACATAAAGTACATAGCTTAATAGTACAGAAAGTATTAGGGAAATACGACCAGTGTATGAGCATCTCTGTGGCATTCACTCGCTTAAAATTGGTCATCACAAAAAGGAAAGTTGTGGTACTTAAGCCTATCAAGGGATGTCTATTTATGTCTGTACCACTCACAATTTTGTTTGAACTGAGCTCATCATTTTGTTTCTGTATTGTTTGGGTGAGAGAAGTACTTGGTTATATTTGTAAGTATTTTTCCAATTTGACCAATATTGCTAAAAAAAAAAAATACTGACGGAGTTGACTAAATCTGTCTCAATCCTTGCAGTTACAGATCCACACAGGGACTACAGTATGTACAGTGTATTTTGTGATAGTAAAGCTGGATTTTCTTGTCTTCATGTGGAGCAACATGTGGAGGCTCCATATTCTCAAATGGTACTGCTGGTGCTGGCATCCACCCACTGAAAAAAACTACACATGGGGATTGCAATGGCTGCACTTCATCACATGAAATAAAGAATGTAAACATGATTACTTTTGGTATGTAATATGTAGCCTGATCCACCCACTCATCCATGTAGTGTTGGGTGAAATGCTACGTTTAATCAGTCCCTGTCCATGCAACATATATGGTGGGACCACTGGAGCACCTTGATGGAGAAAAGCTGGCCTAACAGTGCACTCTCACCTGCGGAGGCAAAACAACCGGTACTTACTTTATTTTCGAGTGAGCACTGTGAGACGTAGAGCAACAGAGAGTTAAGCATCAGAGAGAGCAAAGCAACAGCTGGCAGAGGGATCTCAGATTTGGTGGCAGTGGATGTGGTGTCGTAAAGGCCATTTGAAGGGTGTGTGTGACCTTATGT
Organism: Epinephelus awoara; assembly: GCA_035609425.1. NCBI lineage: Eukaryota > Metazoa > Chordata > Actinopteri > Perciformes > Serranidae > Epinephelus > Epinephelus awoara. The sequence goes on from CM069297.1 coordinate 24,518,108, forward strand.
TCCTCTGTTGTTAACACTTGTTCTGGCTTTAGTTCCCATCAGTCTGCCACTTTCAGTCACAAAGTGGAAGAAAAGCTGTTCTTTCTTTTTTTGTCTGTGGCCTCATCTTTTAACATGGTTTAAGATTATTGCAGAGGTTTTTCACAAAATAGTGCAACATGTTCACAGAGAACATGGTAAAAACATTTCAGATAAAATGAATATACTACAAATTCATATCTCCAAACATTTACCAACAGTTTATTGCTACAACAGTTGGATTTGAATGTGTGTACTTCCTCAAAAATCCATATAATGCCAACAAGTAAGAGCTGGGGCTCCCAAGGCCATGGGAATTTGCAGCGCTAACTGTAGTGAATTACCATGGTGTATTGCTGTGTGGTGTTTGTGTATTAGAGTATTGAGGTATGAGTATTGTGTGATGTGTGTTTTATTGAATTTCCAGATTTATAGTGTTTTGTGGTTTCATGATAGTGAAAGATGTATAGTTTAAACGTACTGTTTGTAATCATGCTTGCCAGTGAAAGTAAAAGCCAACCAGATTCACTCTCTTTTTTTACTATGTCTCTTTAATACCTGTTGGTTATGGTCTGGCACCTGGTTGCTGCCTTTTTTAAAGCCCTGACCTCACCTGAGTGCAGTTGGGATACACGCCCATAAACATCCCTAACACATAACATAAAAAGAACATACAGGCAGAGGACAGAGTCTCTGCAGAAAAATACACGGCCACACACTTCTAGTGGGTCATAAGTAGTGATTGAAAGGGATTACGTCTGTATGAGTCTATACATTGGAATTTATTTTTATTTTATTTATTTTTTTAAGCAAAATTCTGCAGAAGTTGTAAATTAGCAATCGCTACAAGTACTCTGTGCAGCACATTTGTTTCATGCTCTATATCGAAACTATGTTAGGTTGCATTGTCCCTATAAAATAAATACATTCAAATTGAATGTTGAACCACCAGTATCATAGAAACATGCAAACACTGTCTAGCTGTAGCATATGTATGTATTTTTTACCTGTGACAGAAAGCCTGGCATGAATGGCAAAGTGTATGCTGTACCTATTTTTAGCATCCTACAGCGGGTTTGTCTGTAAGCGGGGTATCTCTAGCACCTACCACATGGATCTGTTCAAAAGTTACATGATAAAAAAGGAAAGAAAAGGAAAAAGATAACAGAGGAGAAGAGAAGGACACAAGAAGATAAAAGATTAAAAAAAAAATAAAGATGCATAAGAAAGAGACAGTGGCATGTGGTGACATGACAGGGTTGAAGTTGAGGGTGAGATGTCATTCAAAGGCCCCTGGATGCTTAATATTTTACTGTGTGATCCCTGCATTATGGATTTGCTCTGATTGCCCTCTCAAGACCCCTTTTATACACTTAACTGCTCATCTCAGCAAAGTTCTCATGACAGAACTTTTGTATTGATTTAAAAGGTGTAACCACCCTCCCAGCAAAGCAAAAGAATAACAGTGATTTTCCTGCTAACACACATGCATTAATGTAACGTTTTAATATATACTGTAAGCCATAAAAGGCAAGAGCATTTGAGATTTACATATGATATTTCCACAGCGAGGCTCCAGCGTTGAACTTTGTATGACCTGGTGGCTGCATTATAGAGGCTTTGTTGTTGGCTTTAGCCCTCAGGCTTGTGTGTGAGTGTGTGAGAGAGGTGCTCTTGGACATCCGTGTGTGTTCCTCAGGTGTGTTTATGCGTGCGTGTGTGCGCGCAGCCGATGGCAGTGCATGGTCCTCAGAGTAACTTCCCTCTCTGATCTCTCTGACCGCTGGAGGCCGCAGCTTCCCCCTACCTTTTCTGCAATTCTCCTCTCCAGCCCAGAGTCCAGGGCCTCTGTCTCTCTGACCGCACAGAGTCGGGGGGGGGGCGAATGCTTTCGCCCTTGGGTTTAAAGGGTAGGTTGGGGTGCTGGGCCCGAGCCACCCACATGCATTGCGAAGACCCCACAGCTCAGCTTCTTATTGCCCCACATGAAACCTGTGGTCAACCCCAGACCTCCTATGCAAGGTTGTGCCTAAAGGAAATAAAACCTAGACCTCAGCACTGTGTTGTCTGCAGCCGAGCATTGTGTGGTGCAGAGGGGTTTGGAACGTGGAGCTTATTATTCACTCTCACTTAAAACTGATTGACAATGTGTTGTAAAGGGTCAGACTTAAAAATCAGGACAAGGAAGCTGCCTGATTGGATTGTTACTAAAGCACAATATGACTCAGCGGCTATGTTCAGACTGCAGGCAATTCAGATTTATTTCTCAAATCACATCTTAAAGACTGACTGTCTGCACTGTTTTTTTGCAAGTACTGAGATCAGATTTGTGTATCCAGACATCACCGACCCATCTGCATGGACTGCTGTGGTAACGACGTAGACGTCAGTAACTACGTAGCTATGCTGATGACTCAGCTTTGTAGCGTGGAAGCATGAGATATCATTTGATTATTTCGGCCTCCAGACAATCCCTTTGTAAAGTTGTGGTGCAGAACTCCTTCATTTGTGTCTGTTGACAGACTGTTGTTCTCCATGTTGTCCTTCATAGCACTCTGCTAGCAACAACATGGATTCAGTCATTCTGGATTTTATGTTGACTTTGTGTGTCAAGTTGCGAGTAAAGCTAAAGAGCCTTTTGAAATCCGATTTGATTGACCAGAGTGTCTGGACTGAAACGCATCTGTAGAAATCCAACTGGAATCGTGGTTTGGAACCTATTTGCAAAAATCACCATTCATATGTTTTGTTTTGTTTTTCCTATCCAGACTTTCCAAAATCAATCTGGACACAGTCTGGTTATACCAAAATGTATGGCAAGACATTTTTAGCCAGTTAGTTGTTTTGTGTTGTCGATACGGGGATCAACTTTTAGCTATTAGTCATCACTTTTAGAAGCTGGAGTCACATCTTTGCCATCACAAAATATGTAGGAAGTGCTTAGCCTTTAAGAAGCATTAGAAGATTTGAACAGATTAGGGAAGCAAATAACTCATGAAATGCATTCATTCATTTGTTTCATTAAATTTGTTCATTTGAGGGGGCTGGAGCCTATCCCAGCTGACATTGGGTGAGAGGCAGGGTACACCCTGGACAGGTCACCAGACTATCACAGGGCTGACACATCAAGACAGACAACCATTCACACTCACATTCACACCTACGGACAATTTAGAGTCACCAGTTAACCTGCATGTCTTTGGACTGTGGGAGGAAGCTGGAGTACCCGGAGAAAACCCATGCTGACACAGGGAGAACATGCAAACTTCCCACAAAGAAACTGCCCCACCCTGGGTTCGAACCAGGTGTGAGGTGACAATACTAACTACTTCAACACCATGCCGCCTTCACTGATGAAATCCTCACCAATAAATCTGCAGAATACTTTTAAGTTTAATCATCTGTCCTGGACAGTGGAAGAAAATAGTTCTCAGAGAGAGAGGTGGTGCCTCAAATTGGTTATTTTTGGCCAAACAAGATCTATTATCAAGACAAAGCAAAGCAGGGGATTGTCTCAGTTGTGAGGTTGGAGCCAGCTGTTTTTGGGGGACTTTTTATTTGCAAAAATGACTTAATTAATTGTGAATTTTTTTGCTGATTTAGTTTTGGTAGACCGATTGTTTCAGCTATAACATAGAGCCCTTTTTATGACCACATTTGTCTGTAGGGCGACACAACTCGAGGAACCCTTTGACTGAAGTTAAAGTTAAATCAACTCACTGATTAGTTGGCATAGTCATTTTGTGTTGAGGATGAGAACAGAGGAAGGCTGATTTTGCGGTTTGACAGGTGCACCAGCTGTCAACTTTGGCGACTGGTTGAATATGACTCAAGCAAAAATGTACGCATATTCAGAAACAAGAGACTGTACTCTGTATCTACAGTTAGGAGAAAGACGTTTACATCTGATCTGTTGGCCTTCAGTTGCTGAGGTTTACTGTATATAAGATCTGCATTTGAATTGTATGAGTCTGTGTTTGTAGTTTGCAGAGAAAATTAACTCTGGACAGAGTTACCTCCTGTTTTTCCTATAAATAAGAAAAATATCCTCTTAATTTCTCACCTCTTTGAGTTTGACAGATGCAATCTCAGCATGATCACTGAGAGGGAAAATACAAACATGGAGCCCAGGTGTCGAGAGTTAGGAGGCCGTTTTAAAAATGAATGGAACAAATGTTGCGTAAGCAAGGCTCCGGAGTTTTGGGTGTTGTGTCTGACATAGTATAAGTCTCATTTCTTCGTACATTGATCTAAATTGCCCTCTGACTTTATGTACAGAATGTTTTTTATCAAGCTCATCTACAACTGCACAGTGTCAGCATGTAGTACTGGCAGCATCTCCTTCATTTAGGCAATCACTCCTTTCTGAAGCATCCATAACACCACAGGAGCACAGGCCCTAATTGATGCACCCCCCCGTCTCAGAATATAGCCGTGAAACAAAACAAAAGCTTTTTCAGACGATTGGCAATGAATAATTGATTGATTTTGTAAGATATCTCTCTCTAATTGTTTAGTTTGTAAATATTTCATGGGTTGTCGTTAAATCAGCCTGATGACAGATGCAGAGGGCAGCCTGTGATAAAGATCATTCAAGTTCAGGTCTCCTGTCTTGTGCCTGAAGGAATTCACTCTGACGGCTGAGACACTGATCCTTATACCGTAGTTTTGCTAACACTTTCATGTGTTTTTTGTTGTTGTTGTTGTTGTCAGGAGATGTTCCTCAAGCCCCACACAAGTGTAACAATGTCATACATTAAGAGCTACCGCAATGCAGACTTGCCCTTGAATGGTTTTATGTATGCTGCTGCTAAATATTTAAATTACTTCATGTTGCATCTCTTCATGTCTGCCCATCCAATCGGGATGCGAGTGCATTTGTGATATGTCCTGTGTCAAGTTATACTTTACAGCTACAAGGTCTAGATGAGCTGGTTTTGATGGAAGGTCCTGTGCAAACACGCAGGCACCTGCATTTACACACACACATACACATAAAAGCAAGGCCTGGCTGGAGCCTCCTGCTTGTGTTGTCTGTGTGCTGTGCCACCTAGTGGTTGCTTTGGATGTTGCTCCTTCTTGTGATCCATTTATTCTCTACACCTGCTGTAAATTTTCTTTACAACAGTATCATCACATTTGGTCCCTTACATACTGTGGATTTTTCTTCTTTTTTTCACCTGAAGACTCAAAAAGGAGCTCAAATAAAGACTTTTTGAGCAAATACTGTATCAGTCTTAAGATACTCTGTTCATTGTATCAGATGAAGTTTTATTTGTATGGTAGAATTTAAGTAATTCAGAAGGAATCTGTCAATAAAATACCATTGGAAAACACGCAATTTATTTTTCAGATGGACCTTGTCTCTCTAAACTTTGTCCCCAATCTCAGAGCTTCATTTACTCATCCCTAACAGGATCTATCTCATTATGTACTTGAATGTGATCTCAGCTTTGTTTGTGGAACCTAGGACAAGCTTCTGATTTAAGTCCACTGCTGTCTTTCTTTCTTCTCGCTGACCATATAAAACAAAATTTGAGGTACCTATTATTGGTGGGGCAGCAGTGCAGTAGAGCTGCAAAGTTAAACTTTGATTTGACTGTCACATCTGTCCTGTCTGTCTAGGGCCTGATAGTATCCGAAAAGAAATCATTGATCACTGATTAGCTTTGATAAGGCTGGTTTTGCAGAGCCTGCTGAAGTTGTTCTGTTACCTGGACAAATAAGCATAGCACTTTAACACAGCTTTCATCCATAAATCCTCCAAATTTGCCTTACGTTTAATGCGGTATTCTGTGTCTGGTGTTGGTGTAGGTTTGGATTGTTCTGTTGAATCCCTCCTTGGTACCAACCTGACCAGGCTTTCTTCAGGGGTCCATTATTTCTTTGTGGCATTTGAAGCCTTCTTTATACCATGAGAGACAAGAGGCACCATCCGAAAGATACGTTTATGGCAGGCCCAATGTCACAAATCACAAATTTGCCTCGAGGGTCTTTAAATGGCGTTTGGTTCTGACTTTGCAATCATCCTATGGATGGACTTGCTGTGAGCCTAACTAGTCAGATATATTGTCATGATGTTTTGTGTTATTGCCACAGCTGCCAGCCAACTGATTTAGATGTTTTGACTGCCTCACGTATTTTTAAGTTGCATGCAAAAAAGCAACATATGCTATGTAGCTATTAAAATTATTTAAAAGTTATTTATCTTTAACATTAGTCAAAAAAAAGTCTATGTTGCTGGGCTTAATTTGCTTCATTCTGTTTCATTCGTCTACAGAGGGACTGTGGCACTATTTTACAATGTGATATCGTTGCTGCAGCAATATATCATTCTGCAGGACTATTTAGTTGTCAGTCTGTCTGCCCAGCAGTTTTCTGTCTGTCTTCCTACCTGTCTGTCTGTGTGTCTTGTCTTCTTACCTGTCAGGCCTGTTATGTGTCAGATAGTGTGCCTACCTGTCTATCCTAACTGCCCTGTTGTGTTCTTATGTTTCTTTGTCTCGTCTTTTTGCCTGTCAGGGCTGCTATTCGTCAGCGTGCCTACAGGTCCGTTTGTCTGTCTGTCTGTCTGCCTGTCTTCCAACCTGTCTGTCTCTTATTTATTTATTTATTTATTTATTGTCTTATCTGCCCCTCTGGTATTCAGTGTTGGTCGGAGGCCCGGCTGTTGAGCTTCACTGTAAAGTGCTCGGCTGATTGGAAGGGACATTTTTCCAATGGCGCTGCGCTGCCTCTAATATTCTGTTTGTCGTTGGGTGTGAGGCTGATTTATCACGCCTCCTCTCCTGCTGACATTCAGATTCACTTTGATTGGCGGCTGGACTGGAATGACACCCACCACTACCAACACCGCACGCATGCACAAACGCGCGCAGTCAAATGTGATGCTCTGCACGCTCACAGTCAGGTATTCAGTGGATATGAATATGCCTATTACGCCAACACATACCCACTTGCACTTGCATATACGATGTACTCACTTGTAAACTCACACAAACACACACAGACTAAGTGGATAACTGTTGTGCTGACCTCTGTCTTCAGCATTGCTAGTTTGTAAGTGCTGTATTGAGTTTATTGAACAACGTGGGCAGGCTGCTGCTCTTCTGTTGTTCTCTCACCTCGTGAACTCTATAATATGGTAGCCTTTTTCACTTCTTCTACTTACTGTACCCGGCCTAGGGCCCGAGCTACCACACTCCTGTACTGAACAACATCTCTCTCCTTCTTTTTCTCACCCTGTGTCCCTCCCTTCTCCCCCTCCAATCCCTCCTTAATAACTCTATAACTCACCTCAGCCTTAGATTTAATTGCTTATCTGTGTGTAAACGTATTAACCCTCTGCTGTATCTGTTTTGCTGCCGTCCCGGGGGCCTGACAAGCCTCTCTGACTGCCGTGCCTTACATCCAATGAATAGTCCTTCTCTGAGTGGTAATAGGGAATCAGCATCGTAGCAGCAAGCATTGGCGGCGTGTAAGAGATAAATCAGATTGGGGGTCTTGCTTTGCCAGTTTATTGAATCTAAATTGCGTGCGCGCGTGGCCCCCGCCGGCCCTACACGGCCCATCCATCTCCCGGCTGATAATGGAGCGGGCCCGATTCCACCTGGTGGGAGCATTATTACATTTCCCCTCTAACGAGACCCAGCTAATCCTGCCAAGGGAGGAGGACAGGAGAGAAGAGTGAGGAGAGAAGAGAATAGGAGAAGAGAGGAGTGAAGGAGGATGTTGGGGGAGGAGGAGAAGAAAGGAGAAAAAGAAGGGAGGAGAAAAGAGATAGAAGAGTAGATTCTGTAAAGAAAAAAAAATCGCAAACATCCTGGCAGCCTGCCTCTCCCTCCCACTCTCCCTCTTTCTCTCTTTCTCACTTTCTTCCTCTCTGTTGCTGTGCATAAAACATCTTCTAGCGCCATCAGAGCTACATGGCCCCTGGGCCCCTGAGCTGCAATTACACTCATAATCACAATGCGATTTCACTGACGCTCGCCGCCCTTTCCTGCTGCCATCCCTCCTCTTTCCCTCCGCCCCTGCAGCCAAGACTGAACGAAGTCTAAATGAAGTGAAAGGCCTCTCCTCTCCCCAACACCCGGCCGTTTATTACCCGCTTTAATAAAAGTCCATCACAAAATTATCCTACAATGAACTGGAGCCACTAAGTTGCCAAGAAATATACTTCCAATAAGCGGCCTGTGCACACAGACATGCCTATATCTCCGGATGGGCACAGCTGTGAGGCTTAATTCTTTTTCACATGCAACTGTAATGTTAACAGGCTTTTCATGATAGTGCAGCAAAGTGCATTGCTGTAATGTATTGTTTTGTAGTTTATCTTTTTTTTTAAAGCAGAGCTCTTTATTGATGTAATTAAATCGTATCCCTGGCTCAGCGCTCAGGCCTACTTTCATTGTTTTGAGGGGGCAGGAGCCCCGTGAGGCAGTGCACTGATGAGAGATGGATAAACAGTTTGATTTGCTGCTATCGCCCCCAGGCACAGTGTACTGGAGAGATGAGCAAGAGAAGGAAGAGAAAGCATAAAAAAAAAAAACAGGGAGGGGTGGGAGAGGGCAAAACAGAAGGAGAGAAGAGAGAGCGAGAGGATAAGAGAACCTGTTGGGGGAGGGATGAAGGGATAGAGGTGGAGGATAAACATGCAAACAAAAAGAGGCGACAAATCACTCCTGTTGTTTGTGTGCACTTGTTTGTGTGCACGGCAGGCAAGGCTTTTTCTCTTATTTCTGCTTGTTTGTCTGTTCCCCTCGCTGTCAGTTCTTCCTTTCTCCTACATGGCCCCCATCTATGTGCCTATCTCCCTTTCCCTTTTTACCCCTCCTCTCTTTCTCTCCCCCCTCGTCTGCCTCCCCGCTCCATCGCATCACCAATACCGCTCCGTCTCCTACCTGCCTCTCGGTAGCCCCGAGCATAGAGGGAACTGAAGAACACAGAGAGGAGTTTGCTCACACACACAAAAACACACACAGGTGTGTACACACAAGTACACATCTGTGCATATACGGACAAAAAAAGTCATGAATGTAGTTGTGAAGAGATGCAGGATGGTGGTTTAATATTTTTGGTACAAACACACGAAGTTGCTAAATTATGATGGTGTTAACTAAGAGAAATAGATTGGTTGCTACTGATTAAGTTAAGCATGCTCCCACACACACACACACACACACACACTAGCTGAGGGAGGTAGAAGAAGGTTCAGTCATCCATGTAGAGTCATTGTTAGTAAAGATGCGGAACCTCCAGACTTAACCAGCCGTAACAGCAGTGTGACGGTTCTTTGTCTACGCCAATTACTGAACAAAAACAGCAGCACAGTCACAGAGAGACGAGCACAACCCATGGCCTCCTGCATCCACACACACACACACGCACAGATGATGCATGTGTTGTATTTTTATTTAACATGTTTGCTCCCAGTGTAAAGTCGAACACACACTATCCGACACAAAAGGAGCTTACACACAACACGCATGCAGGCATCTCAAGTGGTGCTTACACACAACACGCATGCAGGCATCTCAAGTGGTGCAATAAACCACATTCGGACACCCACAGCTGTGCCCTAACACAAACATTCTGTAAGCGCTCACAAACACTTACACCCACTCCTATATTGTATTAACTTCCCCAAAACAGTGCCGAGCTCTCGTTCTCTTCCTCCCCCTTCTCTCTCTCTTCTGCTTGCTCTCTTCTTCTGTTTCTCTCCCTTTTTTTCTCAAAGTTTAAACTCATTAAGTGTAATGATATTGGAGACTCAATTTTACATAGCTCACTCATCAACCAAGTGAGATAGCAATAAAGGCGAATGGCTCCGCTGAGGCCTTAACGCTGCAAAATAAATGATGCGCCGCAACGGAAATGTAATTAATTTAGAGGCAGTATTGATAGTCCTGCCATACACGGCATTATATTTTTTAATGTGGCTTAACATCTTGATTATTCAGGGGGAAAGGCGGAGGAAAAGGGAGCCGAGACAACACGGCTCACGATGAGAGATGCTTAAAATGCCCTGACGAGTGTTTACTCCCGCAGCCTCACTTTCTCTTAAGCTTTTCATTATGCCGAGACGATAAACACCTCTCAGGAAGACTCACTGACTTTTACAGGGGTATGAAGGGAAAGCAGAGAGGCTTGCTGTCTGGTAGGGAAAGGAGAAGAAGGCATGATTCATATTTTTGTTGATTTGTGTGCGTACTGTTGATCCAATGATGTGTTCTCTGGTAATTTTTCGGCATTGTGATGAGCAGCAATTTGTTCCTGCAGAAATAAGTTTTGTTCCTTGTGTGTACAAATGTGTTTTTTGAAAATGGGTTAATCAGATATAGAAGAAAAAATAAAATGATTTATTTGTTTTTATTTTATTGTCAGTAGGAATATATAATCATACATCATAATTAAGAATTAATTCCTTAATATCTCAATTCATCTTTAAACACGCTGTAAATGTTTTCCATAATAAAACCATTATGATGTTCCTGAATTTCTGCTTTGCTCCTAACGCTGCTGTCTTTCTTTTCAGCTAAGACGGACGAGGTGCTGAAGGCCAAAGTGGCCAAGAGAGAGGAGGAGGCCCGGAAGAAACTAGAGGAAGGTGAGTTACATGTGTGTGTTGTCATAGATCCAACATGTGGACACCAACACCAGTTGTTGCCATTCTAAATTGACAACACACAAAGAATAAATCAAAAAGCGAAAAGCATTATATGTAACAAAAAATGCTGTATTAAAGTTGTTCATCATTCAAGTTAGCTTATATTTTGTTCTCTATCAAACAGCCACTGATATTACCTTTGAGGGGCGAGAACACAAAATACAAACAAAGTTTTTAAGGCTGTGAGACATCTGTTGCACAAGTCCTGTCTTAAATAAGCTGGTGCATGTTTATGTGATAAAAACAAAAGGCAAACTTTTTGCAAGTGCGATTAAACAAGTTTTGTAAACCTTCCATGTCATGAATGTGTGTGTGCAACAACAAAAAATATGTATTCGCTTTGGAAAACCCTCACTATCTTCCTGTTTCTTGTTGCAGTATTTTTGTAGTCCATGCCCTCTCTGCAATGCCAGTTATGTTACACACAACTAATATATTTACATCCACAGTTTAATGTAAGCGCCCTTGTTTGTAGAGGGCTGCAACTAATGAATATCGTTATTGTCAATTATTTATTTTATCAGTTAATCAGTTAGTTGTTTGGTCTGTAAAATGTGAGAAATGTCAATCACTGTTTCCGAAAGCCCAAAATGACGTCCGCAAATGTCTTGTTGTGTCCACAAGACAAAGATAATCAGTTTACTGTCACAGAGGAGTACAGAAACCCGAAAATATTCACATTTAAGAAGCTGGAATCAGAGAATTTTGACTTTTCTTTTTTCCTAAAAAATTACTCAAACCAATTAATTGATTATCAAATTAGTTGGCAATTACAACTAATCAATAAAACATTGCAGCCATAGTTTTGTAAATGAGAATTCCTCCTTCACAGTTCATCTGTACTTTCTAAACATCCACTTAGAGGTGCTGATAACACTCCTTAGTTTTTATTAAGACAGCTGTAATCTACATAAAGATGCATAGGCAGAAATGTGCTTAGCATTGCAGGCATTAAATTTATCCCGCCAACCTAAACCCCCTCCCCAACACAGGACATGCAGACACAAACACACACACGTACACACAAAGATTATATCGATGCACATTCAAATAAAGTCAAGAGTAATTTGCGGTGGATATGCTAGCAGTAATAAAAGTCCTTAGATAGAATAATGACCCTGGTCCTTGCTCCGACCAGAGCACAACATAAATGAGAATATCAAATGTGCTGTTATCGTCCACACTGAGTGTGTATGCACACGCACACACAGGCATGTGTAGTAGCATAATTTGTTCTAGTGTGGGTGTTTTTATATCGCTGGAATCTCTCTCCACTCTTTTTTTTTTGTGCATCGAGCAGGCATGGCAGTGTGACCTTTAAAGTTAGCTGACCTTTTAGCCAAATGAAAGTCCAGCCATCAGAAACTAATTAGCCCTGCACTCTTGCTTTGGTCCCCCAGTTCTGGGAAGAATTTATTTCCTCCTTCTCGCTGCTTCACCCTGTTTTGTTTTGTTTTCTTTCAGCCTCTCTGCCATTCTCACACCAGTATTATTCATTTTTCTCGGTCTTAGCGCTCTGTCTGTCTGTTTTCTCCTCCTACTTTCTGTCTAACATACTCTCTTTCTTCCCACCTCCATTTGTCCTCATCAACCATTTCCACCTCCCTGCTGCCCTCTTCTCTGTGTCTTTCTTACACTTTTCCTTCTCCTGATTCTCTCTTCTCTGTGCGGAAGGAAGCATTGCCAAAGTGGTGACTAAGTGCCTCGCTTGGGGCAACAGAACAAGTCTCCCAATCAAATAGCCGTCTTTAGCTAAGTTCACCCTGCACTGTTGCCTCTTTTTGGATTCAGTAGACTCTTTTCCTCAAAGCTCCCTCATCCCTCACTCCAGCTGTTATTTCTGCGTGAAATAAGGTGTTGTGCTTGATTATGTAGTGGAGTGGTGCAATACAGCATGCTGTGCAGTCGCTGCCTTCGAGGACGATCATTTTATTCCTTTCCCTGCACGGGGACACGTGAAAGTGAGATCAGAGAGGCTTGACAAAGCGGCCCTGATGACTTGCCCTTGCTTCTGTAGCGAGAGAAGCCAGTGGCACGGTCACAAATACACATCAACACACATCCACGTACATCGACACAAGCAGAGTCAGTCGGCTCCATCCTCTTCTGCCCTTCCTCCCAGCACAACGAAAATGGAGGAGGTGGGCCACTGCTGCTGCTAAACAGCAGATCACCAGGGGTCTCCTTATTCCCCGCAGGGCCTCTTAGAGGTCAACACAACTAGAAAGTTTACACTTGAACTGTTAAGTCGACTGAAATGAGAAAACCTTTAAAGAGAATGGAGGGGAGAAGTGAAGAACACTACCACCTACACTCCTCGTTCATAAATAGATTCACGTCCTAGACTGGCGATGCGTTTGAGTTAGTTTAGCCCTAATCGAACCACCGAGATCTGATTCATGTGAATGCTATGATATGCAAGCTATTATTGTAGCGAACTGTGGCTGCATACTGCGGAGCCCTGCGAGAATAGAGGGGTTTTTATCAGCAGGGTTTACTGAGAGAGAGAAAGGAGAGGATCAATAACTGACCCTGTGGTCATCAGTTAACAAAGTAGTCTCCACTTAAAAAGAGTGTTTGCCTCTCTGGTTAAGGGCAGCCAGATGATGCTAGTGGTTGCAAAAGGAAACAAGTGATATGAAAGGGTGTGAGAATAAGAGGGGAGGATGGTTCCTTTGTTAGTTGCATGCCTTGTTTAGGCTATTAAAGCTGAGAGATGTTGTTTGTGTGCCCAGGAGGCTTTTAGCTAACATAGTGTGTCCAGCTATAATAAGATGGACCGACTGCCGGTGTAACACAGTCTGTTTGTGTGGACTGTACCGTCAGCTGGCACTTTACTGAAGGCAACGTGTAACCAGAGGTATTGTGTGTGTGTGGTAGCACTGTATGTAGGGCTGGATAACAAACGAAATATGTCAAATTATTGACCTAAAGATGTTCATGCATTCCTGATTGCTTTGTGCGTCTTTACAGTAAGATCCACATAGTGCTTCCTCGCTCCTTTTTTTCTTATATTTACTTATGTTGCACTTTTTTTTGTATTTCATGTTTTTCCTAATATAAAAACAACATAACACAACATATTACAGTTAGTCAATGAAGACCAGATAACAAAGAAAATGCAACAAAACAAATCTGGGCACATATAGTAGGTAACTGCCCGTAAACTAAGGATGACTACAGTAGCCATTAATATCAAGACAGAAGTTTAACCAACCAGTCAGCACAGTCATAAATGCCGTAATTAAACCATAGACTGTATGAAATAATGGACTTAGCTACTGTGACATCACCCATTGGTTTGTACACTCCCATTTTGAAGCCTCGAGTTTGGCATTTCGGCCATTGCCTTATCAGTTTTCTGGAGGCAGAAGTGACCATATTTGGATAAAATGGTGGAGTTGTTGAGGAGGGGATGATCTGACTCATGGACTGTGGTGAAGCCTCGCAGACAGCCTGTCACTTAAGCAGACCCGCCCTTAGATATGCATAACTTAGCCAAAATAAAATGTCAGTTGGTGAGTTGTCATGAATGTTGAAATTAGCTATGGTGACTCCAAAACATTTTTGTACCAGGCTGTAAACATGTTCATTTCTGCTGTAGAGCTGGGCATGTTATCATGGGGGTCTATGGGGATTGACTCACTTTTGGAGCCAGCCTCAAGTGGCCGGTCTGGGAACTGCAGCTTTCAGCACTTAAGTGTTGGCGTCACTTTTCAGCTCCAGAGGTTGCTACTATAACTAAACAGGACACAGATATAAGAAGTGATCATGCAAGTAAGAAAATGTATGGAGCAGTAACTGATTTCCATTTTTGTTCAGTTTGCCAGTCACCTATAAGATGTCTAAAATAGTGAAATATATGTAACCTTTATTTTTACAAGGAAGTCACATTGAGATTAAAACCTCTGTTGCAAGTCAGATCTAGCCAAGACAGAATAGTGCAAATTTTTTAATATTATGTCCCATTATCTGCTGTAATTTGTGTCTTCAAATTATTTGTTTTATTCTACTGAAAAAATGTAGAAACCAAAATATGTAGTTTTAAAGTCATCTATGAAGAGGGTTCAAATCTTCACATTTAACAAGAAGCTGGTGAATTTTTGACTTTTTTTACATTGAAAAAGTTATAATAATTAATTATAAAAATTATAAAAAAATTAAATGTTATAAAATTTAAGTTATAAAATTGTAAAAGTAGTTGCTAATTAACTTTCTGTTCATCCACTGTTCAAGTACTCATCGAACCATTTAAAAAAATATATATATATGTGTTGTTATTTACATTTTACATTTATTTTTAATATAGATTTTAGATCACATTGTTCAGTCCCAGTAGTATGTTTTTTATTATGACATTGTCATGATTATGGCTTTTTTAACTTCAATGGAAAACCAAAACCACAGGGAAAATTGACATTGAGGGAATAAAACTCAAAGTTTTTCTAAAGTTATAAAATATACCAAGGCTTTAATTGACAACAACTTTTCTTGGTTAGTTGCAGAGACATCAGCAGAATGACTGTTATGTATCGATAAATTGATATTTCTGGCAACACAATTCCTTGTGGTTTTTCTTGTTATGTATTTGTTGGTCATTTTACAGAAGCATGTCAGTTCAGTGATTATGAGGTGTTGTTCCTGTCTAACAGGAAATGACAGTGTTTAGAGCATTATTAAGACCTCCTGTTAATTCCTGCTTTTCTTTATATGCTTAATGTCCAGCAGAGTCAAAGAGAAAGATAAAACATCAACCAGTTGACATGAAAATTGGTGTCAAATGCTTCATAACCCCAATTCATTTCCTCACACTCGTTCTCGTGTCGTTCATGAGGCACTGACAGAAACACGTCTTCATTTGTGCAGCCACTCTCCAGCACACAGAATTATGTAGATATGGTTTGGACACTAGCCTATAGCCTGCGGATGGTATTTTAGCCCTTATGTTGCTCCGTCCCCATTACCTCAAACCACCACCAGATTGGTAGATCATATATTTTAATGAGACGTATAATAGCTCTTTAACCCATATCATTAGGGGAATATATACCTACCGTTTGCTCTTTTGGCAGTTAAACGAAAGGACTGTTTCCCTAATTACGCGGTGTGTAGGACAGGTCACGGGTTGGGTGTGTACCTGTCTGTGTGTGTCTGTGTTCAGGAATTATATGACCATTAAATATTCAGCTGCAGACCCCCTCCTGCTCACTCCCCCCCACCCACCCACCCTCCACTTCCTCGACCTAGCATCCATTAACGCCTCATCACCGTTTAACTAGCTCTGTTGTCAATCACCACAGGGCCTCGGCTGACACAGAAAATGTCTGGATTTGGTTTCTTGCCTTGCTTGTTCAACATATAGAATAAAGACAGAACACATATTTTTAGCATCTGTAGGTCAAATTAATACAAGTGAAGTATCATTAAGAGTGCATGTGCCCGCACGGACAGTTGTTTGGAATAATATTTCTCTTGTTAGGTGTGATTACATGCTCGACTAGACAATTTGTCAGTCAGCTAAAATTTCCGCTCGGCATGCAAGCATCTGCATGCGATACCAGTGTGGGTGTGTGCTTCCATAATAAACGATGTGATCCCTTTTCTAATTGAAAATAATAACTAATCCACGGATAACAAGCTCTTGTATAATCCAAAGCTATATCCCTTCAGTTCTGGCCTATCTCGGCTGTAATAAAAGACAGGAAATGAGAGGCAAGTGAGAGTGGTGGCTTGGACATTGACGCTTAATGTAATCTGCCTTGAAATCAAATTATTTGACCTGGAAAGCCTAACAATACAAAACTCCTGCCGGGCTGCTGTTAAATATTTAGCACGTGCCTGTCATGAATACAAATGGTGCGCAAATTAGAATCTACAGGCGCGTGACCCCCATATCACACCCCGGGAGCACAGGGGGGCTGGCTCTGCTTTAAATGTTTTAATTACCGGGGCCATGGTGTGGCGTGCCACGCTACCTCGACGAGCAGCATCGACGCTGCCCGGGCTGCCACTTGAAGGACAAGCGGTGAAATTCATCCGCTGGTAAACACGAGTGATCTGGTGTCCATGATCTCATCACATTAACTAAAACATGAGGATTCAATAAGGAGAGTGTCTGAATTATACCAAGCTATAATTATAGTTCCCAGCATCCTCTCTCAGGGTAGAGCATTATACTTTTTTTTTTTTTTTTTTTAAACTGTATTCTTTCCACCGGCTATATGATCTACCTCAGGGCTCCAGGGAGGCACTGTATTGCTCTTGTGCACTCTGCGCTGAAGAAAGATCTGTCTCAGTGATTTTGATGTAAGAAAATCTGGTTTGTATTGATTTGGTATTGATTAGTGGAGTTAGCCTCATCTCCTGTCGTTACTTCAGATAAATGGCCTTATTTGTTGTGTTATTATGTTCAACACAATCATGCCAGGAACAGTCAGAGGAATATTGAACCGACACTTCATTGGCTTTATGGGTTCTATTTGTTCCAGGAATTAAAGGATGTGTTCTGCCCGTATAGCACTGCGGAGAGAGTGTAAAAGAGAGCACATTGACAATTACACCTTCACTTTAAAGGTGTGTTTCAATCTGAATCTTACAGGAGAGCACTCCACACTTATTTCTGATTTTTGTGCTGCCTAAATAATGATTGATTTAGAGATGAATAGTGCTACACATTCAGTCTAGCCATCTCCCTTTTTTTATTTTCTCCTCTCTCCTCCCAATTCATTCAGGTTTGTGGTTCCCCCCACGTTGAAATGATTAGTTATGCAAGGCTTGTAAGCACTGAATCAGAGTTATGGTCCCTGGGGAAATAAATTTGGCAGAAAATCAGTGTGAGAAGATTTAATTATCACGAGGAGACCTTTTTTCCTTGCCTTGGCCCACTGAAGCCCAAACTCCTCTCCTCTCTCTCCCTCTCTCGCGCTACGCTCAGCTCCACACACTGCAGCCAAAAAAACCCTGGCGTGCAGCATGGACGCCAGCCCTATCCTTGCCTTCCTTCTCCTCCCAATTTGTTTCATTGCACGGTGATAAGCCAAGCAATTACTGCTTTATTGATTTTTCATCACTGCAAATTTAAAGTTGATTTCTCCCCCTCCCCCACACCCACCTCTCGTTTCCCCTTTCCTCCCTCGGAGATGGCTCGGCAAGGTGATTAGATGACCTCCTGTCCTAAGCGCTGCTGGTCCCGTGAACGAGTGGAGGCGCATGCTGAATTCTGCTAACCCCACGTGACCCTTTGTTGTCCCGGGGTAATGGGATGCTGATGATACCCAGAGTTGCTGTCACGTCTGCAGCTATGGAGCCTATAGCTTAATCATTTCTATAAGGATATCTATGGAATGACATGTTTGACCCGATAGCAGCCCAGCTATCTCTGCCATAGGCTAGATTACACAGAGATTGTCCATGCGAGCTTCCAACTCGTGTTCATTCAGGTCAAGTGGACAGATGATTGACAGAACCCTTTTACCCTCTGTGATTGGTAATCGTTTCTTGGGTCACCCTTATCAATTAACCTGCTTCCAGTAGACCGATGTACATTCAGCAACCTCGCCTGAGTTACCGGGCTGATTTATTTTCCAGTTTTCCCGTCTATCCTATTTAGGTTTAGAATACTGTCAGCTGGTTTAAAATTCGATATTGAATGTGAAAATTTTTCTTAATTTAATTAAGAAACTAAAAAAAAAAGAAGAAAAAAAAAACATTTTTGTAGCAACAAATTTTTGGCCCTTTTTTGTTTTGTTTTGCTTTTCTTTTTTTTTTTCTTTTTTTAAATTGTTAAAATGTAATTTAACAGAAGAAAATCCTTAAAATTGAACGTTGAATGTAGCTAAATAAATAATCAGCGTGACTATGTCAGCTGTAGTAATGCAGCTTTAGTACTCGGAGATTAAAGGCAGAGTATTAGTTTGCCGCTTTAACAGAAAACATTCGCAGTATGTGAAAGTGTCTCACACATCCACACACACATACACACACGCGTGTAAGTCTGGACATGATCACACACAGCAGTAGTGTACTTGGTGCAGTCTAACAGGGTGGTCAGACTGCTGTGATTAGACACACCCGCAGACTGTTGCAGGTCAAAGTGCTGGCATCCTGGGTGGCTCTGGCCATGTGGTGGCCCCCGCAAGGTTTGTCATTAGACATCAGAGGTCACTTAAGAGAGTGTGTGTGTGTGTGTGTGTGTGTGTGTGTGTGTGTGTGTGTGTGTGTGTGTGTGTGTTATAGGGGCCAGTCATATGTGCTTGGCTGTCTTTTTTTAAATGTGGTGTGTGTGATGAGTGTGTCATTGGAGTGCTTCACACATGGTTGAGTGAGATTGCTCAATCTTTGTGTGTTTTGGGGGCTTTGGTGGCATTACACCGTGTCATAAAGGCGTTTTTTGCACTTCTGTGTAAAAGACAGTGAACATTAGTACATGTGAAAAGAAGGTTACTTATTACACAGCATACAACTATCAATACTTAACTGATATTTACGAGAGTATGTTGGTGGCATAATGTAGCAAAAAGTGATAATGCATACTGATACAAGTGTAGCAGCAATTTTTAATCTACTTATGACACACTGTACTGTGCAATGCACTTAATACAAGGGTTATCTGCGGGTCTGAAAAGTGAAGCAAATGCTCAAGTGCCTGCATTCTTTTTAATGGCCAGCAGGGGGCGGCTCCACTGTTTGCAAAAAGAAGTCTGATTGTGCTCAGGTCAATGCGATAATGTCACAACTGTGCAAGATGCAGTCATGAAACTTTACAGGTGTGTAGTTGAGATCAGAATGAAGGTTGATTTTGAAGATAGGTGTGATCTGAGCATGAGGAATGGAAATAGGGGTGTAGGAAGAAGGGAAGGGGCCATTGGCTACCCCACTTTATGCCTCTGGCCCCATGCGTTCTAAGTCATGGATTGCTGTATCACTACTGGAGCGATCCTATCGCAAAATGGAATCTAATGTTTGTTAATGATGGTCCCATTTAGAGTAAAATAGACAGTAAAGCAGAGTATTCTTTAGGGTGTGGCTATCTTGTGATTCTCAAGTTGCTACCATGGCGGTGTCCTGGAGTTCTCAGTCCAACCCGCTCCTCCGCAGCTCCACCATCATCCAAGTATGGTCAAAAGGCCAAAGTGGAGTCTTCAAAACGGTAGTCCACAAACCAGTTTGTGACATCACAGTGGCTAAGTCCATTAATTCTATGAAGCCGGTGGTTCAAACCCTGTGTCATCCATCCATTGGTCAGTTCCCTTATTGTCTCTGTTCACATAGGACCCGGATCTACAGCTGTATTTCCACATACACAAACTCAAACTTGCAGTGTTGAGTTGCCCAGTGTAAAGCCACTGGGGTTTGTTGATTGAAACCTCAACAGCAGCAATTTTAACCTTTTATACGGTCGGGTACATTCCTGACACTGGATATCACAAAGCCTGATTAGAATCACATGATGCCCATGGATGTAGATTTAACTCAGTTTGTCTTTAAGGGGACAGAAAAATCATGGAGGCAAATATTGCACTACGTCATGTTTTTCTGCAACTCATTCAGGGACAAGACAGTCAGAGTATGGAGGGGAAGGGTCACTGCGTGGAGCAGTATGCCATTTTATACTTGTGCACACATGTAATGAGGTAGCAGTGAGAAGGACTCACACGAGCACAGCTGACAGAAATCAAACATATCAGAACTGACTGGGCATTATAGTCACACAACTACTCATGCATTTCTTTCCTGTAATTTAAGCCATGAAGGATGATTTTGATTTGCATGCAAATGATGATGTCACTCTTGTTTTGTTGTTTTTGCACGATTTCCTCCAATAAGGCAGAATGCAACAGGGGAAAAAAAAGAGGTTTAATGTATTACACGGTGCCAAGGTTATTAGTCTACAAGTGAGGTCAGAAGAGGAGGAGGTGGGGGGCATTTGCCTAATTAATTACTAGTCAGACACACACACACACACACACACACACACACACACACACGGCCATGACCTTTACTAATATAGTTTGTGGCAGACCACACAAACAGACTCTCTGTCCCTTTTCCTCTCTCACCAACACACACACACACACACACACACACACACACACACACACCCTGTCAGGAGGCAGCAGAGTAAAAGGGAGAATCAATTACAACCCAACTAAGGGGCAAGAGTCAGTTGCTTGATGGCTGCACGTCAAGAAGACTGTAGGTCACGAGGCGTGTGCGCCTGTTTGTGTGTTGACGGTCATGTATCAGCGTACGTGAAAATCGAGCTGGTTTCCTGGATTCAGATTACATCATTTTCATTTTAAAGACCTTGCTCCAATTAAGTAATTAGCTGCTTGGTGTTTCTCTAATTATAGAGTTGTTCATAAAAGAGCTGCTGACCAGCCTGGGATCGAAAAAATGGACACCACTGCAGTTTTTCCTGCACACACAGACACACACACACACTCACACACATATGCACTGCCTAGTTTAACATCAAGTTAATGCAGTCAAATGCGTGTTATTTCTGGTAAAGGGCAGGGAAGGACTCTATATTCTAATCACACTAAAACAGCAGCGTGCTCAATAAAGAGCTCCTTGAGTCTCGCAGACAGACAGGCTGTTATTGTATTTGGAGGAGGGAGAGTTTCAGGTACACGCTCCTTCATCTGTGTTCTGCTGTATTCTTTACAGCACTTCTCCAATTTCTTTTAAAGCCTCTCCTATTTTACAGTAAATACAAGGCGTCCTTCAGTATGTTGTGTGCAGAGAGTGTCTAATAAACCAGCTCTCACCAATATGTATCTAGTTTAAAAGTGTCACAGGGATGAAAATTCTCTCGTTTC
Organism: Epinephelus awoara; assembly: GCA_035609425.1. Lineage (NCBI taxonomy): Eukaryota > Metazoa > Chordata > Actinopteri > Perciformes > Serranidae > Epinephelus > Epinephelus awoara. Next base: position 24,539,615 of record CM069297.1, read on the forward strand.
CTAAAAAACAGAAAATGACATTGAGATATGTGGCTCGTGCAGCGTGCTGACGCCATCTCACATATGAGCCCTGAAATAACAAGATTAACAAAAGCAGAACTTTTTACTCCGTAAGAATTTGATAGAATATAAGGAAACGAAATTGAATACAAAATGTTAAGAATGCCACCAGTCCCCCTCTCCAGCCCGTCGACAGAGAAAGTGGCTGTGATCTTGAAGATCTCACCACTCAGCCTGTGAAAGCTTCACTATTTAATGAGATTCTGTGATGCTGCCCAGGCACAGGACATCGGCTAACACTCATACTGCTCTCTTTCTCTCCCTCACACACACACACACACACACACACACACACACACACACACACACACACACACACACACACACACACACACACAGAGAAACACACCCACCTGGTTTTGGTTAGCCCTTTATGTTTGCAGTTAGCACCGTGCAGTCAGGTCAGCAGGAGCAGTCAGGTCTTAGCTAGGATTTCAGATAAATAGCTGACTTAAATGCAGTAAATATACAGTAGATGCTTTTAAGCTTTGTTTGTTCTAGTTTCCCAAAAGGTAGACTCTTGTTTTTTGCAATGAGTGCATTATTTATACCCCATGATAGTGATAGGTACAATGTCAACAATGCAACAATAAACATGTCATCCCTGATGAATGGTAAATCCTCCAACCAAGCCAATTACGAGTAAACGCTGCAACTTAGCTTTTTTTGAGCTGTAATGAAAACAGTGTATTTGAAAGCGGGATTGTATCATAGCGTGTGTGTTATATCATTTTCCCCCACAGAAAATTTTTCTCATCAAAGTCTCATAAGTTATGTCTGAGGTTTGCGTGACATTTATATGAACAAACAAATACTGTAGCAAGTCCTCAGATGAGTCAGTGCAGTTTTGAAGGCAGAATCAAACAATTACATGCATCATCATTTCTTATAAATACAGGCTGTGGTTTCAGATATTACGCATGATAGATAGAGGTATGGATGGAAGGATTGACCGGGGCCAATTTATTGTCCCTCCCCATGACTTCATTATGGGCACAGACAGGAGGAGGCTAAACACGTGCATTTAATTGTAGTAGCGGGATTTCTTGGTACAGATGGAGGGAATATACTGTAGAGTAGTTGATCCAGGGTCAGTTGAGGAGAGGAAGTTGGGAGAATAGATGAGCAGAACGGGGTTGAATGACAGAAGAGAGAGAAGCGGTGAGTGGGGAGGGATGAGTGAAGATGTGGAAGGAGATAGCCGAGCGTGGCGCGTGGCTGCCATGTCATCCTGTCATTAGCAGGTTGTTTGGGTCTTTAATTCATCATTCAGACCTTTATTGACTGGAGAGTGGGAGATCACTATCACTAGGAGACACTAGAAGAGAGAGAGTGTGTGTGTGTGTGTGTGTGTGTGTGTGTGTGTGTGTGTGTGTGTGTGTGTGTGCGCGCCTGTGACACTCGGTCACCAGCTGCTCTTCATTTCCTGATGCCAAATAGATATCACATAAGATGCAACATAAAAATAACACATGCCATTGTCTGCTGAGGTCATATAATGCTCAAGGCCACATTATCCAAAGAATGTGATCATATATGGTGTTTCTTCATAAGTTACAGAGAACTTCTAGACCTGACTATCAATATAAGAGGTATAAAGGAACAGTGTGTGAGATTTAGGGGGATTTAGAGGCCTCTAGTGGTGAGGATTGCAGATTGCAACCAGCTGAAACTTCTACCAGTTTGAATTCCTTCAGTGTTCATTGTTTAAGAGGTTTTTACCAGGAGCCAAATTATCCGCAGAGGTGCCTTCCTCTCCCAAGCAAACAGACCAGATTTGAGTCAGTGTTTCTCCAACACATCACAGAGAGGCTGCCAGCTCGGCACCTGCTAACATGTGCTCACCTCTTCTCTGATCCAGACATTTAGGAGGTTTTGACCATGAGCTGAACTGTCCGTAGAGTCTCCTCCTCTCCAAAACAATTGGAACCAATGATTTAAACCTGTAAAAACACTGAAGAACATGATTTCACTTTACAAAACAGTGTTTTTCCTATGCTGTTCTGCATGTCGGAGACGAGCTGCTAGCCCAGCACCTATAATGTGTGCCCACCTTTTTTCTCTGACACCTTAAGATTCAGACTTTCAGGAGGTTTTTACAAGGAGCCAAATTATCCACGGCGGTCTTTTCCTTTCCAAAACAAATGGACTTGATGATTGAGGTAAAAACTCTGGTCGCAGAGGAGCTGCTATCTATGGTGGCTGACGTAAAAGCTGGCCCTATCTAGAGGCAGTGTTGGGCTATTGAAGACATATAGCAGTGCAACATGGCGATCTCCCTACATGAGGACCAGCCCCTTATGTAGATATAAACGTCTCATTCTAAGTTAATGAAAACATGAGGATTCTTACTTTCAGGGGATTTCTACACTAAAGAAAACATACCTATTATATTATATTCCATTTCTGTTAATATGTCCCCCTAAATCCTCCACACCAGAACTTAAAGGGAGACAACTGAGCATTAGTGATGTGTGACAGGCCCCTGATGGCAGTGACAGGAGTCGACAGGACGGCAAACTCCACAGAGACCAGTTGACACTATGATAACAAGGTGGCCACCGCAGGGGATCACTCGACCTGCGTATGTGTTTGTGGTTGAAGGTGCATTGTTGAGAGATGTGGCTTTTTTTTTTTTTTTGGAGGTGGGGGATGGAGATAATATATGAATGACTGTGCGTATTATGTGCGTGTGTGGTCTCATGGGAAGGCGCATTAGACTAGCTTAGCCACCTGCTCTGTCATTGGACATCTACTCGCTTGCGCACGCACTTACAAACACATACATACATTTACGGACACTCCTCGGGGACACGCTTGGGACATCTGGCTCGGCCTGTCAGAATTTCCCTTCATTTTGTGTGACCTGTTGACCCCAGCAGCCACAGGCGTCACACAGGCGTCAGCATCACAGCTTGTCATTGTTGCAATGCTGTGTTATAGACAACCTACAACCTCTGTGGAGAGAAGAGGAAACTCATGGTGGTTTAGCTTTACTTCACATTTGGGTTGTTTTGATAACCCAGGTGTTTGTCTCACTCATTCCTCTGAGCTGCTGATCTGTATTTATCTGCATCTCCTCTCTTTCTCTCCCTCGATGTATCTCTCTCTTTCTCTTCTGTCTCTCTTACTCATTGAGGTCTCGTTTTTCAGTGCCTAAAGCTGCAGGGTATTAGTTATGCAAATATTGACGTGCAGCTTTGCCCTGCTAGCTATCAATTGAAATCAGCAAATCGATGGGACTAATAGCTGCTCATTAGCCACTTGATGCATTTCCAGGGCTAACATCAGAACCTGTCAGCGGCCTCTAATCAATACAGTCTAAAAGTATTACCTAACCAAGGCCCACACCAGACACCTTTTTAATAACGCAAGTTGGCCGTCTGGCTTTCTCAATGGCACTGAGCCTAAACAGGACAGGCCTAAACTTCTCTATCATATCAACAAAATATCTCATTAGCGGCAACATTCCCAGACACCAAGCAGACACATTAGGTTTCTTAATTTATTTGTTTTAGTGACGGTGTAATGGAAATCCTCGCAGAGAGTCATTTGGTGGCGATAATGAAATCTCATCAGTCGGATTTTAATAAGTAACCTATTGTTACATTTTTTTTTCTGTTGTTGTTCAGTCCAATTCCCAGGCATGCTTTGGAGCAGCCTGTTGTTTGGGCCTGGAGAATCGTACGGTAAAGACTTTGATGCAGCCAGGATGCTGCTGCTGAGAACAGGGCCAGACCGGAGCCCCTCTATCGCCCCTAGCACGCAGCCCTGCTAAGCTTAACTCAGCTGTTTGATGCCAAGCTCTGCGAGTGTGTGCCTGCGTGCGTGCATGCGTGTATGTGTGTGTGTGTTTACCCAGCTCAGGGGTTACATAAACAAGAGCAGCTAGCCTACAGGTAAGACCCACAGGAGACCAGCCAAGAGAGAGAGAGTGAGATGGAGCGCCAGTCTCTTACCTTGGCATTCCCCCGGTGTTGTCGCCATTGCTGAAGCTGGATATTCACTAATGAAGGGCGAGCTGGAAAATGACTAAAGGAGATAGTAAACAAAGTTACCGCGCACACATACACACGTGCGTGAGTGTGTTAATATAGTTAACTTGTTGGAGGCAAGCATCCGTGCATGTGTTTGTGTGCATCCCTGATGTATCTGGGGCTGCTGTAAAGAGATGGGGAGAATGTGGGCGGATGGGGGATTGGAGGCGGAGGCTGGCAGCGGGGCAGTTGGCCGCTGGTGCAGAGAGAGAAAGAGTGGGGAAGGGGATAGGAGGGGAGGGGGGGGTACAGCGGAGATAAATCATTAGAGAGCAGGTTATTGGAAATGCAGGGAGATAAAAGAGTGAAGAAGCCAGTAATTGCCTTAAAGATCAGACTACAAAGCATTACTTTGGATTTTACAAGGCCAGCCAGCAACAAAAGAGCAGTAATTTATGAGCTCAGTGTAAAAGAATAGCATAATTACATTAAAAATTAATGCTAATGAGGGCTAAAATGGGGAAGGTGGTTATTATGAAAGTTTGTATTCATCTTCCCTGGGTTGAATGATGGCTAGTGGCTTGATTAATGGCTTAATTTCTATCAATTAGCAGGCAAAAAAATCTCCACTGAGACAGGCCTAAATTGAGCATTGAATTACACATCTTTACCGCGGTGCAGGGAGAGAGGTGGTGGGGGTTGGGGGGAGGGCAGAGGAGGGAAGGGCACATTATTGAAACCTGGGAAACCAAGAGATGTTGCCGTGTGTGAGCGTGTGCGTGCACATGTGAAAGCCGGGCATGGGTTACAGAAGTTAGATAAATGTTTATCCTCATGTGCTCAAAGGACTGGGGTTTGTATCATCGTTGGGTGTGCAGTGTGTCAGTGATGTGGTGCACATAGAAAAACATCTATAAAAATGTAATTTAAAGCAAATCTTTGTAAATTTGAATCTCTTTCTTTGACAAATATTATATTCTTTGATTAAACTAACCAAACAAAAATGGGAGTCACCTTTTTTCTTCCATGGCCTGTCCCAAATATATTTATTGCACTCACTGTGTGTGAATACAGCCGCACAGTTTGCCCTTTCTTTATTTTTAATAGATTCATTAAATGCCTTTAAGTTGTCCGTTTGCCATATAATTCCAAAACACCGTCAAAGATTTGCCACAATTTGCGAGACCTCAATAAAACAAGCAGTTAGTTTTCCTTATTTATTTTTCTCCACACAACAACAACAAGTGCTGCGGTAATTTAGCTGGCACGCTAGTGCACTCAATTACTGGAATTAATCAGCAGCAGCAATATATTCAGCTCGGCTGCTCTTGATTGACAAACTGTAGACCAAAGTCAAGTTTACAAAGACAACACTGCCATAGCCCAAGGCCTCGGCTCATATGTGGACATGTGTTGTTGAACAGCTCCCTCTTCTGGCGGGGGAGTGTAACTGCTGCGTAACGTTCTCATCTTCAAGGCTGAAGGAGATGAGCTGAAATCTGTTTCCATTGGCTGGTTTGATTTTCTCTCCTCGTCCTCTGGTCTTAATCAATGAAGTGGACAAACAGCTATTTAGAGAGAACAATAGCCTATTGATTCTGAGCCACTCATCAGCACTGCTGTCTGTCCAACTAATTTCAGTAATGAGATGGCAAGTGAGTTTTCTGACTGCCTCCTTTATACACACACACACACACATGCAAACATGCAAGGACATGCAAAACGCACGTTAACACACATTGTTCAGTCACTTTCTATTATTCTAATCCGCAGATACAAAACAAAACTTCACTGATTGAGTTTGATCCCATTTCCTGGTTGGCAGTAATGTTGGCGATACATTTCAGTGCCACAGAGAGCTAACAATAACCTAATTTAAAGCAGAACATACTGTACATTTAATTGTGTCCACTCTTGTTTCTCTTTCTCTCTGTCTCTTCCTCTCTCGTCTGTTTTCTCTCTCTCTCAGCTTTCACTTTATCCCCCTCTCATCACTGACAGAGAAGCGTTCCTAATGCGGTGACAATCGAGTTGGCCTGTTAAATTAATTTGCCAGATAATGTGTCAATATTAAATATCAACTTTGACCTCTCCGAGCTGCGGAGTGCGCTCGCCCAGCTAGAGTATTGATTTTTGTCTGCCTCTAAGCTCGCTAGGCCCGCACTCAAAGTCCATTATTTTTGATTTTCTCATGAAATACATATCTTTTCCCACTGACATCTGACAAACAGCATATGGAAGTCATTTTATCTACCAATAATGTGTTTGTCAAAAAGTCTGAGGTCTTAATGGATTCTTGCAGCGCGCACGGACATCCCAGCAACAGACGGGCCTGCCAAGGAGATGCTTGCAGATATGGTGTGTGCGTGCGTGTGTGTGTGTCTGGATACATGTCACTGTGCTGGTTTGTGTGGTAGTTCCTCATGTAGGGCATTCACGCTCAAAGGACAGCAGAGAAGGGGTAATTGAAAATGTGAATTAAATTGTGCTGAATTAATTGTTGGCCAGTCACAAGCGTTAGTTTTCAGCCACACACACGCACGCTCGTGCAGCTGTGCAGTGAGTGGTGGTGATAGTGGTGTGAAGGACAGGCCACAGTCTCCAGGAGGATATTGGGCCAGTGTTCAGACTTCATCTAGCAGCCCAGTCAAGGTAATGACTATTTTTGGAGCCCGCCATGCAATGCGTCTCTGCTCGCATCTTTCCCAGCACAGGATGACAAGCTGATAGTCTGTCATATAGGAAAGCTTAATTCCACTTGTCACTCAGTTGTCCAATTCTGCAGTGCATTTAAATCAAAACCCAGTTTGTTTGAGTGCTATTATGAACTATAATAGGGTGTGTGTGCCTTTGGTGTTTGTGTGAGATAGCATGTGATGCTTTGCCGTGAGAGCCGGAACAAATATTCATTTATTCATTAAACACCAGGGCCATGAAGATCTGTTGTGACACCCTTTCTGTAGCTACTAATGGATTGAATTAATTCCTGCTATTAGCTCCAAATGCACACTCTATGTGTGTATGTGTGTATGTATGTGCATGCTAGAGTATACCGCATGTACGTGTTTAGGCCAGTCATGAGTGTGAGTGCAAAGTAAGTTTGCAAACACACGTGTACATGTGGGAGTACTTGTACCCCGATGTTGTGTGTGTGTGTGTGTGTGTGTGTGTGTGTGTGTGTGTGTGTGTGTGTGTGTGTGTTCCCATTTGTGTACTTGTTTTCATGACACAGCCTACATCAGTGGAGCAGAGAAACATGGATGTCTGCTGGATTGACAGATAGAGAGATGGGAGAGTGCAGGAGAGGACGGATGGATGGGGGAGAGAGGGATGAATATTGACTGATCAGTGGAAAGATTGACAGCCAGAGAATAATGGGAGCATTCAGACTCTTGTCTCTTTTTTTTCTCCTCCCCCCGTTACTAACTTTCCTGGCACACCTATTTTTGCCCTCCTACGCTGCGAAGACTGCTCTTGAATTCTTGAAATGATTTATTATCTGATATGCAGAATCCTGATGTGTTTATATCCAAGAGTAATTTACTGGAAACCCTTTCTGTCTTTTTGTTTGATTGGACAAGCCGGAGCAAAATACTTTCTGATACATGAAAAGTGTATGAAACCTAATCACATTTAGTCTCCATAATGAAATTCCATTGCAGTGAGTTTGTGTTCATATTTTGATTATTTTAGAATGCATTATCCGAGTGTAATTCACTGTCTGGCTATTATCTTGTTAGTATTTTTTTTCCACTTGCCTTTTGTAGTATCTCTATGTCCTTGGCTAGGCAAGAGTCCTTTTTGGTGGAGATTAAAATAGGGGAATATCTGATATTTTATATTGTAAGTGTCAAAGAGCATTATACAGAGAGATAACATACAATCAACTAAGCCCAGTCCAAATGAAATCTGGTGCCTTTCAGAAAATGACAAGAGATGGCCTCTGTGTGTGTGTGTGTTTGTGTGCGTGCGTGCGTGCGTGCGTATGTGTGTTTGTGGACACGTGTGCACGCTTTTGTTCATAGCCTCTCTTCTGTGTAACATGTGTTTCAGAGGGAACTTCTCTGGAGGAGCAAGTGCGAAGGATAAAGGACATTGAGGCCATCGAGAGTGATTCCTTTGTTCCTCAGGCTTTCAAATCATCCAGGGATGATATAAAGGTGCGTTCTGTCCCTCTTTCTCTCCCAACCCCTCACTCTCTCCATCTTTTCACTCTGTCTCTTATTGAATTTCCCTCTCTGCAACGCTGCGCCGTCTGTCCAGAGACAGCCCAGACCAAATCAAACATTCATTCAGCGCCGTTTGTTCCGACCTGAGACGGTTTCATCAGACGCTCCAGTGTTCGCCGCCTCCAAAGCGGCAGCACCCACACAAAAGCCACAGCAGGCAACAGCCATCCTCTGTCCTCCTCTCTCTGTCTCTCTCCCCCCTCTGGTTGTGCAGATGCAGACAAAACACAGAAGTCATTATTGAAATGTCCCTGTCTCTGAAGGAGCAGGAATTAGATTTGTTGGGGGGCTCATGGCTGTTTTGAAAAGATAGGCGACAACATGTGACAGCAAACCTGCGCAGACTTTTGGGACCGCATCCTGGTGAGTCTGACAAAGGTCAAGACCGACGTGGCTGCAGCTTGGACCACACAGATTGCACATGCACACTATACTCACACACTGAACACTGAAACTTCACCAAGTTTAATTCCAGCTGGGTCACAGCAGATGTCAGATCTGCTCCCCTGTGTGTATAAAGTTAGATTCATACAGTAAAATCACCTTACAAAACACAAAAAGATTTTTTTTTTGTCCTCAAATTCTAAAGAAAATATAATTTAAAGCTCATAGAAAGGGATGTACTATCTTTATCATTTGCTTTTTGAGAACAGAAGTGCTGTAATGAAAACACAAATTCAAGTTTACACATTCTTTTTATTAAGGCTTTTCATTGCTTTTCAGATTAATCTCTTGGGTGTCGTCCTCATCATTAGTCAAATAATGCAGACGATTCATCCTTAGTTGGGAAGAGTTCAGTCTTTCAGAGTCTTTTAGCGACTTGACTGCAATGAAGAGAATAACAGCTGAGTATACTGTACATTTAAACATTGTTTGACAACCCTTTGGCAGATATATTTAGGCTATTTGTTGTTAATAAAACTGATAATTGATTCAGAAATTCGAAATATCAGAATATAATTACTCTATAACTGACTTATATTTATACGTTATTGTGTAAAGATACATGCCAATAAAGTATTTGGTTTATTTGGATTCGTTCGTAGTAGTAACCATTTTGCAATGAGTTGTGACCATTAATGATTTTTTGAAGCCACTGTTAATGAGGAGAACCCAGTGAAACCTTTGATTTCTGCTACAGTATATCTGTTACGATTTTCTTTTTTCCTTTTTTCAAGCAAGCTGCATTCATTAAAAATGTATATTCAGCATATTATTACCAAGAATTGTGTGTTTGGCACATCAACACACTTATTAGCCAGTGTGTTTTCCATCTTGCTTACTTTTTGTATCCTGCCAAATGAATTTTAAATAGATCTTTCCAACTGGGTAAACATTTGCTCCGGGGCTGGTTTTAGGAGTGTTTGAAACATGAATGGACTTGGCAAAGTGTTCATTTTGATATTCCTTCTTTATCAAGTACAACAAGGAGAGCAGGCCATCTTTCCAAATGTGGGGCTTATTATATTTTTAAGTAATACCTCTGGGGATGGAGGAAGAATCACGTCTGAATATCACATTTTCTTCTGTCAGCGTGGACTCTCCAGATGGCAATGTGTGGGGCGGGGGGAGAGCTGAGAACCTTCGTCCTTACTTTAAGTCCTTTTCAGTTGTAAAGAAACGGGAAGATATAATTCCTTTGGCTTCAGCTGTAACAAAACGTAACACAACTGACCGAGCGAGCTGATTCTTTTAAATGTTTGAATATTTACACATGCCCACTCACACTGCAGTCACTGGTTCAGCACAATTAAGACCCACTTATAGGAAATAAGAGGTGGAGAATGTGAGGAAAGAAACTAGCACCATACACAGATAGATGAGTGAAGCGAGATAGTGGAACTGGTTTCAGGATACAAGCTGATTACTATCAATACACTGCTTTCTAGAAGCTGATTGAATGAGCCAGACTTTCACTGCCATCTGCTGGACAAACGTCTTTTTGCATGTCACAGTTACTTCTGTAACAGGTTTGTTAATACATAGCAATCTTTCTGATATATATATATATATTTAATTTCACAGTTTGAAATTTTAAAATTAATTTATTTTCACATGTGCTAATAGACACACATTAAACTGCAAATGTTTTTCAAAAGTTACATTTCTTCTTCGCTGTTCTCTTCTCTTTCTGGAACTATTTGAAATTTAATCATATTTCATTTAAACCACTGGTAGTGCTGTCATTTTATATTGTAATGTGGAACAATTTCATGTGTGTGTTAATGCTGTTATTGCTTTGGCTAATATGTTCTTAAGAATTAGGTTTTTCTTTCTAAAAATTAGATGCATCTACCATTCATATGCTTCCATTTTAGGCTCGCACCCAATTTGGAATTTGTTTGTCGAATCGGATTCACCTGTCCAAAAATCTATATATTCATTCCTTTTCTTTTTATTCATATAGAATCGAAGAATTTGAATGGGGTTTGGCGGGACGTTCAGGGAATGTAGTAAAAAGCTAAGAAAGCCTTCCAAACAAATCTAAAATGTGCAGGTACATTTTTTGCCATCACTGGGTATCAAACAAATACGAGACTGTTTGGTATTATGTTGCTGTGAGCTGTAAATTCATCACTTCTAAGTGAATTTAGAAGAAAACATTATCTTGCAGCCTGACCGGGCAAAGCTTTTTTTCCTCCAGTTCGCTGCCTCCATCTCACCCAGACTCACCCTGGATCTGGGTCAGCAGCTGTCTGTACCATAGAGCAGCATGAACGCAAGGAGTGCTCACTCTACAGCTAAATCTGGGGACCAAAACGTCCCAAGAAGTACACTGCACTCTGACTGACAACAAAAAAACAACTGCTCAAATGTCATTTAGCTAAGGGGTCTCCGATTTGAATCTTCGACTCTCAGGGGTTTAATCATGTTTCTGTATCAGTGTGTGTTTTGGCTATCTTGAAGTTTATTTAATGTTGAAAGTCCTCATTTTAATTTGAGTGTGACTCATTTTTGTCTGTTTTGTGTGTTTTTGTGTGTGCAGACTGAGCCTGTTGAGGTGAAGCAGGAGTCAGAGAGCGTGTATTCTCAGGACGTCTCTATTCCCATTTCCATTGTGTACAATGACAGTGATACGCTCGCCCATCCCAGTGTAAGTTGTCACCTGGCAAAACCCTTTCACTGTTCACTTTACAGCAGACTTGTTATCACTCTGTGAGCCAATGAACAACTTCCAGTCCTCTGACACAGATAAAGTTGATCTTGCTTCTTATCATTTTATCTTCTGGTATCATCTTGTCTTTATGAGTGTGGTGCCTTAGTGGACAAACTTTTTCTTTTAAAAATACCTCTGCTGCTACTAAAACCAGCACCACTATTTATGCCAGTTGTGCATATTTTGATACTGTGCCTCATACAGCCTAGGACACTGCACTGTAGTAGATTATAGCCTCCCAACATCACCCTGCCTCCCCTGCCTGCAGACCGATGATGAAAAACGAGAAGGAAAACTTTAAACTCCAATAACGCTCCCTGGGGCTTCCCAGTCATCTATCTCCACTGGGGGAAACTAAGTTATGCCCTGACGTATGCAGATAACCCCCTCAAATACACACATACACACACAGTGCCCGCCAGCTCAAATGCACACACATACACACCCTCAGACAGGCTGATGTATGGTAGCAATATGCCCCAGGCGGGCCCCGGCCTCAGCTTCAGCTCCAGCTCCGCTTCCAATTAGAACAGATGAGTCCCATTAGCCCAGCCCAGATACTGTCATCCCACACACACAGCCTCATTAGCACCATGACACCAGTGCAGGGCCGACAGACAAGAACTCACTGGTGTTGAATCTAACACACAGATAACATGCAGAGCCGCTGTAAGCAGCGTAGGTTAGGAATGAAGGATTGACGTGGCCGGGGCTGCTCTACAATCTGCATAATATCAGACACATATCATCGCATAGATATACAGTATTTACACATAGCCAGCATGTCAACATTATCTTCCACCCTCACACAAACACACACAGCGAACACAGAAATGCGCCTTGCCTCTCAGTCTCACAGTCATTATGTTACTTCCTAATAAACAGATGCCTTCATTCATCAGACACTTGCAGCAGCAGTTTTATAGCCCTCTTACAATCAATATCATTACTGCTGCTGATGTACTGCGATGAATACAAGTCACATGTGTGTCGGCCTTTTCTATCAATGCACTGCAAGGCCCACAGAACTAGATAAGTTATATCTTATAAAGGTCTATTCTCATGTGCATTTCGATGTGAGCAGACAGGGGAAGACTAATGAGACACACAAGACAGCACAGCCTTCACTGTAGTATTAGAGTGTCATCACTGTGGCTCAGAAGTCCACACTGAGTTCACATGGGTGTCGGTGGGCAGTACTGACAGCTCTGTGCCAGGCTTATGAACTTACTAAGAAACATAACTCATTCATTTCTGTGTGGTACTAATGACTCAAGTGACAGAGCAGACCGCATAGTAGAGCTTACTCTGCTCTTAGTACATTTAAAAGAAGCAGTTAGAGTAGAAATGTGTTGGGGTGGCCAAAACGTTCCACCAGCGTTGGTCAAGTTACTTTTTCTATAGAGTGCAATATCACACATTTGCCTCAAAGTGCTTTTCAATCCGTACAACACACAGAAGTATCTTTCCTTAGATAGGTATATGGTCTTTGCCTGGGTGTATATTGTGTGTGTTCCTATAATTACATGTTTCTGTGATCTTATTTAGACAGTTGGTGGAATTTAAAAAACATTCACATTTGCTTTAGATGGCTGCAAAGATAAAGTTCACAAACATTTTAAGAACTGGCTCCTGGCAAGTCGTACATACTAATTCTTAACTATTGATTGATTAATTGTTATAGTAACTTTGCAAGCAAAAAATGCCAAACATTTTGTGGTTTCAGGTTTCTTGGATTGATACAAACCAAGACATTTGATAAGGAAATTGTTATGGATATTTTTAATACTGTTTTCCAATGTTTTAAAGCTGTAGTTGGTAACTTTTATGGAAAATAACTTCATATTTCAGAAACTGTCACTAGCACACAGCACTAAATGATGATGGCTAAATAATCTGTGAAAAAAATCATACTCCTCTGCCTACTCTATTACCTTGTTGCACTTCTGTCAGCCTTACTGCACATGAATGAGTACATGAGCACATGAGTCAGAGCCGAGGAGGCTGAAATGCAGCTGTCAGTCATGTCACTGATTCCCGTGAACTGCTTTCAAACTGTAAAACTAGGCAGCGCTGATCAAATGAGTCAAGATTCTGTCATTGCACTGCCTTCACATAGCAGAAATACAATTTTTTAAGTGTGTTTTTTCAGTAGACTCACCTTTTCCAGTCTTTCATACCATGTCCTGTTATTTAGAAATACACTACAGTGATATTCCCAGTTTGTTCCGATTAGATTTACATCCATCCAAAGCTGTTTTTATGTTTTTCCTAATGCACTCTGATGCAACACTAGTCCTTGAATCCAGGCCCTGATGTTGAACAAACTACAGTCTGTCCTTATATTTACCTTTGTCCACTTTCTCACATGTCCTCTCTACGCTGTGTTGCAGTTGTTCATGGACAAGGAGAGGGCAGAGGAGCTGTGGCACAACAGACTGATCTCGCTGCGGCAGGAGAGGCTTATGGGAAGTCCTGTGACCTGATGGACATCAGAAGATCCTTACTTTCAGCTGTTTTTATTGTGTCTCTATCTGCCTCGTTATAGGACATCACAATGTTTCTTACTTATCCTTCCTGTGATAAAACTTGTGAGAACTTGAGCAAATTAAAAGTTTGTGGTCTTGATGTGCTTATTATTTAGTTAATGTGAATGTAATTCAGTTAATTGATCTGCTGTTCTTAATTTGGCTTTGTTTATATTTAATGAGGGAAGGATCTTATAGACAGATAAGATGTGTTTTACCATGTAGATGTAGCATTTGATACATTTTGCCTTTTGTAATCAACCTGGTAATAAAGATAGATGTGATTTTTTTGTTGTGAAAACTGCCTTTTGCTTTTGTGGGTGGATGGACTGTACTGATAGAAACACTGTCACTCTCTCTTCACCAAAAACTTGTGACACTTGCTGTAAGATAGCAGCAGTATCTACAGATAAATACAGATGAATGAGTCACCCTGCCATCTAGTGACTTTAAAAAGTAGCCTGACTCACCCTTCGGTCACATTATCTTTTTGATCTGCATCAGGATTAACATTCAGACTAGAGCAAACAGATTCTCACCTGCCGTGAACTTTGCTCTCCGCATAAATATTTATGTACTATTCAGTGATTTATGCTTATGTTTATTCAGTGTTGCGTCTCATGTTGGAGTAGGGATTGAAGGCGGTGAAGAGTCCATACTCAGGCCTATTTGTGGAACAGCCAGATGGTAAATCTATACAGAGTCTGGGACACGGTGTGTCACTGCAGCACTCTCCAAATAGTCAGTGTTGTAATGAAGTAATAAATGGGAATGTACAGCATGATTTGCTAAGGCAAGAACACAAATTAAGCAATGCTTTGTTAGAGCTTGTTTGGAGTGAATGAAAGTTGTGTGAATGTCTGACATGTGTTAGTGGCTGTCTCAAATGTCTTCACACCTTACAGTTACCAAAGCAAGAGTCACTTTACAAACAAACAAACAAACAAACAAAAAGTCTGGTAATTGAATCCTAGAGAGCCAACCATTGACATTTATGCAGCTTTGAAGTAGAGTAGGCCTACCTGTGCAGTGATGGGATGGGTTAGATAACACCACAGCTAATTTGAGGTGACACACACCAGCAACAAACCAAACGTTTTTATCAGAAATTTCTGGAGGCCGTTGCCATGGCAGCCACCCACAACACCAAGCGCGCGAATAGGACCCTCTCAAAGCTCTGAATAACCAGCCAATCCGAGGCCCGGGTTCGCGTCACGTGACAGGTGTCAGCGTGAGTTTGGTCCTAAATCACCTCCTCTGTAGTAACATTACCGAGGCTGAGCGGTGCAGCTGGGGGGCACCTGTGGCCGAAAGGATTATATAAAAGCAAAATATTCAACTCAAATTTTGTTTGCAGCCTCAAAATCAGTGGAAATGTTCAACAGCCTTCGCAGGGAGTTCGATGAGGATCCGTTTTTCTCGTGAGTAGCCCAAATGTTGTATTAAAAATACCTGTTACTGACCAGTTCTTATCGAAATGTGACGTTACTGTAGGTTATTCTCAAAATGGTTTAAACTAACGCTAACATTAAGCTCAAAAGAAGTTTATCACGGTGATAATAGAAAACACTACTATACCCACAAGGTTTAACGTTAAGCTAACGTCTGTAATGTAACGTTAACGGCGCAGGCTAAAACGTTTAATAAACGGCTGAACTGTTTCCAAAAATATTAAAGTCCCCCTTTGAACTTTATTTATATTTAAACTAATTTGAACGTCGTTACATTAACATAAGTACCAGCACAATGTGTTTCAGCCAGCCGAATAATGTTCAAACTTTTAAAGTCACATGCAGGGCTAACGCTGTTATAATAATGAAGTTACTTACCAACAGCTGCTGTGAGATGGGACGTCTGCTGCAAGGACAGACGGTTATTTTTCTTTATTATATCTTTAAAAGTAAGCTTAAAGGTAAATAAAAGGATCAGGGGAAACTGGCTGTTACTCCATAATGCACCCTACTTTAAATTTACATGCAGGTCTGTATTTGTAGCTTATAGTTTGGAAGGAAACAGTGGCAGAGTTTCCAGTATAGTTTAGAGTGTGATTAGTCATTGATCATTTCTGAATAGCTATCTACTCAGAGAGATTGATGACACTGCGTGCTACAGTCACTTATGACTTATTGCATGAGTGGACACCTGTTGATGAGGTGTGGCCACACTTGACCCGACTTCTAAGGCAAGTGTAAGAGTCTCTGAAATTATTTTTGGGTTGTGTTATTAAATAATATATCTGATAGTGCAGTTGATAGAGGTTACTGAATAGTGTAAAGGAGTAGAGTTTTATTCCCAAACTTTCGCATGGTTTGCAGCCCTCAGTGTCATCTTGCAGACTTGCACTTAGTGAAAGCAGAGATCCACTTTGTCTTTACTTCCTGTTCCTCTGCCATAGGGGGGATCCATTCCAGGCTCATAGGGAACATATGCGGCACATGATGCGAAGCTTCTCTGAGCCATTCGGCGGGCCCATAATGCCCACTATAATGGATGGGAGACACCGCCGTCATGATGTGGCAGAACATCCAAGCTCATCTTTGGCACTGAGGGATGAGCACAGGGTGAGAATGTACAATTATGAGTGGTTTGTATAGTTGTGGACTCAAGCAATAGGCAGTAAAGCTCTACCCAGTGTGCAACAGTATTGATGTATGTACAGGCACATGACTGACTAACCTACATACATGCCATTTAGGTCTATGTGGGACGAAGGATGAGGCTTCAGCAGTTCAGTCATACAATTAGGCCTCATGACCCCTCAGTCCACTTCTCATAGGCTTATAAGCACAGAAGATTAGTGTTTTGAGATAGCGCTTAGTTTTGTAAGGTTATGGTGGAGGCTGGCCACTGGCAGCGTAACTGGAGCACCACTCACTGAGGTATGGGGCCATGTGAGTCTCTGGTTTAGTAGAAGGGCAACCCCCTTGGCCTCTCTGGACAGTTATATCTAGCCCTGAGGAGCCCTATTTATAGTGCATTGTTCCACTGACACACTGCTTTCTTTCGAATACACGCACAGACTTCTTAAACACTCAAACCAATAGGACCCCAGAGAATTCTGCTGAGATGAGCTGCTGCATAGGTTGGCCCAGTTGTCACATTAGCTGAAAATATAGTTTATCTAAAAATATAACTGCTTCCCTTTAAATCTTTAAAAAAATAAATAAAATTCTGTTATATAAGATAAGGAGGCTATAAAAGATGTGGCCTTCAAGCATTTGTAGTAATAATGTAAAATTATTGTATGTGCTCAAACAATCTGATGTTACTTGTGCAGCAAACATTGTTAAGGCATGCAGAGGGATTGGTTCTGGCCTGCCATGTTTTGCACCTATTCACCTTTCCCATATCAACCCCTGTGCTGCTTATATATCCCTGCTAATTCAAATTTAGCCCCTGACACCTGCTTTAATCCCACTACCTCATGAGAGCCTGTATATTTATCCTTGATAATGACTTTCATCAGAAGCATAGCCTCAATAGCCAGCAGCCTGCTTTCTCTTTATTAGCATCATGCCATTAACTAGCTAATGCCAGCTGAGGAGGGGCACTGAATACTCGACTAATGACCTCAGTGGCAGTGGGTGAAATGGAGCTACACTGCAAAATGTCAATCCAAACAAATTATTTAATCTAGTATTAGGAGTCATATACTGTCTCTGTATATGTTTCATATATTTGACTTGTTTGTCAGTTGTTGACAAGATATTGTTCACTTAGGAGTATGAAAAGACAGTCTCAGACCATCAGGCCATGTTTCATTTTTCTTTTTTGAGGAACAATATGATATTATGATGAGTTAGGGTTTTACTGACTGAGCTTGATCACAAGTTGCGGCAATAGCAATTAGCGAAATTATCATTCAGGAGGTCTCTGTATACGGAGAAGGACTATGTAAAGGGATCTTTTTTCTCTTAATTCTTACACAGAAATTTGGATAGGAGATGTGAGATTTTTGAGATTTGAAAGAAAAAAATTTCTATAATGTCTTGATCACTAGACTGCCTTGTTAATTGTCACAAACAATTAATAGAATACCTACTGTCTGGTAAGATTTATTGGAATTAGGTTAACCAAATTACCATAAGGATCCACAGTTTTCATCGAACAGTTCTGCTCTCTAACTCCCACACACACTCATTTATCTGAAGATGGGGAGCAGTCTTGTGGTGCCCAGCAGTGGTCAGAGGGCTGAAGCTCTGGTGCTGTGTTGTTGGCTTTGGAAAGGCTTGTGTGCGGATGTCATGGACACTCTGTTTTCTCATTGTTGCTCTTTTGGTCCATCTGTTTGGCAGAACGTGCCTTGGCAGTGCTGGCGCATTAGCAGTTAGATGACAGACAGCTCACGCTCAAACTGCTCTCCAATATCACAGGCACAAATGTGCTCTCAGAAACACATACATAAACACACACATACAGTATTAAAACACAAGCACAAGTACACAGACATGCTGGCATGCAAACACGCCAAACTGCACACACATATTGGCCACATCAAGTTGGAGGGCTTGTACTTCTACTTGTTCAGCATTAGATTTCCTGCGGGAAAATAAGACCCGTCTTACTTTTCAAGGTTGCGATACATTCTCACATTTCCCAGTCTCTTGCCAATATCCACTACCTGGTTTATATCACCTTTCAAAGCACTCATTCATCAGAGCACTTGTTTATAAAAGCACTGTTGAATGACAGTCAGGCATCGCTTTAAGTTCTAAGTACTTTCTTTGATTCTGTGGTTTAAACTGAGCATGACCAGTAGTGTTAGGGCTGGAAAACAGCAGTAACTAACATAGGTAGTGCTGATATCATCTTTGTTGTAGATTTATACCCTTTAAATCAGATTTTCCTCCTGCTCTGGCAATGGGCAACAAAGCTGTTTGTACTGATTCACCTGCAGCATCTTTAAAATGTCCTTATCTTTTCTGTGCTCTTCTAGTTCGAGGAGCACCCCTTTAGTTAGCAAAATGCCTCTTACTCCCCTGATGATGCACCACTTCCTGGAGGCTATGCATTTGCAGCACACCCCCTCACTTTTTCTTTTAAGTCTGAGTCGTATCTTAAGCACA
The DNA here is from genome assembly GCA_035609425.1 of Epinephelus awoara. NCBI lineage: Eukaryota > Metazoa > Chordata > Actinopteri > Perciformes > Serranidae > Epinephelus > Epinephelus awoara. The sequence goes on from CM069297.1 coordinate 24,558,632, forward strand.
TGTCCCCTGTGGTGTAACTCATAGCTTTCCCAGGAGTAGCCTGCTTCAGACGCACAGTGGCAGTTCAATATCAGATTGAAAGAGAGATAGAAAAGAGAATGTCAGTCTGCAGTAGTCCGGACAGCCTAAAATAATGTGTCAAAGACCACCGGGTCTACGTTCCCTATCTTGCACCCTCAATCTCTCCTCTGCTCAACCCTGGTCTAAATATAATGCTGGCAGATATGTAACTGGCATTTATTAGTTCATAGATGCCACTCTGGGATAAAATTGGCTGTGAGGCTTCATAGATACTGGTCAGGAGCGTTTTACATCAGCTTGACATTTGAAAAGAGCTGAGAGAGCAGCCTTGCACTCTTTGCCCCCTGTTAGATCCCTGTCCTGACTGGTCCATCCAGCCTTCCTAGAATGAAGCTCAGTTTCAGTGTTAAACCCACGCTAATCTCTGGCAATGCGACCCAATTACACATGGAACACAAGTCATTCAACACCCCACTGATTACGCACAATACGCCTGTGCATCACACCCCCAGAAAATACACACACCCGCATAGCGAGGGCTGTTGAGATGCTTATCCAGGGCCGCGGGGTCATAAACACCTGCGGTTTTGGCCCAGAGAACACAGGGTCTGACTGAAGGCTGCAGGCTGCTCCCTCCTCGCTCCCAGAAGGTTCATGGCCTTGAAGGGTTGAGCATAAGGCCGTGGGGAGAACTCTGTGTAGCTGTGTCAAGGGCTTAGTGACCGATGTAAGACAACCTAACAGCTTTCGGCCAACAACCTCAGCAAACATGCAAAAAGTCTAGATTTGTGTGTGTAATATGCTATACAAATTAATACTGTGCCATGTTACTAAACTGATATTGTTTGGATCCTCAGGATATGAGCCGGTCGTTGTTGCCCTTTGGCAGTGTTGACAGCACGGTTAGTATTGTTGAGTCATCTGCTGTTCAACTGCACTGTCGTTTAAGTTTCTCATTTGAATACTGCCCAAATGCATGCTCTAACCGACTGCGCCCATTACTTATTGACTATACAAGCAGTCAATAAAGTTGTCAAAGTGTTTCCTCTACATTCACAACAAATGTACACTATCATGCCAATCCATGTACACAATATTGCATTTATGATCATTATATTGCAATTATTTTAAGTTACACTATCGTCGAATCTGAATCCTTAGTGCACTTCCTACCTGGACACTTCACTCTCAGGATGTGCTGGCTGTAAAAGTGCACTAGTATAGAACTATACTCTATAGAAAAGTTCTAACTATGAAGAATAAAATACCGCGTACAAAATATTAAACAGTGTAGTACATGCTAAAGGTTCATCTCTCCATAGACACAAAGGGTGAAAGTGTTAAGTTACTTGTATTAGCTAGGAAATATATTGATTACATAGTCATTCATTTGAGAATAGTGAACACCCACACACAACGTCCAACATTAAATCAAGTCTTCACGTAAAGCAGATGTTTTCACCACCATGATATGTGCAGTGTTTTTCAATCAGCTGAAGCAAAGACAAGGAATCCAACTGAAATGAAAATGCTCAGCTTTGCATTGGCCTGTTTGCATGCAAAGAAAAATGCAGTGGATTTTTTTAATTGTTGTGGAAACACAGAATCGATTGTGTGCTGCTTTATACTGCAGCATCTTCCCTCTTGTTTCTTTGACAAGATGAAGACTGCCTCTCTAGCTACTTGTACGTTGGAACCATAGTGATCTGCGGTATCTGCCTGTGTCTTTTTCGTTGCTGCACCCTTACAAAACATTGAAATATCCAATCTGATGCATCTTTGCATGCTGGTCATTGATGGCATCTGTGATATGCATGACTGACTTGTGTGGTGCACTGGGTTTGTCCTGACTCCCAGTGAAGCAAGGGTGGTACCTCAGTTGTGACCTACAGAAACTTTATTGATTTATTTAATAGGAAAATAAATGTGAATATGCGGTGGATCTTAAAAACTAATAGGAATGTGTGAGTTACATTCCAGTTATAAGAGGTGTTTTGCATCTATACAATAGTGATTATAATGGGTTTTCTAAATTCAAACAATACAGTTGACATGAACATCAACAAATATTATGAGCAAGATTTTTGTCTTAGATCCAACCTCAATTGGACATGTAGCCAGACTTATGCATTTACCACAGCACTTTGCAGACAAGTTTTATTATTGACCACACAGACAGGTTATGGTTAAAGTAACCCAAAGTGGAGCAAGTTGGCCATCTTTGAAGTCATAAGACATAAGTATTTCATGCTGGACTTGGTTTGTAGTTTTGTAATGAATGTTACAATGTCACATGTGGTAAGGTGATAAAATGTGAATGTCCTGGTTACAGTGCCCCAGATGGCACACATGGAAGACACATTTAGCTCACTGTACTGTGTGCGTGTAAGTTTGTACACATTATAGAGATGTTTATGAGCTGATAATGCCAAGCGACCATGTGGCATATGTGCCCAGCCCTTCAACTCTTCTTGCTCTGCTTCTCCTTTTGTGTTGGTTCAGGACATGATGATGAACCCATTCGGCACGTTCGACAACATGATGTCCAACATGAGAAACAGGATGGGAGAAATGCACAGAAACTTTGTGAGTTTCATGATTTTGTGTTCTCTTCTTTTGCTGTGTTGTGATAGATGAACTGTAACTAACACTGTGTGCTTGTGTGTTTCAGGAGAACGTGTCCACAGATTCAAACACCCACTCATTCAGCTCCTCATCAGTCATGACATACTCAAAGGTTGGAAATGAGCCTCCCAAGGTCTTCCAGGCGAGCTCATCAACACGCCATGCCCCTGGAGGGGTAAGCTACCCATCAGATCTGTTACTACTTCATATCCCAGTACATTAGATCACTGCTCAGTACATTGAACTCAGAGAAGTTAATCTACAGATGACTCTACTTGCAAGCAAACTTTTTTCACAGGGGCATATGATTGGTCTGTTCTGTTAAGGTCCACCAGAAATCATTTCAGTGATACTACATACATGATACCAGGGCCCTGGAACAGGCACTCCTAATTGGAATGCAGCCCTTACTGCTATTATTAGCTATACTTGTGTTTTACCACTCACTCTGTCCAACTGTCTACTTTCTCACTGTTTTATGTAAGGAGTCAAATAAATATACGTTATGTGCCTTTTTGTGGACAAACTGATGTGTCTGATGAGTTTAATAATGTTTTATCACCAGATCAAGGAGACACGGAAAGCAATTAAGGACTCTGAGAGCGGTCTGGAGAAGATGTCCATTGGTCACCACATCCAGGACAGGGGACATGTTGTTGAGAGGAAATTCAACAAGAAAACAGGAGAGAAGGAGTTAAACCAGGACTTTCAGAATATGGATGAGTGTATGTTAAATGACAGTTTCCATTCCCCAATAGTCTGCTCTCAGCTCACTGAATTTTGCTTTTTTTAGCAAGTTGTTGCAGCAGATACACAGAGTCATAAATGTAGAGGGTCCTGCCATATTTGTTGCACTTCTCAAAAATGTATTTGCATGATGAAGCTATTTCAGAGATGATTCTAATTTTAGTCAACAGACTTACCTAACATGTTTCCCGATCCTTTATCCCCAGCTGAAGCTCAGACTTTTGACTATGAGTGGCAGCAGGAGGTGTCCAAGTTTGGGCCATCTGGCCCCATGTCCCGTCTGCAGGAACCCCAGGCCCTAACCCGTGGGGTTCACCGAGCAGCCCTCACCGGTCCTGAGCAGGAGCACAGGTCAGTATAAAACGCTCAGACCCAAGAACAAGTGGCAGACACTGATAGCAGACACATTCAGTATGCTTTGCTATTTTGTGATATTTTATGACACTGCAGTTAATTTAGCATTTGAAGTGTGATTGTTTACCATGTGCTGTGTTCCCCATAGGGACCAACCAAAGGACAAGGCTATGGGTAAGAGCAACATGAACGGCTCAAGCTCGACAAAGCAGTGAAAACATCTGTTTGTGCGCTTATTAAAGTCTTTCAAGCATCATGCAGTACGCCCCGGTGCTCTGTACACACACACACACACACACACACACACACACACACACACACACACACACCCCTTGGTTTCATCATATAGAAAGAATCAGAAGACACTGACACAGATTTTAGAATATTCATGAGGCTATACATTTTACATTACTGCTCCCCAGTTTCCAAAGCATACTGCACAGTATGAACTGAAACCTGCTGAAAATAGCAGCCCCGCCACAGTGCACATTACTCTTACCATGTTGCTGTTACATACAATGTAAGACTGACTGTACATCAACATGTAGTTCAGGTTGGCAGGCACTACTTCTATCATTGCACAGTAACACAGCAATTTAAATGATTTGGCATCAGATTAATGGGATTTTCTCTATGTATGGTATTGTGATGATGCCATCTGTTTGTCACATCATGTAATTTGCATAATGCAACAAGGCAGAAAGTGTTGTGACTCATCTACTGTTTGAAATCCACTAATGCACTTAGACAATGTCTAAATTATCCTCATGTCATTGTATTGTACCTGATGCTCTGGATATATTATTTTATCTGCTGTAATCTTTGTAAAAAGAAAAATCATACTCTACCCTTTTTATATGTTACTTCTCGTTTTTCATTTGATGAACTCTGTGCTGCGTGGCACGGTATCTTGACAACTGGATTATTCGCAATAATTCTAGCTTCGTTCTTGTATATTTTTCAAGCTTTAAAAACAAATTGTGTCAAGGTAGACTATTGTCGGAAAATAAAGATATGAAGATTCTTCTGGTGTCATTTCTTGTATCAGTCCCAAAGTATTACAATTTACAAGTGGTAAACAACGTTAATGAACAGCTGTTTCTTTGTACGTTACTGTTGACCTGCACAGAATCTGGAAGAGTGTGACTGTGTACTGTGATGAACCTCTCGTGCCTGTTCAGTAGTGACCCACAGTAGTATTTTTGGATCTAAGTGCTTGTCAGTAGCTCAGATTGGTTTGAGATGTTACACAGCTGTAAGCCCACCAGGCTCCCCTCTCACGTGCTTGTGTGTTAGACTTAATTAATCCCTTAGCTTCAACATAAAGACAGGAAGGGGCCAAGGACCAATATATAGCTGAGCAAGGATTCAAATGTAAGTTGAGTCCTCAATTTCTTGTCTCTGTTGCGTGTATATGTAACATGGAGGATGAGCCATTCGTCTTAGGGTGTTGTACATTAACTCAAACTTACGCAGGAGGGAGATTACTGGTCATTCATTGAGGAAAAAAAGCAATCATTCACCTGTAAAGGCACTTATAAATGTATGAATCTTTGTAAGGGGTTGCACAATTCTGCAGCAGATATTGTTTATATTGTATTGTCACTTCAGAACCTGCATCCACAACTAATGGGTTTTTGCTCTTATGAATCATACTCTAACATAACTTCCTCCTCATCAGCTAAAGAGGTTATTGACTGACAGATCTTCCTCTATGCATCTTCAATAATAAGAAAACATCATTATTGGTAGAAAGGTTTTAATATTCAATACAAATACGCTACAAAAGGATTGAGAATATCCAGTTGGCGGTTACAACTCTGCCGCCACCTGCTGGTCATCTGAGAACATGACTTTCTGTCCAGAATATTTACACAGTGCTTACAAGAAACATAACTTATATTCAAAAAAAGATATACAGGATTTTGGGAAATTAATCACCCTCTTGACCACATCTGAGATCTGAGCATGGGACAGCCCCTTCTCAAAAATGTCACCAGATGTAGATAGAGCTACATGATTCCCTGAGGCTGTCCCTTCCCTGCGATCTTCTTGGAGCACTCCAGCAAAGCGTTGTGGATGTCTTTGGCACAGGAGATCTGAGATTTGATCATGCCGAGGTACTGGGCGTAAGACATGGACTCTGTCTGCACCGTGTCCGGCTTGGTGGCTGTCGGGACAAGGTTGGGTGAATGTTTGGCGCTGTCGATGCTCTGGGAGAGGCACTCATATGCCAGCCGCTGCACAGAGGAGACAAAACGTGAGCTTGTGTGGTGTATTTTGAGTGTAGATATAGTAGCATGTATTACACAAAGACGACCACCTGGGCTACTGTACATAGTTCTTGACAATCAGCCAATCATGTGGCAGCAACTCAATACATTTAGGCCTGTAGACATGGTCAAGACGACCTGAAGTTCAAACTGAGCATCAGAATGGGGAAGAAAGGTGATTTAAGTAACTTTGAACGTGGCATGGTTGTTGGTACCAGACAGGCTGGTCTGAGTATTTCAGAAACTGCCGATCTACTGGGATTTTCACACACAACCATCTCTAGGGTTTACAGGGGATGGTCCTAAAAAGACCATCTCCGAACCAACAACACATCGAACCTTGAGGCAGATGGGTTACAGCAGCAGAAGACCACACCAGGTGCCACTCCTGTCAGCTAACAACAAGAAACTGGAAGTTACAGTTCACCCAGGCTCACCAAAACTGGACAATAGAAGATTGGAAAACCTTGTCTGGTCTGATGAGTCTTGATTTCTGCTGCAACATTCAGATGGTAGGGTCAGAATTTGTCCTTAACAACATGAAAGCATGGATCCATCCTGCCCTGTATCAACAGTTCAGACTGGTGGTGGTGTGGTGTAATGGTGTGGGGGATATTGTCACACTTTAGGCCCCTTAGTGCCAACTGAGCATGGTTTAAATGTGCCCATCCCTTTATGACCACAGTGTACCCATCTTCTGATGGCTACTTCCAGCAGGATAACGCACCATGTCACAAAGCTCAAATCATCTCAAACTGGTTTCTTGAACATGACAATGAGTTCACTGTACTCCAATGGCCTCCACAGTCACCAGATCTCAGTCCAATAAAGCACCATAATGGATGTGCAGCCGACAACCATGTGATGCTATCTTATCAATATGGACCAAAATCTCTGACAAATGTTTCCAGCACCTTGATGAATCTATGACACCAAGAATTAAGGCAGTTCTGAAGGCAAAAGGAGGGCAAACCCGGTACTAAGAAAGTGTACATGGCTTTAACAGGGCTTCTTTTAATATTCACCAAACAGGTAAACAATACATTAACTAAGCTGAAATGCACACAATCTTTAAGTATTAAATAAGTGAGTTAACTTCCTTAACACCATGAACCCCAGTTGGTTGTGTTGTGTGTGTTTTGTGTTGAGGTCTCACCAAACACAGCTCCAGCTGATCACAAAGGGCATAAAACTCCTCCAGGCTCTTGTCAAAGCGCTGCACAGAGGTGTCGCTGCTTTTGCTAAACCAGAGGAAGCAACAGACACGTTCAAAATATAGAAACATCTGTCTCCAGGACCACCATTGTAACGTCACATCCAGTCAACTTACATGCCGTTGTCAATTGAGGTGTTGTGGGATAAATTCAGGGATGCAATCTTCATTACATTCTGAAAGTGGAAATATACATTAAAGCGATACGTTTGAAAGACATTGCTGTATATATATATGTAATTCCTTTATAGAAACGACAGTATTTCGAGAGTGAACTCGTTAAACCAACTTTAGCTTTTGTTATCGATGTTTTGGGCATTTTTGATTTCAGTTTTTGTCTCGGTGCCTCACAGTTACCTGCAGACTCTCCTTCAGCTGAGGAATGAGCATTTTAAATCTATGAACTGGATCAAAGTCTTGCTGTTGGCTCAGCTGCTGCTGCTGTTGTTGTAATGAAGTGGGCTGTTGTAATCCGGGCTGGGACATCGGCCCGCCGGGCTGCTGTTGTTGAGACGCCATCTTGACCGGCTACAATGAACAAGCCGGAAGAACACTAAAATATCCGGTTCGTCGTTTTTCAATATAAAAGCATTTAGTAAACTACATAGCTTTCAAAACGAAAATTGCTTAATTTTTTTTGTCTATTTATACATTTTCTAAATGCAGCTTTGGGGAGTAACTAGTTACATGTAACAAGTAAGATGCAATTAAGTTACAAAATAAATGTAAGGGTAATCAGATTACAGTTATTGAGGAAAAATATCTATTTAAATTAGAGTTACTAATCAAAATACTGGCGATTACAAGGGGGTTACACCTAGTTATATTGTTTTTTGGTATAAAAAGTGAAAAGTTTCTATAGTCCAGTTTCAAACATTTCTTTAAAAGTAATCAAATCTAATGTTACATTATTTTGATGAAGTGATTAAAATAGTTACATTACTTGTTACATTTTTAAGAGGGTAACTAGTGGCCTAATTTGTAACGTACTACATTTTTACAATAACCTTCCAAGAACAAAAATAAACAAACAAACAAAAATGGAGACACTACCAAGCCTGCGTAGCTTTTGGTTAAACATTGGATGGGGAAATATATGAACTGGTGTGGGGTCCTCCCGGGAAAAGTTGCACCCAATTTCAAGCATTTTGGTGATTTTGTTTCGCACCAATTTGTGCATCAATTTAAGGTGGAAAATTCTTCAATTTCATCAAAATAATTTCTATATATAATTTCATAAAATACCTCTTGGATTCTAAATATTAAGGGGGGACATGTCCTACCCCACCCCCAAAATCTAGGCCTATGTACAAACATGTAGCCTATTTTGATTACAATAAAGCTGAGCAATCATGTCCAGTCCATTATACACACTTATACTACATGAAATCATAATTGACCAGAAAAAAATCTAATATTCCAGCACATTAAGAAGGCATGTTATTTTCTGTATGTTTATATGGAACAAGTGGGGTCAAACTTCCAAATACATTTGTTTATACTGAATTATTTGTAAGGTCTTTCTTCACAGTCTTGCCCTACTTCTCGTTTACACTAGTATTTAAACGAGTATTTTTTAATTTCAAATTCAGGACTTTGTCATTGAATAGATAGTTTGATTATTTAACCTCTGCGACCTCTGAGTTTGTGTTTGCTCAATTAATGTTGTTTTTCTGAAGTTGTTTGTGTTGTTTTGTGTGGCCTTATATGAAGAGTTGCTCCTTGGCGGTTTTTGAGGCGGCTTCCTGAAGGCAGCAGCGGCGGCGCAATAGCGGAGGTGGGAGGGCCCTGCAGCCGCTCTTCCCTGGCAGAAACCCCGTAGTGCGGCACAGCAGCGCCATTCGGTAACTACAACAGTATCCAAAATGGCAGGAGCTGATGGAGACGACTCTCTCTACCCTATCGCAGTTCTCATTGATGAACTGCGGAATGAAGATGTCCAGGTAAAACACTTGTTTTGACTTTAATCGTGATTGATATTGTACCGTAAATTAGGCCGAATATCAGTCGTGTTTCCTATTGCCAGCTAGCTAACTAGCACATATGTAAGCTAACGTTCCCGGCCAAGGCCTATCAGGAATGCTCTGCCGGGCGCACCCTCCTTTGCCAATGTACCTGACTTGCTGTTTTGATTTACGACGTTAATTATCAATACGGAGTAACAGCTAGTGTTATTTTTGGTCAGTCAGTGTTCACACCAGCTTAATTGTAAACGTAGAAAGGTTAGTTGGGTAAGAAGCTAACCAGGTCATTGGTTTAGCCGTTAGCGTTAACGCATCGTATCGCCGTATGCTAGCTGACGTTCATTGACTAAAGTTGGCAATCACAACACTAGGGCGTGTAAGGCCGCAGTGGGTATAGCTCACTGTTGTTAGCACGTATAGGACTTGTCAATGAGTGTGAAGCTATCATTTTGATTCAGCTATTTTAGCGAATCGTTTTGAAACGCTGGTTAACGTTAGCTCGCTAGCTACGTAATGCGAAGACGACGACCGTAGCCGAGATTGTAATTGATGCACTTTGCGGTAAATCCAACCTGATTTACCAGGGTTTAGCGAGGCTATACATGAGTTCAGTCAAACACTGACTGCTTTATATAACGTTGCACTTAAAATTTGCCTGCTTCACTGATGAATTTCCATTTTGTTTACAGTTGCGGCTGAACAGTATCAAGAAGCTGTCCACTATTGCTTTGGCCCTCGGTGTTGAGAGGACTCGCACTGAACTCCTTCCCTTCCTCACAGGTAATAAAGTGAATCCCTTTAGCCTGTAAAAATCATCTGATCTTTGACACAGCAGTCATGATCTCAGTGTTTTTTTCACAAGGTTGTCACATGGGGAAATGCTGAATGCGTTGTTACTGAAACCACTCTAGGCTGTTGATATAGCTGTCACTCATTGCTTTAGACCTGTAAACGTGCGTTCACAAGTTTTTAATGAGTCTTCCTCTAATCCCTTAGACACCATCTATGATGAAGATGAGGTGCTCTTGGCCTTGGCTGAGCAGCTTGGCAATTTCACTATGCTGGTGGGAGGGCCAGAGTACGTGCACTGTCTCTTGGTAAGTCACTGGAGAGTTGATTTAAGTGTATGCTCATTCATAGATAAATGTTACCCTGCTTTTGAGTAAACTTTAGAACTCATTTGAAAGGGCCATGTTGTCAGCTCTATATGTTTCCATGTCCATTGTAAATAATGATTATGTTACATAATGAGAATGTGGTTTTTCTGATGATTTCACTCATTTTAGAGGATTTGTTTATTAGAAGATAACCAAAGGGGTGCATTATTTTTACGTAATGGACATTTCAGGAATTTGACATTATAGCTTGGTGAAATGAATAGTTTCGTTACAAATATTGGTGCATGCCCCTCTACCTTAACATTCATTTAAAGTATAAAATACTACCTACACATCCTCATAATTTCTAGTGTTTTTGAGCAGTTAAATAACATTAACTTCCATCTAACCTTATTCTTTCTTGATTAACAGCCTCCTCTGGAGAGTCTAGCTACAGTGGAAGAGACAGTGGTCAGAGACAAAGCTGTTGAGTCCCTGCGAAAGATCTCTCAGGAGCACTCTCCAGTTGATCTGGAGGTCCATTTTGAGCCTTTGGTCAAGCGGCTGGCCAGTGGTGACTGGTTCACTTCTCGCACATCTGCCTGCGGCCTCTTCAGCGTCTGTTATCCCCGTGTCTCCAGCACTGTCAAGGCTGAGATCCGCCAGTAAGTTGCTTTTTACAGTGGTGTATATTATGTATGACATGACATTAGGCATGTAATTAAATGTATACCCGAGGTGATTGTTTGAGCCTTTAAACCAAGTTTGGTTGGTCAGTTTTCCCTGATTAAAACTTGTTTGTTGTTGTTTGTGGTTATCTTTAGGCATTTCCGCACCTTGTGCTCAGATGACACTCCTATGGTGCGTCGTGCTGCAGCATCCAAACTTGGGGAGTTTGCCAAAGTACTGGAGTTGGATTATGTTAAAAGTGACATTATTTCCCTCTTCACTGCCCTGGCCTCTGATGAGCAGGTATCAGCACTCTTCTTCCTTTTTCTCAAACTAAACTGGTCTTTCACTCTGTGTTCTTTGCTTCCTTCTGGCTGTTAAACCAAAGGATGGCCAAACTGATCCCATTACCTTTCTCCACTAGGACTCAGTACGGCTGCTTGCCGTGGAGGCTTGTGTCAGCATTGCCACTCTGCTGCCTCAGGAGGACCTCGAGACCCTGGTTATGCCAACCCTGCGCCAAGCTGCAGAAGACAAATCCTGGAGGGTCCGCTACATGGTGGCTGACAAGTTCTCTGAGGTAAGCAACTGACTCTTTTGCCCTGCTGGTATCCTGGTTAAATGAAGCAAAAAATGTCAATTGGGAATCATGTCATATGTGGAGTTGCTGTCAAATTGTCCAGTTCCTAAGAACCATTTAGCTCAAACAATATTGACATTTGTTAATTGAAACAATGATGGAGGCCAAAATTGTTCTGAGTCAGAGATGAAGTTAGGTTTAAAAGTGTGGCACATGAGGCCCCATGTAGGCTGAGTCCTCTGTAGTTGCCCGGGTTTGATACTGACCTGTAGCCCTTTGCTGTATGTCACCCCCTCTCGTTTTCCCCATCTTTGCTGTCTATTTTAGCCGTCCTATCAATAAAGACAAAAATGGCCCAAAAATGTCTTTAAAAAAAAAGTGTGGGGACATTTTTCTGTCAAGGATAAGGGCAAACTACATTACAAATGTTTACGTGTTTGTGTGTAATGCACCCTACAGTAATGCATCCTTCATTTGTCTTTGCTGATAATGCAATTTAATATGAAATTTGACCTAAGGTCCCACTTCATATTAAATTGCATTATCAGCAAAGACAGCTGAACAATTCTTGAATTGCACTGCCTACTTTGAAGCTTAGCGACAGTGGATGCTTTCTTCTGCTGCTTTATTCCCCAATATTTTTACTCTTTGGTAGTGTTGGAGTCGGGCTGCAAGTACTGGAGTATTGGTGCTTTAGTAACTAGGCAGATTCTATATTATTTTTAAAGTATTATTTTTATGTTTTGTGTTTTTTGTTGCATGTTCCTCTTCATTAAGACTATTGCTGAATAGTTCAGCGAACAAAAAAGACGGAGAGCGTGCACAAGTAGGTGTGTGAGAAACTAAAACTTGCATTTGAATTTATATGGTATGAATCATTGTGTACTGTAATTCAGTAGTTGAGCAATGATGTGTGAAATTAAAATTGTAAACTCTTATGAATAGATATAACATGCATTCAATGGTTTATTATCTTCCTCCAAAAAAGGAATTGATAGTGATGTTAGAGATGAGGATTGATTGATCTTTTCAGAGATGATTTCTGATCTTTGTAGGTTAATATAATTTTGTCAAAAGGTGTTGGTCAGTTTTGATAAAGGTATACTACACAGGATTGGCAGTTCACATGCACCAGTAAATGTAAAAGCCAGCCCCAGACTAGTCTGAGTGGGTGCAAGTTCGCTGCATAGATCAGCCTTTCATTGGGCAGAACGAGCCACCCGCTAAAGTCCCGCCCTACCACCTCGGATTGTGTAGCAGTTTTCAACACGTCCTCTACTAACTTTTGCAGTTTTTGATCTTGCAGGGATGTAGCCATTTTTCTGCCATGGTTCGCATGCTGTAGGCGATATTTTTGTGAGTTTGTTACACCAAAACCTGTCTCCCCCCCCCCCCCAAATATTTTTACAAGCGCACTGTTGCACTTTTGCTGTGGCACCGCCCAGAACGATTGTGATTGGTTGAAAGAAATACAAGCAGCCAGGGTGTTTTTTTTTCTCCAATCTTAAAGTGAGTCGGCCCAGCCAGACCTGTCTTGTCTCAAGAAAGAAAGAAATATTGTGTGTATTCAATAACTCACCATCATTGAGTAGAGGAGTCAGAAATTTTAAGATTTCATTTTAATGTATGTTCAGGCATAAGGTTAATGTTAAAATATTTCCAAACGTCCTTGCAGCCACACCATCCCCCCAAGCATTCTAGATGTATGAAGAATGAATGTATGAAGAAAATGGCTCAGCAACATTATTTTTCACTCGGTGATTAAAAGTTGACGTGGACATGTTGAACCTTTTCTATCAGTGCATTTAGTTTTTAAAAGGACCTACTACTTCAAGGCTTTATATTGGCACCAATATATATATTCATGAGACTGTGCAGTTGCCGACTTTCACCAAAAGAAAAAAAAAGCTGCAAGATCTTTATGTGACACAGTAACCTATTTAAAGTTGGAGTAGAGCATCCGTAACTGGGTTTCTTTGACTCAGACTGAATAACAAGACTGTTGCAATGCATTCAGGACTTTGGCATGTGTGAGAGAAAATAGGTTAAGAGCAGATATATAAGATAAATATAAATGATAGCCTGAACTTGGAACATTAAAAAAGATTGGTAAAAGAATAACTTAGGCCATCATAGTTGTTCTGTCACCTGTTATATACCCTTTAGTGCCCCCTTTTTATTCTCAACTCTCCATTAAAACTAACCCATGTTTTTTTTTTGTATTAATATTTTCCCCACATGCTTATTTGGATATTGCGACTGATGGTGATCTTTTTTTGACTGTAGCTCCAGAAAGCAGTGGGACCAGAGATCACCAAGAACGATCTGGTCCCAGCCTTCCAGAATCTTCTGAAGGACTGTGAAGCTGAGGTCCGTGCTGCTGCGGCCAACAAAGTCAAAGGTCAGTACATGAGAACACAAAGTAAATGTGAGCGGGTGACTTGCTGAAAAGGTGAATTGCACGGGGTGAATTAAACAACTTGTTTCAGCTGCTTGTCCAGTCTGTTTTGTATTTTATTCATGGTGTTTTTCTTTTCTTAGAATTCTGTGAGAACCTCCCAGAGGACAACCGTGAGCAAATCATCATGACTCACATTCTGCCCTGTGTCAAGGTAAAAAATAAACTTTCCAGTCTGCCACATTGTGACATTTCTCCGGTGCTTTACTTCTCACTTGAACAAGAAACACTTTGAGTTGCGATGCGTTATTGAGCATGGAAAAGGACTAGAGGCATATCTTTTTATAGTCTTCCCCAAAGCGTTTATGCAGACGTGGTGGTGCGATGTCCGCCTTAATGAGAACTGTGTTGTTATACCACTGAGATCTTATTTTCATAATGTTGTCCAGTATTCCTTTTGATGTTGATAATATTTTATTTACCAACTGAAAATCTCAAGTGTGATGAGTCCAACAGGGCAAGCAAACCCAGTGTTTAACAGCATTATACCATCGGCTCATACAGATATGAATCTCAAAGTGTGTACACTCAAAATGTTTTGACACAACTGTCCGTTGCACAGAAAAGCGATGTGCTTGTTACTTTAAGTACAGTAGGTTTAGCAAGAGAGCCTCTCTGTAAAAAGCAATGCACGTGTACAACACACAGTATTGATTTATGTTCAAATTTTTTCAATTTTCTCTCCCAATGCCTGTAAACAAGTTTTGTTTACGGGCTTTATGTAATGTGCTCTACTAGACTTTATCTCTCCACATCTTAGCAGGTGATGAGTAAAATATTTACGCTGGCTGAAAAGATCATTTGCATATTGGGGGATTTTCAGATATAGAAATAATACAACTACTCTAGCTTTATTACCAGTGTTTGTTTTGATGCTCTTGATCAGAGCAAACCATAAAACCCATTCAAGTAGACGGTGTTCATATACACACACTGAAAATAGAGATGTTGTGACCACAACCTTTAGAAAGACATCTAGGTATCCAAAGATGCCCACTAACATACCCTAACCATAAATGGCTGTTAAGAGGGTATTTTATGTGGGGCTACTGCAAAAGACAGTGGGTTATACAGTGTGTCTGTGTACCAGTGTTGGTAAGATTTTGAACAGCAGGTGGCACTGTTGTTTTATGTTCAACAATAAGTTCAGTCATACCGCTACTGATTAAAAAATCTTATATCATTGCCAGCTGATTTTTTTTTTTTATCGCAATAACGATTACTGCAGTGAAATTCCAGGATCTGCAGACTATTATAAGTAAAGGTACAGATCTGTGACTCATTCTGTTTTTCCTGTCAATATATCAACAGTGGAACAAAACTATACAGGCAGAAACAAACTGACACACAGCCTTAGAAAGCTGTAAAAAGTTACATAATTCTTTAGTACTAAAAGCTGCTATATGATATTGGTTTGATCAGATATGTTTAATATACTCATGAGGCAGCTCTGGCTCTGGAATCAGAGCTGTCATCTGCCAATTGTAGGTCGGTGGTTTGATGTAATATTCTGTATAAATGCAGTCCATTTAATCAGTGAGCATGACAGGATAATAGGCAATTTCTGTGTCCCCTAATTATATTATGCCATTTCTGTTTCTGTCTACATCATTTGAAAGTATTCCACCCACAGTAGTTAACTGCAATGACTGTTTGTTGTCTGCACTGGTATTACGTCCACTTTGCTGCGTATTTAAACACAAGTCGATTATAGACTCTCTCTCTCTATTGTGTTGTGAATATGACCCATAGCAGTAGTTTTGATGTTTATTTACGTACTTTCTGTCTTAACTATTTGTTTGTGCTGATCTCTCTGTCTCCTGTGTGTCCCGTCTCTGACCAGGAACTTGTTTCAGACACCAACCAGCATGTGAAGTCAGCCCTGGCCTCTGTCATAATGGGCCTTTCGACCATTCTCGGCAAGGACAACACAATAGAGCACTTACTGCCTCTCTTCCTGGCTCAGCTCAAGGACGAGGTAACGGAGATGCAGACTTGTAATCGTGGGCCTCAATTTCTCTTTTATATTTTACGTAGTTGGCTTTAGATAATTCTCAAGGCAGCGCTTAGTTTGGTAACATTCACAGCAAAAGCTTCCTGTGAGGTGTCTGAGTTTGACCAACTTCTTTGGCCTTCAGTGATCAGCACGTCTGAGACAGGGTTAAGCCACTTAGTCGCAGCCATCAGATGTACCTGGCTACCACCTGGTTAAGTGGGAGGATGATTCATGCAGTTGGCAGCCAGACAAAGACCTCACAATTAGAAGACTGAATTGCTGTGTCTAGAGGGAAGCAGAATGAAAAGCTGGACACAGTGCAACTAGATCAGTTATTGCCAGATGCGTTTTTATTGTATGTTGATTAGTAAAGAACAAGTGCAGGTATTAAGTAGGTTGAGCAAGGCAATGGTTCTATGTAGACATATAGCACATAGATTGATGACAGGATGTGGCCAGTTTCATTTGCCTTACATTTCAGGTATTTTTGTGACTCTATGTTAGACATACCTTTATGTCGTACCTTTAGTGCTTTTACAGCAACAAAAATGTCGAACAAGGTGTTTTATGAGTCTGCATGAGGTTACAGAGGGCTGGGTTTTAGAGGAGGAATGTATAAGAACAATCATCATCCGCTAACGTAACAGGTTCATCTAGAACAATAGCCCAGTCACATCTTGTCCCATGAATACATTTCCATGGCATTAATATGCATGTTGAGATTAGACATGAGTTTGGCAGGTTAGACACAAATGTATATAGATGTTTTGGACGGCCCGAGGCTGTCAGTTCTGTCGCTGCTTTTCTTAGTCCTATTTAAAGATGGCCCCATTTCCTCACAGCACAAACGCAAGACCAAGACTTGTCTAATTAGATTTCCGTCTAAACTGACAGCTTTGACTTGCAAATTTTCGATAATTCAAGGTGCATCTATCTGAGGACAGTTTAAAGGGAGCACGATGGAGAGTGTTCTGCAGACATGCCATTCATTTAAAAGCTGAATTATTTCAAGAAGTCACCATGCCTTATTTGGCTACTTCTATGTTCCCACTTATTTAACAGGCCTGACTGAGAGTGTCAAATCATCGTGCAGTGTAGGGCTTCTGTTTTTTTGGAATATGTGGATGAAGAGTTTTGTTTAGCTGTTCTAGTTGTTAATATCCTGTCAAACTTTGAACTAAAGCAGATCCTTTTAAGGCTCTTGGACATAATCTTCGGCTACATGATTCTAGACAACAACTTGGAAGTCTGTTTTGTTTACAGTGACCAAAGTGGCTTGACCGGAGCCAAGAAAATTGCACTTAAGAGTAAAAATGGTTGTTCAATATAATGTGAAAACTGTTTCAAGTTTGATTTATTATTATTATTTTTAATGTAGGTTCATCAGATAAATACAATTTGTCTACTCAGTTCAGAAGTATCAAAAATGTGGCTCATCATCAAACGATGTCTGTAGAGCTTTCTACGTCATTAAGATATCAGTGCTAACAGCACATCACTCCTATACAAGACAGTCAACACAGGTGTACAGCAGACCACAATAGGGTTGGTTAATGTCTTAATTTTTAACCGATAGCTCTAAAACAATTTTTTCAAAACGATACTGGTGCACTGCCTGAACTGATACCATAAAAGAAAAAAAGAAAACCACAAAACAATGGTCAGGGACATTAAAGAACTTGAAACTGAACAATAATAACTCTTAAAGGTGCTGTATGCAACTCTAGAAAAAAGTAGTTTATTGTTGAGTCTTATTCCCAGGTCATCAAATACAGATGCTTTGGGTGTTTAGACGGGCCTAACCACCGACACAAAGCATCTATATTCGCCGACCTGAGTATAAGACTCAACAATCAATTATCTTTGCAATTTCTTTTGGGATTAATAAAGTACCTACCTACCTACCTACCTTTCACCAGATTATATACAACACCTTTAAGAGTTTGTTGTGTCCTGAAAAAATGTAAATATGAATGAACACAAAATACTATAAACAGATTCAGGAAACTAATTCCTGTAAGAAATAAACCCCAACCCAAGTGCAATGGTTTAAGTCTAAATATGAGTTGCAGTGCTAATAACAGCAAAATACTAATTGAGTTGGAATCAATAATTGTCTATTTAACTCAGGAGAAACTCAACAGCCAGACCTTTCCCCATTATCTGTTTTGGACACTTTAACAGTCCACCTTAGATGACCCTGGCCTAGTTCCATTGGGAGGCTAACTTTGCTTGCCAACTTCAGGGCTAACCCCGGCATGAGTCTTGATGAGTTGTAGCATTTAATCACTGAAAAATAGCCTAAACTGTGCACACATTGCACTGCTTCATTTAACTTAATAGTCTCTGCTTCCGTTGCAGAAGCCTCATGTCATGCATCACTGTCACATGTGAGCTACCCTTTGACTGCACATTTGCTGTGCACACATTCTGGCACCGAAATCTATGTTGTGATTCAGCCTGGTCGATGCTAGACGTCACAAGGCACTAGTGACCCGCCTTAATTTTCTATATATAAATATCCTAAATAACTCCTGTAATGTAAGGGCTGTTGAAAGTACATTAAGTTCCTAATGACCTTCTTTTTAAACCCACTGTCTGTGGTGATTGTAATGGCGTTTGTAATGCAGTGTTATCTGCTCTTTATAATTTGTCTGATATCTAAGGACTTTTGTGATGAAGGCATGCTGCCATAAGCTTTACTTAATCATCTTAACTTTTTCTGTCACAGTGCCCTGAGGTGCGTCTCAACATCATCTCCAATCTAGACTGTGTGAACGAGGTGATTGGCATCCGTCAGCTCTCCCAGTCACTGCTGCCGGCCATTGTGGAGCTGGCAGAGGATGCAAAGTGGAGGGTCCGCCTCGCCATCATAGAGTACATGCCCCTGTTGGCAGGACAGCTGGTGAGTCATGGAGTCTAGGAACACAGCTGAAACCCATATAGAATATGTTTTAAAGGTCTCTTTAATTAGGACCACATGTAGAACTAGAAATATTTGCAGTGTGCAGACAAACAAACTTTATCAGGACTGTAAACATCCAGGAAAGCTAATGACACTGTCTTTTCTCAGGGAGTGGAATTCTTTGATGAGAAACTCAACACCCTTTGTATGGCCTGGCTTATCGACCACGGTAAGGCGAGCTTTGTCAGACATTAACAAATTAAACTTACAAATGAAAATATAACTTACAAATGAAAATGTATTGTGTTGCTGCATGACATAGCGAATGCATTTTACGAGTGGTTGCTTAAACATGAATGGTTATGTAAGCAGCTTTATGGCAGTATTCTTTTATTCTAGTCCAAATATTGTCCTTGTTAAAATGTTTTTACACTGAAAGTATTCACAATAACCACAAAAATCACAAATCAACTTCCTTGGGAAGGAAGTCCATCCCCACATTTTCCATTTGTGATCATTTTTATTTGCTTTGGCGCTCTGCAGCAGGCTGTAACACTCTTTACAGTGCACTATCCCTTTTTGAATGTTCTCATACAGCTCCTGATAGGTATGCTTATTTTCTCTGTGACACCAGGGCAGGGTTGCATTAGTAGGCAATACTTTGTTTTATTTAACCCCAGATTTCTTTGTCTGTATATCCTGTCTGTAGTTTCAGTATCTTTAGCATCACTGCTCTTAAGCTTGACTAGTCATGCAGGGCTCAAGTGATACTGTATTATTAGTGAAAGTGAGAAAATTGGGAGCTAGGGGAGGTGGGGCAGTTTGCAGCTCTCTGCGTTCATGTATATGCCAATAGAAGGCTGTGAATAAGAATCCGTCTTCTTCCTGCCGCCATGTATAGTATACGATAGCTGTTAGTATGTAAAGGGAAATGTGAAAGACGGCTACATCCTGTAGTACAATGGTTTTGATCAGTTGTTATCAGGACTTTTGTCTGACTTTGTGCCACCGTGGGACAGTTAAGCTACTCTGTTGGGCCTTATCATGCATTCTCTATGCATTATTTAACCCATTTAGTTTAACCTTGTTCTCGCTGGCCACAACCTGCAACTCATGCTGTGGATTTATACTGTACTTAACAGAGTAAGAAATCACAGTCAGGTCACTGTGGGTGAGCTTATATCTGAGCTGGGTTGCCCTTGGCTGTTCTCTCTACCTGACAGTTAAACTCGTTCTGAGAGACGATCATCCACATTTAATTCCTGGAAGAGCTGTGTGCCCATAGAGCTACACAACACACCCTGCTCTATTTTATAACCTAGAACACTGTCTTTTGCATAAATGTTTCACTCAGAGTATATAGTGTTCCCTTCACATCAACTTTTCCAATTAGAGAGAGAGAGACACACACGCTCGCTATTGAGGACAAAGGGCCAACTGGGTTACATCATTGGAATGCAGCTGGTGTGAGTTTCCGTGTGTGTGTGTGTGTGTGTGTGTTCATGTGTTCGTGTGTCCGGCTGTGGCTGGGGTTAGGGCTGTGCCACCCTTACGTAAGTCCTTCAAAGAAAGACAGGACTACAGAAATCAGCCCAGAATCCTTCCTTCTCTGACTCTATTATTAAGAAATCTTTTTGACGTTTCACATGACATGCATGGAATGATTTCTGGCGATTTAATGGAACTGATTTCTCAGTGTATGACGTTAGTATACTGAGTTGAGTCTGTATAGACTTTAGCCCCTTTCATGTTGTCTGTTCAAAGTGGAATGTCATGCCATTATTTTGCCTTCTTAATAAAAGGTTTGGTCATGAAATGGAGGGACAGTTGTTTCAACTCAGCGCCAGCAGCTGAGATAGTTAGGGTGCCGTATCACTGTCTGCATTAAAGAGACAGCCGGCATAATGGGTGTGATATTGTGACAGTGATGTATGTATGAGATTCACTGCTGGGAGATATAAAAAGCAGGTAGTAGCGGTTAGCAGCTAACTCAAAGAAGAAGAACAATAACCAAAATTGTCCACAAATTGAGATAACAATGGGGTCCAGGAGCTTCTTACCCTCCCAGCAGAGGTCAGCCGCCGTACTATATAGACAGTTATTGATTGACAGTGTTGCTGACGTTACCAATTTTAGGCCAGTGCTTTTGTGTTGCATGTCACACCTTTTGCTTCCATAACGCTGACATGCTATCTAAAATCACACACTGGGGCAGCATTATCCTGCTGTCGTTACACACACACACACACACATATATATATATATATATATATATATATATATATATATGCCTCAGGGGGCTTTATAATATTTCCTTACATATAGCAGATTTTATGTGCATACTCACAATATGGACAATCAAGGTGACAAAGTTGTAGACAAGAATATGATTCGGGGGGACATTAAGCAACATCCAGATGCAGTCAGAAAGACAGGACCTAAGCCATGTGATCTGTTCGCCGCAGAGACCCGGCAGTGGACAAAACTCAAGCACACCTTTCACACAGAATGTTGTCACTGTAATTTTCTAGTGTACGCCATCCGTGAGGCAGCCACCTGTAACCTCATGAAGCTGGTGGAGAAGTTTGGAGCTGAGTGGGCTCAGAACACCATTGTGCCCAAAGTGCTGGGCATGGCCAACGACCCCAATTACCTCCACAGGATGACTACTCTATTCTGCATCAACGTGAGTCAATGCCATCATGTCCCATTAACTATTGTGAAGGATTTAATGTCCCAGTAATGTGACGTAGTTTTTAGACACTGATAAAGTATATGTTCCTTTTTAAAAAGCTATTAGCCCATCATCTGTAAATGTTGTTCATTGTCATCGCTGTTGACCACCTGTATTGTTTGTGTCAGGCTCTGTCAGAGGCATGTGGCCAGGAAATCACAACCAAGCAGATGCTACCAGTGGTCCTCAAGATGTCCAATGACCAGGTGGCCAACGTACGCTTCAATGTGGCCAAATCCCTTCAGAAAATCGGCCCCGTCCTTGACAGGAAGTATGTCCCTTTCATCTTGAGCATCAGATGTTTTCTCTTGACAGTGACCGAAATGTGTCATCACACTAATATCAAGAACCAACATTGACAGTCTGTCTAATAACTCATCATCTTTGTCCTCAAGTGCCCTTCAAACAGAAGTTAAGCCAGTGCTGGAGAAGCTGGCCACAGACACAGACATGGATGTCAAGTACTTTGCCCAGGAGGCTATCAGTGGTAAGCGTTTTTGTCTGTCTTAATCTTTGTAGACATTGAATGACATGAATCAGGCTGCGGGATATGTAAAAGCAATCAAAATGTGGCTATTTTTAAAAGATATGGCAATATGAGGCGTCATTTTAGTGGGAATGGTAACATTTGCATAATTTTCACCTTACCTTTGACAATAACTGCAGCTCCTGTAATTTGGATATTGTATTTTCCATATTTTGATTAATTCTGTAGCACTAGACATCGTATTTGTCATGGTTTGAAACTAAAGGTAGAAATAATTCCTCTCCTTTTCTCCTCTCTACACAGTTCTGCCCCTAGAGTAACCAACCCAACATGGCTAAACTCAGACAACCACCCAAGACAACAACGCAAACACTTTTACAAGATATTTATTGATGTTCAGGAACAACTGGTAAATGTATAGAGAAAGCTGTTAACAATTGTTTTATCCTTTTTCTTTCTTCCTTTTGTTTACTGTCCAATAGTAGAACATGTCCAGGCATAGCACAGGCTTCTTCGTTAACCTTCCTCTTCGCTGTAAATGGGTGCTTTAACAAAGGCAAAGTGTTAAAAATTTGCATTGAGTGGTGCATGTTGACTTATGTGCTGCTGTACTAGCTAGGCATTGCTAACCAGAACCCCTCTCACATTCCTCCCTTCTACATCCTCGGCCACTGTTGTACTGTAGTCAGTCGTTGCAGCTTACCACATGTCTGTGTTCGCTACCTAGCACCTAGGGCTGTGCTAGCTCTCTGTGCTGCTGCGCTTTTCTCCCAACGCTAGACGCAAACTTTGAGCAGCAGATGGCTCAGCAAGCTGTTTATTTTGCTGAGCTTCCTCCCAAATCAGCCCTTTGATTGCCCTCTTTTCCCCGAGACACTGCTGTGGCTCTCCAGAGAAGTGATTGAAAAGTCGTTGCAGGTCCGTTTTTTTTTCCCTCCACCAGACCAAACCTGTTGTGTCTCTTAAATGCTTCACAGGATTGTTCTGTATAACGCTCTGACAAAGAAATAATGGGTGTCCATAACTGCATGTAATCTGATGAACAATTAATGGTCGCACATACTAGGGTAATCAGTCTTAAATAGTGTCCTTTCCCAACTTTTGTCTACCAAACCACCATGCCCTTGTGCACTGTTTGTTCTCTGTAGCAACACAGATTGAATTGGTCAACGAATGAATTACCTCGGCCCACTGTAATAGGGACCAGCTCGGTCGTAAAGTGTTGCTCATAATTATCCCTCCCCCAAATCCTCAGCGAGTTTGTTGATGTGCTAGGGTGGGAAGTAGCAGTCAGTTGTGATTTTCTGCAATATATTCTCAGCATTGCTCTTAATCTTTGTGCCAATGACTCTGATAAGCAGCGGTGTTTTCTTTTAGTATGCCTGGGTAAACAGTTGTCACCTCCTGCTCTGTAAAGAGACAACATTGTTCTTTTTCTGCGAGGGACACTTTATTCCTTAGACGTTGAGGGGATGATAAAACTAAATTGACTACAGCTATCAGGGCCGTGGGGATTAACAAAACCATGGCACTCCTTGTGTCCTAAAGCCACCCAGTTTTCCTTCAAATCCATGCTAAGTCCTCCACTATACATGAGATTTAAAAGCATATGGTCAGAGAATGTATAGAGCCATCCAGCGATTCCTTGCTTGCAAATCTCTACACGATGGAGAACAAGTGCATGCTTTCAAAGAAAGTGGGATGGGGGACATGGAGCATGTGTACGTAAGGCTGCATAATGTTTTATTATGGGGTGGGAGCTGGGGTGGTCATGGGCGGGTTGAATAAATGTATCGTCTGAGTTGATAAAAGAAACTTTTGTCTTTCCCTGAACTACTCCCGCTGTTCCCTTCTCCTCCCCACCCCTCCTCATTTTTTTCTTGAATAAACCTTGATTGTCAATTGTCCTGTATTACGAAGACTGTGCTTTTATTTTTATTTTGAATTCTCTCCACAATTGGGATGCTGTACTACTGTATCTTGATCTGAATAAAGTAACACAAAGGAACCGGTGTAGCCTGCTTTTATACTGCTTGAGCACATAAAGGCTTCTTGTCACTGTAATTGCTCATTTGCTCCGTGATGGACAAGCAGCGGGTAATGATCATCAAAACAACCACTTTATCGGAATATTTAATGAAGTGAGCTGTACAATGGCTATAAAAATATTCTCATTAAATCAACGTCTCTGGATGTTTGATCAGCAGAACAAGATGCCTCAACGTCATTCATTTATTTTCTGTAACCGCTGATACTCTCGGGTCGTGGGGAGGCTGGAGCCTATCCCAGCTGACGTTGGGCAAGAGGCAGGGTACACCCTCGACGGGTCACCAGACTATCACAGAGCTGACACAGAGACAGACAACCATTCACACTCACATTCACACCTACGGGCAAGTCAGTCACCAATTAACCTGCATGTCTTTGGACTGTGGGAGGAAGCCGGAGTACCTGGAGAAAACCCATGCTGACACAAGGAGAACATGCCAGTCAGTTAAGTGGTGTCAAGCACTTAGACTCATTTAAAGAGTAAATGTATTTATTGAAGCCATTTTTTCCCCTGAAACCGCCCAACCATTGTTAAGCTACATGGCAACCACAAGTACAGTAGTCCTGCCAAAAGTCCTGGACAGTCTTGAGGTCTGGACTCAGCCACTCTAGGACTCAACATTTCTGTCTTGAAGCCGCTCCCGTAGCTTTGGCTTTATATTTTGGTCTCCTTTTCTTGCAGGGGAAATAAATCTCCGCAGTCACAGTTCTCTTGCAGACTGCAGCAGGTTTTTCCTCGAGGATTTCTCTGTCTTTTACTGCATTAATTTTCTCCTCAATCTTCACAAGCCTTCCAGGGACTGCTGCCGAGAAGCATCCCCAAAGCAGGATGATGCCACCCCCAGGCTTCACAATGGGGGATGATGTGTTTCTGGTATTGTGCTTTGTGCAAACACAGTGTTTTGCAATGCAAGAAAAGCTTGATTTGGGTCTCAGTGGACCATCAAGTAAAGCTGTTGACTATCAGAAAGGGTCTAATTATATCCTCTGTGACTTTGTGACAGAACCTGAAGTCCAAGAATTTTAAAAACTCCTTGCCTGCTTTGTAACAACATCCTTTTAAGCATGAAGTATTGCTTCTCAGCCTGTAAACGACTCAGGAAAATGTGGGATTAATTTCCCATGTTCCTGGTCTTGTATTTGGTCAGCTCTGACCTGGTAGGCGGCTGCTGTGGAGATGAAAGCGTGGGTCCTCCGGGCTGTTTTGGCCACAGGGAACCACACGGAGCAGGGCAGGATCTGCAGCTGACACCTGGCCTCACCCTGACTACTGCTGGGGAGAGCAGCACTGCAAAACAAGAATCAAGGGCTGGGCTGACAAAGAATACTCTCAAGCATCTATAGTTTGAACACATGAAAGTTTCCAGGGTCTGAAAGCAACATTAACGCAGCAAATTGAGCTGTAGTTTGTATTTTGCAACGTGTTCTGTTAATTCCAAATGAGCAATCAACAGAGGGGATTAGGGCAATAAATCACATGGCAGAGATCTTTATGAGAATCTCAACCTTCCTTTTTTAATCTCCTCAAATCTCCCGTCAGCCCTCCTCAGAGCCATGCGCCTTCCCAATCCTCCACCCGGCCCTTTGACTGTATATACCTCATCACCAGAGCACGTTATGCACATATACTGTAATGCACAGGCCGGTGCAGCTGCTGTGTGTCAGCACATTACTCTACTGCGAGACCACCTTGAGAGCTATTGTGATATGCGAAGTAGGAGGAGGATTGATGGTCAATGGAACCTTTGAGACTTGACTTTTCCTCACCATACTACCACGAAGAGGGCGTTTTTTTAAGCTGGTGATCTAGACGCAGGAGGAACATGCCAAAGCTTTGAACCGCAATTTTTCCTACGACTGAAAATCTTCATTAAAACACGATTACTTGAGGGCGAGGGCTAATCCGCCCCCCTAAATCCACTGGAGTTCGCAAGGCAGTAATGAAACAGCAGCAACCTATTTCTTTCTATTTAGATCCTGTTATTTGGGGGGATTTTCAGCAGCCAGAGCCCTTGACAGCGCTGAGAGCCCTGACGTCAATGCAGCTGCCTCCCAGGACTGTGTCATTTATAATGAAAGGAGTCAAGCAAAGCCCCCACACTGCACAGCACAGCACACACACACACATACTCAGTGAGGTCAGATGCTCTTGGGGTGACAAATGACAAACATCAGTCGGGGAGAAGGAAAGTGTT
The DNA here is from genome assembly GCA_035609425.1 of Epinephelus awoara. Taxonomy (NCBI): domain Eukaryota; kingdom Metazoa; phylum Chordata; class Actinopteri; order Perciformes; family Serranidae; genus Epinephelus; species Epinephelus awoara. The sequence goes on from CM069297.1 coordinate 24,584,999, forward strand.
GGCCCACTCATTTTCCTTAAGTCACCTTGTCACTTCAGCCCCCCCTTCTTCATCCTGCTGCACTGGTTTATAAACCTGTACAAACTTTCTACTCCAGATCATATCAAAGCAACATGAGGAGTGTGTGACTCTTGGCTTGGCTGTAACATCCAGCTCAGAGCCTGCAGGAACCAATTTTATTCCAGGCACTACTGGGTCATCTGTACTGGGATTTCAGACTCCGTCCATCTGCCGGCCAGCGTGTGTTCGGCGTGTTTTTAGAGACAAGGGACTGGAGCTGAATAATGGGGGACACACGTGTATGAGTGACCTTCAATGAAGAAGTGATTTCATATTAGAAAACACACACACCACACGGAGCTACGGCATTTACGTCAGCCTGTGTGTGTTTGCAGTTTTTAAATGTGTGTGTGTGTGTTGTGCGCAAAGGTTCAGCTTGTTATAAAAGTTTGTTTTTTTTTTACTTCCCTTTGCATTCAGATTTCAGCAATCGTCTCCAAGCCTTCATTTATTTATTCATTTTTCTGCATGCAGCTCTAATCCAGAACAGCGCTGTGATCTCCTGCTCTAAAAAATACGCAGTAGGATGTTGTCATCCACCCTCCTCCTGTTGTCATGGCAACCATTGATGTCATTACAGTATACTTTGGCCTGATGAGTGAATAGGCGTCTGATATTGAGATATTTTATTGGAAGTGGGGGGCGGTGTTGGAAAAAAAAAGAAGATTACCACTGTCTGTCCTTGTATCAGCTTTCTTTTCTCTGTCTCTTCCCCGGAGAGAGTGTGTGTGTGTGTGTGTGTGTGTGTGTGTGTGTGTGTGTGTGTGTGTGTGTGTGTGTGTGTGTGTGTGTGTGTGTGTGTGTGTGAGACAGCCAGCCAGCTGAAGGTTTCAATGGCAGACAATGGCACTGAACGCATACTATAAATACCTACATTTAACTGGAAAATGCTGCCGTCTTTTAGGGAAATTTGCTGCCAGGTTGCACTTTTCATATGAAAGTGTGTCAACGTATCCCTGTACATTTTATCTGTTTTAGGAGGTGATGAGCAGGAAGGAGATTTTTTTTTCATGGGGTGGATCACATTCAAAGCTGCTGTCTCACAGCTCTTTTCACAGAGTCAAATTCACTTTGCATTAAAGGCAACAGATGCAAAATGTGAGGCGACGTCGCCTGAAATCTGATCAGCACGAGTGTGACCCGTCCCGCGTGTCAGACTTATCAGTTTGGATCAGCAGTACCAAATAGTGTGTTGTGCACATGGTCTGATCCCAGGAAAAGAAGTGAGACCCTGGTTTCCATGAACAGACTGACCCTCCCCTCCTCCTCCTCCTGCCCCCCCCCCTCCCCTTACCTACCTCTGGTGCTGTATTAGTGGGATTAGCTGTTCTCTGTCTGAGTGTGCTGATTGGATTGACGTGTTCTCTCGACATGATCCTTTCCGCACAACAAACCTCAGCTCTCGTACAGCACCGGGAAGAGAGCTTTTACTTTCTCGTAGCATATTGTGCTTTGCATTTGCAGCCTGAAGTCGTCCTCTCAGATGTGAGGCTCGGGTCAACCAATCAGAGCTCGGCTCAGGACAGGCCCCTTGCAGCTGCACTTTACTATCAAAAAGGTGTTTGAGTTTCACCTAGTTTAATAAATATTAACAGGCGGTCACCATGGAGATGGACTGGACGTGATGTCAGAGACCAATGATCTCAGCCACCGGTCATGCTTCGGTACTTATCAGTGGGGATGAATTATTCAGTCCCTCCTCATGCCTGTAAACACTGAGTGTGAAAGAGTTCTGCGAAATGCTGCAGCAGCTCACGTCTTTTTATCACAGAGAAGTGTGTTTCAGTATAAGGGACAGGCTGGTTTATATGTCCAATGGGGCAGCCTACACATGTCCTCAACCATATTTTGACATATATGATGTGAGGATATTTCCAAGGTCTGGTTGGATTCTGATGTGTTGTCTAAAATTCACTGTTCGTGTGGCTGACATTGTTTGTTCATCTCCAGCTGGCACAATTTCGAATAAAGTCCATTTTTTCCTGTTGTAATATGTAGTTATCTGTTCATAAAACTTCTTCAAACATTCATATGAACTGATTTCAGCAGAACTAGTAGCTGTGTTATCTGAATTTCCAGTTGCACTAGCCGTGTGGATGTTGTATTGAAGTCTGTCCCCCTGTCGAATAGTGTCCCCCCTTCTGTAGACAGGTAAAGGAAAAAGTTTGGAATCAGTCTTTGACACTTGCTGTAAATCCTTGGGTGCCGTAAAACGCAGTGTGTGAGTGGCGTTAACTGTCACGAGAGTGAACGACACTCACGTTCACGTTCATTAGCTGTAGCCTGTCACCTAAAACATTAGCGTTCATGCACAACACTGCAGATTTTATGACAGAAGACCTGGAGCATTGGTCTTGGTGGAGGTCTGTGCTCTCAGAGTCCCCTTCTAGTTGGTGATGGTTAAAAAGACTCATCCATGAGCCTGAGTGACTGCGCACTGAGTCTATGGAACTTTATTTCCACACTGAGAACTGAATTAAAGGAACAGTTGGTGAATTTTTAGGTTATTCCGGCCGATTGTCGAGGCAGAATTCTCATTCTCAATAATTCTCATTCTCATTTCCCAAAGCTGTCTGCATAGCTCTGTAACACTTGGGGTGAATGAGAAAGTGTTTTCCTGCAATATAGTTAAACCAGCTCTTAAATAAGATCTGACTTGGTGTTTTTTGTGTGTCCCATTTGTCACCTGATGCAAACAACAATAACCTTCGTGATTTGGTGTTAACTTTCTCCTGCTGGATATGTCCCAATCACCATTTTGTTCTGCCAATCTGCTGCAGAGTCTTGACTCGGACAAGAAAACATGAGCTACGCTGATTACCTGTTGCTTGTTGAACTGATTTTAAGAATTTATTGATTGCTTACAAAGCCCTGAGAGGCCTTGCTCCGAGTTATATAACAGATATTTTATTGCCCTGTGTTCCTTCTGGCACCCTGAGATCCTCAGGTGCATCATTTCATGTTGTACCGAGGTCTAGATTCATTCACAAAGGCGACAGAGTCTTTGCAATCTGAGCTCCACGACTTTCGAATGACCTGCCTGAGGAGATCAGGGCTGCAAACTCAGTCTCATCTTTTAAATCACTTCTGAAAACCTACTTGTTTAAAATTGCCTTTCGGTGATTTTAACTGCTTTATTACTCTGTTATGTGTACTCTGTTTTTACTGCTTATATCTTGTTTTCCTTTTTTTCAGTTTTGTGAAGCACTTTGTAACTGTGTTTTGCAAAGTGCTCAAAAAAGACTCAGCACATTTTCTTCTTATGTCTTGTCACCTGTTATTCAGACCAGCTGTGCAGAGTTTACCACGCCGGGGTAATTCTGCCCGGGTACGCCGTCATTTACCGACAGGTAAACACATTATCTTTTAATCGCTTCCTCTAAACCGCTTGTTCTTTTGTCAATGAGCGGAGAACTGCACATCTGTCATCTCTTTTATAGCTGTGACAGGAGATATGTCACACATTTGTGACTAGAACAGTGACAGCATTAACCCTGTCAACAAATGTGTGCTTGGTAAAGTCTGGCTGTAAAGAATATAAATATTTCAGTGATGTAACACAACCAGTCCTGTGGCTCCTGTTGGATCGGAAGCCTCGGGAGCTTTAGTTCTGGTTGAAATGATTTCAGGTTCAGCTATGACTCAGCAGTTTATATGAAGCTCTTGGTGTGATTCATTTTTCCAGGTCATTAGCCCATGCCTACACCATGCAACCCTGGGGCGCTATCAGACAGCTGCAGTTTGTAGTCACAGGACAATTGGATTATGTGGGAAAGATAGCAGAGGATGTGTGGTAAGAGATACTTAAAGGGACAGTTTATCCCAACATTAAAAGTACATATTTTTCCTTTTACCTGTAGCGCTTTATATCAAGTTTGTTTTGGTGTGAGCTGCAGAGTATTGGAGATATCGGCTGTAGACATGTCTTCCTTCTATTGAATATAATGGCACTCTGCTCTTTCCAGAAATTGTGGGCAGTTTCATGTTGGAACTATTTTCTTTCTACTGAACTATGACCTATGACTATGAGCTCTAAAGTTAGCTAGCTCAATGGTGCTAGGTGAGCTAGCGGTATTGAACTATTACAATATTTCCATCTAAACTCTGGTGTGTCATGTTTGATGTGATGGGCAGGCTTGAAAACAGGTTAGTAAACAGCAGAGAGCAGCATGGAGGCCAGTGAAAGTGTTACGGTGGTTACTGGGTTTTTTTTTCACTCAGTCAGTCATTTTCTCAAACTCAGCGCTGACTTATTTGAGCTTTGAGCACCACAAGCCGAGTGCCATCTAGTTCCATTATATTCAAGAGAAGGCAGACATCTCTATGGCTGATATCTCCAATACTCGGCAACTCACACCAAAACAATCGAAATTGATAAATAGTGCTACAGGTAAGAGGAAAAATATGTATTTTTGATTTTGGGGTGAACTGCCCCTTCAAGTATCAGCTCTGTAACCATGCCTCAATCCATGTCATTTTAAAATCTTGTCACAACAACACACCATTATGTATCAGCACGCACACAAAAGAAAACACCCACAACATCTTTCTGTTCGATAAACCTTTTTTTTTAATCTCAACAGCAAGTTAGCTTATGTGTGGTCAACATCAATGAAGGTAAATATAAAACTGGATTTCTATTGATAGATTGATGTTTTTGTTTTATCAGCAGGAGGTGAAATTATGATACCTGGAAACACGTCCACTAGAATCTTCATGACTTTAGTCTTCAACTAGAGAAATATTGCTATAATACTTTTAAATGGCATACACTGATTGACCAACAAGAAAAAGCACGGTAGAGAAGCTGACAAAGAAGCTCCAAAACTCCACACGGTGGGTCGTACAGGGAAACTTCTGAGGGACTTTGGTTTTGTACCTTTGTAAAACCTGGCTCTACTTACTTTCGGAAAAAAAAAAGAGTAATCATAAGAAAATAAAAGGGTCCAACAAGAAATAATGGTGCTATTCAAAAATCTTAATTTAGATTGATAATACGAAAAAGTAAAAGGCACACTGAACACTTTTCACGTTCAACACAAAATTCAATCTCGGCGCACCGAAGATTCACTACACCACTAATTTGTACAAAGAACGCTCGTCGTAAACTGACGAGTGTTTCTCTTTCTTGGATTAAAATCAACAATCAGGTAAAGTGTTACTGTGTCTGGTCTTTCTTTGAAAGAAATGTGTTTTGTGTCCATTATTGGTGGGGAAGAGAGAGGAGAAAGGTGTTTCCTACAGATTGCGGTTCATTTCATCTGCCAGGAAACAGCAGAGCGATACAAACCTTTTTCCCACCTCCTCCTCTCTCGCTACATCTCTTCTTCCCCTTGTTGTCAAAGTGCTCCAGTATTCAACTTCCACGGATCATCCTGTAGCTGTTCTAGCCTGACCATTGACAAAATGACAGCAAACAATCGTCAGAATAAACACTTAAAGGCGAAATCCACCCTTTGACACTTTAACACTGCCATGTACCAACAATTTTTATGTTGAGCCTGACACTTGCATTTGAGCTGCTTCTCATTTTGAATGACATTTTCAGCATGACCCACAAACTGGGTGTGAGCTCGTCCCTGTCATTAAAATGTGGGTGTATGACCAGACAAACATAACCAGCATTTGTAAATGCAGTAGGGTGTAGGGTGGAACTATTAACGCAACCACCAGACCTGTTTTGCAACATGTCTTGTGGTTGCGGATGAACTTGGGCCATTGTTGCTGAGTTATTAGTATCTCTGCCCTTTTGACTCGTAAATGTCAGAGTTAAATGTTGACTTAGTCAGCATTTGTTCAAAGATCATGAGATCCCTCTCACAGTGGTGTCATACCGATTGAGCAGAGATACAATTATTCAACAACAATAAGAAAATCAAGTTAGGGTTTAAAGGTGTGTGTGGGATTTAAGGGCATCTAATGGCAGAAAGTCATGTTTTTGTCTGTTTATAATCACCTGAAAATAAGAATTGTTGTGTTTTCGTTACCTTAGAATGAGCTGTTTATGTTTGTATACAAAAGGGGTCATCTTCCAGGGAGTATGTCCTGTTTTGTACAGTAGCCCAGAGCAGACAAACCAAACATTGGCACTAGTTAGGGCCACTCACATCAGCCACTATAGTTCTCCTACACTTCAGTTCTTCAGATGCCACTAAATACTACACGCTGGACCTTTAAATGATTTTTCTTTTATGCAAAAGTGCCCCAAAGTGACAGAAATTTGCAACTCTCCTAGACTTCTATGAGAGTAAACTAATTAAGTTTGGGGTTTGGACAAAACAAGCAATTTGAGTGTCAACTTGAGGCACTTATTAGGCCGTTATCTGTTGACAAACAGTGTTAAAAGCATTTTAGGGTGGATTTTTTTCTTTAAGTCTTGCACAGGACTGCAACCACAGTTGGTCCACATTTTCTAGCCATCATTTAAGACTGTTACCTGCTAGCTAAAGACTGCTAACCACACCACTTCAGAGTCTGATCGTCAACTCTAAGATACCCGCTCAGTGCAGTCTACAGACTGAGAGGGACGGTCTTTGTTTTGAAGGCTAATCTGACAAACAGTTTAACCTACGACCACTGAAGGTCACGCAGTCTGGCAGATGGTCACAGTCCAGTAATCTCACATCGAACCCTCTGATGTTGGCTGTCCTGTTATTCCAATGAAAAGTCGTTTAAAAAAAAAAAAAAAAAAAAAATCATCATCTGTGTGTGCGCTTCAAGTAGATTGAACACAGTCTAAGTGCTGTTAAAAAAAAAAAAAATCTCTCTTGTTGCTGGTTCGCTGTCAGGCAAAGAGCAGTGGTGAGCCTGTAGTCAAAATCCAGTGTCAGGTGACTGATGTTCTGCTGGTCTTTGTCTCACAGCGGCCCCAGTGTCAGAGAGGAAAACATTCTTTCATGATCTCTAATGCAGGGAATCTTTAGGGGGACGTTCCATTAGTATAAACATGATTCATCATTAGAACAGCACAGAGGCATAACAGGAGCAATCGAGGATGTAAACCAGAATTAATCTAAAAGCTACGACTGTGCGCTGAGGGGGAAAGCACAGTTTGTGTTATTTTGAATGGAGACGTCAATACAGTGTTTGCCTTTTCCAGACAAATGGTGTGATGGAGGCAGAAAATTTGAAGTATGAATTGTGCAAACAAACATAATCACACACACGCTCACACAAACACACACACACACACACACACACACACACACACATACACACAACTGTCTCCAGGCTCGTCCCTGCATTTCCAGGGCGAGTGAGGGGGGAGATTATCTCCTGGTTACATCATCAGCTCGAGTGATGTCACTGCTGACGACTCAGAGGTCCCCGGGAACCAATCAGAGCTGGCTGTACAGGTGAGGCTTCGATTCATAATCCCTCAACATCAAGGATTAATATTGCTTCAGTATTGCCACAAAAATAGAATAATATTGACTGTCTAAAACACCGCTACTTCTCAACCAAACACACGTTAATTACATCAGCCCTCATTTATCAGGCAAACGCATGACCCACAATTCAACTGTTAAACAGACGTGTGGCCATTTCGCCTGCAAAAACTGGTAATTATCCTCATCTTGTTGAGCATAATGAGACCTGGCATGTGTGTGCAATCGGATGGAAAAGTGGGAAAAAAAGCAGTTCAGTAGTGTAAGAAATAAATCAGGATCAGTAGTTACAAGTTCTAAAAACACAAAGAAAAGAAAAATATTATTTATGTCACGTGGCCGACACAACGGCCTGCAGCTACAGAACAGTGTTCTGCGTATCTATTATTTTCATTCAGCAATAAACTAAAACAAACAAATAAAAATCAGCTTGGAGAGAGTTTAACGCTGTTAAAAGGTGCATTGCTCCACAGCCTGGTGCTTCATTCAGCATGTTAAGGGTATTTTTCTCAGCAGAAAAATTAACTGTCATTTTCTGGAGTAATGTATATGTTAGTGTTGAAGCCTGTGCACTCATGATTACAGCGACCATGTTAGCTTTGGCGCTCACATTAGTGTGTAAAATCATTGCTATAGAACGGACAAAAAACACTTTTAACACTTGAATTTGCGGTGATATCCATTGTACCGTGATAAATGAGGGCAATTTTCTCATGTTCAGTTGTTTTTTTTAATCTACTGAAATAAAAAAAAAAATGCACAAGTGTTTTGAGAACCAGTCTATTGTTGATGATGGTGTCCTTTTAAATACAAAAAACCCCTCCACTGCCAGCCATTGTCCTTATCTGACAGTCAGTCCTAAATTAGTTCACTTCCAAACCATTTCTGGGTGAGAAGCTGCACTCTGGCAGCCTCCAGGATGTGCAGCAACCCCCCCTCAGGCTTCACGGTGCAGTCCTCACAGGTGTCACATTGTCCATGACAACAGCAGCCTCGCCAAGTCAGCGAGGCGACGCTCACATTGTGCCACATATCGGACCTGTTCCTGCCTCACACAGCTGATGAGAACTAGAACAGACAAGGGGAGGAGAAAGGGAGGTAGGCTAAGGGAGGATTGTGGTAGAAAGGTTGTCTGAGGTTCATCACAACTAAGAAATGAAGTTTGTATTAGTCATACAAAAATTAACACTTTTCCTTCCCTGTTGCTACGCTTGTGGCCTCCACTTATATCTCCATTCCTTCTGCTCTTAGCGCTGTAGGTTCTCATTGCTTAATACTGCTTTATATTACCCCCCGTCAGCTGGCATTAGTTGACCAGTACGAAGCCATGCTGGGAGTCCACGGTCTCCATCATCTCACTGTCCAGGAGGGAGCCCTGCAGCTCAGGCAGGCCCAGGCCGTCTGACTGCCCTGGACCAGGTAAAATCCCGGCCACAGCTCTGGCTTCAGCCTCTCCTGGAGCAGGCGGGGGCAACAAGGCGGGGTCCAGTGGGAAATCATAATGCTCTGGGTGAAGACCCTCAGTGGAAGGCCCCAGGGCCTGCTGCTCACAGCCTGCAGGGTAGCTGAAACCCAAGCTGCTGGTGGAGGCGTCATGAGGCTGTGGATGGTGGAGCTGGTGGTGGAGGTGAGATCCAGGGGGCAGGTGTTGGGCGTAGTGGTGGTGGCTCATGTAGGGATCATAAATGAGGCCCTCGCTCGGTTCCATCAAGGGACTCAGGCTGTGGGGGTGGCTAAAGGGAGGAGAGGCCTGAGGACTGCCCTGCTGCTGGGGCTGAGGCTGGTGGGCGGCTGACATGGGGGGGCCCTGAGGGGAACTCTGAGACGCCGCCGGGTCCAGAGCGGGGCCGCCTGTCGGGTAGGATCCTTCAGCTATCTGCATCTGGTTGAAGTAGGCCTGCAGCCCCATGCCCTGTGACTGCTGCAGGTACATCCTCTTCTGGTTCAGTCTGTGGGGAGTGCAGTAGATGCTGCTTACACCAAGAAAACACTTTGAATCAACACGAGGACTTTGCAAAAAGCTTGCAAAATATATGCAAAATCACTAACGGGAAAAATTTCGAATAAAAATTGAATTGGGAAACCAAAGCTCTGAATTGAAAATTCTATTTCCTGCATGTTTAGCACATGTAGAGGTGAAAATTAGCATGGTCCCAGACCACTAACTCCTGCCCACATCAGCGATTCAAATAGGTCTTGGACCAATGAGAGCTTAGCAGATGCGGACACCCTCTTCCTACATAGCTAACATGCTACCAAGCTACATCCATGAAAAATAGCTGCAGAAAAATGGTGACAAGCATGGATGAGATTGACACAGATGCACGGAAATAACTTTTAAATCCTGATACTTCGTTGATCAAAACAAATAAAAAGTAAACCTCCTTCTAACAAGAAATCAGCAAACATGAACACAATGTTGGGCTGAGTGACTGATGTGAAACAAAATTAAACTTCAGTCTGATTATCAGGCTGGAAAATTGCAATTGCTCTGACACCTGCTTTTAACTTGTGGGTGAAAACAATTTAAGACTTACTCTTCTCATTTGCATTTAGTTGCATTAAAGCAAATACTGTTTTTCTCTTTTCTGAATACAATCTACTAGCAGCGAAAGGTCGCCATAGCTAAATGAACACAAGAGCACTACGAATATTTCATAAAATGGAAAACAAAAAAAAGAATCAAATGTGTGGAGCAGTGTGATTTACCTGTGTTCCTGCAGCTGTTGCTCTAAAGTTCGAGTGTCCTTACAGAAAAGTTGGCAGCTAGCAGGACTGTTAGCCAAGACGTTGGCCTTTGGGGCAGAAGAGAGAGGGACTGATGACTGTGTTCAGTATTATTAACCACGGTATTAACGGCTACAAAATGTTGCATTATTGTTGCATCATGGCACAGCTGACACCCTTTAAATTTCCAAATGACATCACTGAATGTTACACAAAGCAGCAATTTGGCTTTAGAAAGGAAGACAGGTCTGTATTAGGCATCACTTGAACAAACACTTGCACATAAAGAGAGAGTGCAGTTGCTGTGAGACTGTACCTGTAGTCTATGAGTGAGGTATTGTGTCTCTAAGCTCTGTCTGCGGGACAGGAGAGGCGGCTGCGGCCCACCTTGGTATAAAGCTAGGCCCTCCTGCTGCTTGGAAGCCTCACCCTTCAATCAAAAAACATAAAGCATTAGAACAAGGGATGTTTGACACTCATGTACACACATGCACGTGGACACATGTATCCCAGATCCCCTCTCCTGTCGGCTAATAAAGCTGTGTCAGGGTCTGGGTGCTTCATCGTGTGGTCTAACTGGATTATCCACGCTGTCTCCTGCCCAAATGCCTGTGTGGTGACTGATCAGCCAGATGCCTTTCTCTAAATGGCATGTACCACAGGGATTACACAGTAGTTAAATGAAATGAAAGCAAATTAAAAGGATGATGGGGCCTGAGCATCATAACCAACAAAGAGCTGCGTTATTGCATTATGAGGGATGGACAAAGGGAAAACAACTAGATGTTGTCTGCTTCAATTGATTTTGTTTGTTGTTGGGTTTTCATACAGGAAAGCCTTGGGATCTTTCATAAATGGTTCCCCTTGCAGTGTGTGTGTGTGTGTGTGTGTGTGTATCGTTGTGTGTATATGTTTGCCTGTCTTTGTGTGTGTTTGCAGCTTGGGCCTATTGAGTGCCAGTCACTACTATGGGTAAGTCTGACTGACTCCAACAATGGTTGCATTCACTTTGGCCTAGGCTCCAGGCCCCAGGGGGATGAGAGACAGTAAACAAGCCACAGTTGGCTGCCTCTCCTGGGGTTACACAACAGCTTGGGTGCCTGCTTTTTTTTCCCCCTGGGCAACATGGGGTGAGGATAGTAGGGGCCGAGGCTGAGAACGGGTTCGGAAAGAGAAAGATTTTGAATGGGTTGAGTTAAGGCCGTGTGTGTGTGTGTGTGTGTGTGTGTGTGTGTGTGTGTGTGTGTGTGTGTGTGATTATGCAGTAGGACTGACCTCCAGGAGGTTGTGCAAGTGGTGCTGTGGTCCCAGGGGGCCCATGGCGGCCCCTTCCCCAGAGCCCATCTGCTCCACCAGCATCTGCACTTTGTTCAGCTCCAGGATGCCTTTGGTCCTCGCCAAGTTCTGGAGATGCTGCCGAAACGCAACCAGACCTGTGAGGACAAAAAAAAAGTCAGCATTGATTCTGGACAGAATCACTTCTGCACTATCCTCTCAAAGAGTCTGGCTTAATCTCCACTCTAGCACTTTTCATCGTCCCTACTGACGATGTGGCTGGATGTACGTCATGAGCCACTGTGGGTGTGTGTGTTTGTGTGTGCACATGTCACAGTTTGTGTATGTGCGTGTGTGTGTGTGTAACAGCAAGTAACTCTGATAAGACCCATCCAGTGGTGACGAGCTGTGGCTGTGAACGATAGGACCTGACTCACCGTGATGGTGGGAGTTATTTAAAACCAGAGTCAGCAGTCTGACGCAAAAAGAATCCACTGCATCAACACTCTCCAAAGAGGATTACTGAAAATAAATAAATAACTGCAAATACCAACTGGGAGCACATAGTGCAGGCTGTCAATGTGCACTAGGGAAGTAACAATTTTAAGCTATAATTATAGTTTATACTTGGCTAAAGCACAGGTGACTTACAAAAAGCAGGCACCAAATAATGTGGCTGTGACGAGAAAAAATGGAGAGGTAGAAGTTGTTTAATATTTCCGCTTATATTTTGGCTCCTCTCTCTCCCTGATGTGGAGTACAGACAAATCCTGCCTGCCGCAGACTGGGATTTTGAAAAGAGAAAGAAAAGCAAGACAGGGAATGAGCCTGTACAGAGGGAAGAGAAGGAGAGTGAGTGAGAAGGCTAGAGAGAGAAAAAGAGAAGGGGGAAGAGAGCGCGATATGTGGGCTGAAACCTTCAAAAATATCTGTCTGTGATTCATAACGTGAATCATCTCTGTCATAGTCGTCAGAGAGACTGGAGAGGATGAGAGAGGAGGAAGAGAGGAAAATAGTGTGTGAAAGAGAGGAGGGGGGCAAATGAGAGAGGG